>SJYO01048541.1:2473553-2869796 GCA_006410555.1 Capra ibex
GGGGCGACTTCCTTCGGTCCGGAGGAACAGTGAGGGCCCCTGTCTACTTTCCGACCGACGGGCTGTAGTCACCTAAGGTAACAGCACCACAAACGAGCACCAGCGGTCCCAGAGGTGGATTTGGACTCGACCTTCCTCTGGCTAAGAGAACGTCTCGTGGCATGGGACTTTCCTAGCTGTTGTTACCGTTGAATAATTTTTCTCGTGACTGGTCCGTCTGCCCGAAAGGGAAGACACAGGGACTTACTTAGTCCGAGAGTGGACGGTTGTGGACCCCGCCCCGTAGTAAGTGACAGAACAGTAAAAAGAAAGTTTCTTCGGTGTGGAAAGTAAAGAGTAGCGTTCCCTGACACCACTGTCTGCGAACGCTTAAAACAAAAGAGAACCTTCCCTGAATCTGCTGTCGCTCCGACGTCACTCTCTCCACTACACCCTCTCGACTGTCCCTCCCTCTCCCATGCCGCCCAAGGGTGGCTTGACACAGGAGTCGAGTCCTTTCCTCAGACCCCGACTCTAGTCAGGGAGACGAGGTCCTCGTAGTCAGGACGGTAAGTCTGACCAAAGAGTGTAAGTGGTCACAAAAGTTTGGTGACAGGTGAAGGTGCTCGACTCCAAGTGACCCTCCCCCTGTCACTTGTCCCCTGTCCGTCCTGTCCCTCCCCCGGTCAGGTCACTACTTACCCACTGATGACCCCCGTGGACCCCGAGTCAGGGTACCCCCTAGGAAACCCTCTGACACATCTTGTACGGAGTCTAAAAAGGGTTGCCTCCCCGGTTCCACTACCCCATAAATAGGAGGTTAAAGGTAGACAGTAGTCCACCCCGACGAGGACCCCGTAATTCAGAGGTTTACGGGCCCGATGGGACCTTGAGACTACCGGTCTCTTTCGGGAACCTCCTCCCAGGGTACCAGAAAGTCAGTCTTAGTCCGACGGGTGAGTCCCGTACCACCGTCCTAGATGGTGTCGGAAAGAGGAGCCAAAGGGAGCCCCCAGTCTTGGTCTCTTAGGAACTATTTCTTGTGTAGTATCTACGGTCCGTGACTTGAGTTCGGAGTCTGATTTTTTCACTCAACTATAGATCTTTCTATGGAAGGTCTGTCTCGAGGACCTATTTCATCATCATCATCATTATTATTGTTATTACTATATCACTATTGTGGACGTCTTTAATCCCTTAATGAAAGCATTAGACACTTCGAAGGTATATGTAATACAGACATTTCGAGGTTATGAAACTGGTGGACTATCCTTCTCGTCGGAGTAACCTTTTCTGGGACTACGACCCTTTCTGACTTCCGTTTTCCTCTTCCTCCGTCGTCTCCCACTATACCGATCTATCGTAGTGACCGAGTTACCTGTACTTAAACTACTCGTTTAAGGTCCTCTGTCACTTCCCGTCCCTTCGGACCGTACGACGTCAGGTGCCCCAGTGTTTCTCAACCTGTACTGAATCCCTGACTTATTGTTGTCGTACCGTAAATTTTTTCAATAAACTCAAAGTGTTCTTTTAGCGTTCCATAAATCTCGGATGTAATAAGGGGAAAAGGTCTACTCTTGTTCTATGTCTACCAATCGAGTACTCGTCGTCTCAGTCTTGGTCGGTGGTCGAGAGGGTGTAGGTTCTGACCACAAAATCTCAATTAACTACTAATCTTAAAAAGATGGGTGAAACCCAAGTCCCAGACCCCTTTAGTCAAACGTCGTGTTTACAAGAAATGAGGTAAGGACCACTACCTCGGTTTGGTTCTTGTCCCGACGGTTGAGATTCTATGTAAGTCCGAAAAATAAAGATCTACCAAAACTCTTCATAGTCTCACTCTTTCACCTTATGTCGACTGAGGTCTTGTGGGTCTCTTTAAAGGAGAATAATTAAGGTAAAGTGGACAAAGGTTTTAGTCGGGGTTACAATTTTGTTCGTTATTCTAACACATGAAATTAGATCTTTAACCGTTTTAATATTTATATCGACACACTCATAATTCTAATCAGTGTATTTTTTGTCCTTAGTACCTACAAGACAGAATGTGTATATCGTAATTGTAAAAATTTACTTTGTACCTCATAATTGTTTTCTATGACAGACACAAAAAAACTTAATACCAAAAGAGTCTCACATACGGGTCATCACCCTAACGACCCATTATACCATCAGGATAAAAATCGAAAAATTCCTTCGAGGTATGTTTCCTTACTATAACCCAGTAAAATCTCTGTACCTACCTGGATCTCAGACAGTATGTCTCACTTCCTTCAATCTTTTTGTTTATAGTATATAATTACGTATATACACCTTAGATCTTTTTACCATGTCTACTTGGATAAACGTCCCGTCCTTATCTAAGTGTTTGTATCTCTTGTCTGTACATCCGTACCCCATCCCCTTCCCCCACCCTAATCAACCCTATGACCCTAACTGCATACCCGTGAAGTACACATTTGGTCTCTCGAGCTCCCCTGGACGATATATCGTGTTCCTCGAGTCAAACCACGAGACACCACTGGATCTACCTACTCTACCGTCCCCCTCCTTCGGGGTTCTCCTTCCCCTATATACATGTACGCCTCGACTAAGTGATGCAACATACCGTCTTTGATCATGTTGTGACATTTCACTGATGTCGGGTTAATTTTTTTTTTTCTTCCTGTACCGTAAAGTAGTGTCATACCATCGACTATCAAACACAGGTAGTTTTCTAGAAATAGTCTTACCCCCTACTTTAGGACTCTCGTGTCTACCTTTTCACGATTGTTTGAGAATTCCCTTTCCACCCCCACCCACCCCACTCGCGTTGCCCACCAGGAAAACTCATAATTAATTCCAATCAACCGCAGTAGCTTTTTAGAGTCAAGAGACGTCACAAAGGGGTCTTAAATTGTAAGAAAAGGACCATTCAAGAAAAATCGAAAAGTTTACAATAAAGGGGGGATATTAAAGATATTTCTTAGGGTTCATAAGCTCACTAATAAAATTCGACATACGAAAAGTAATAAGGACCATGGTAAAGACGTAAAAATAAGGTAGGTATAATTAGGTCGGACCCTTAGGGTTGTACCGGCATAGAATTGAGGACTAACGAACCCTTCGAACACAGTTTGACGTTCCTCGGGAGGTGTACCTCCCCTGTACAGAAAGGTATACACCTTTTTTATAGAGGAATCGTATGTCATAATAAAGTTTTAAATCGTTTGTAGTCCGAGTGGACCCCTCGACCGATCTTATGTCTACGGACCTGTCTTAGGGGTCCTTAAGACTAAAGGGATCGTGACCTTCCCCTGGCCCCCTAGACGAAAGGATTGATGAACGGTCCACTATTCCCAACGATTCCTCGGGACCGCAACCCCTCTTCTAATGTTACCCTGAAGGGTAGTCTACCTTTTCCCGTTGGACAATCGTAATTTCTTCAGAGGACCTCATTGACTGGTATTCCGTCTAATTCACGTCCTTCACTACCTTCGTCTAGAAACAGACATATAGGTCATAGTCTCCAGTGACGTTTGAGTTAATGACGACCCCTTTGACGTACAATAACCGAATGTAGAACCTTTGGACAGGTATATAGGACATAAATCTCTAAATCTGTCATTATTATGAGGGGACCTGAATATAATAGTTTCGTTCCTCTGACCATCATTACTTACCTAATAGTTTGAGGCTTAACCTTCGAGACCTAAGTTCTGGACCACTCCGTAGAGGAAGGACGGAAACAAAAAAAGGGGTAACACACTGAAGTTCGTTCAGAGGATTGGAGAGAGTCGAAGTCATAGCACGGACCAGTTCACCACTATTGTACTCGTCAGGGTCAGGTACGGTCCGATGTCACTGACACAGTTACCTTCGCTCGACTACGAACAAGTACCTTCCCCAATTGGCCCTCGGCGAGTAAAGACGTCATCTCCGGCCCTACGGTGTAGACTTGTGTCCGAGTCGGGGTGGCGGGGGACGGACCTCCTAACGGTAGACCTCGGAGTGGAACAAGGGAAAGTTCTACTTGAGAGTAAGGGGCCTTTTTTAAAGAGTCGGAATTTCAGTGTTGAAGTTTTTTACGCCACCCCTGGTGTAAATTTTCCAGACCGTTTAAAACCCAACTAAATTAAAAAAAATTGACGTGAAAATTTTGTTTGGGTTTATCTCTCTACTTTCGGTTCTTAATTTTATATGTATGTTTTATCTTTTGTAATTATAAGAGTTCATGTTGCTTAACTTATTAGTAGTATTCCTTCGTTATTTTGCACTTCACTGAGTCTGGTCTACTAGTGGCAGGCTGAGGTGCTACGACCTTGTACACCAGACACGTTTCTAGCCCTAGTCCGACCGGACCGCGACCGGAGGTGTTTCGGCAGTGAGGGGACTAGGGAGACGACTGTTCACGAGGTAGTCGATTAATTTGCTCGAAATTGGGATCGACCGTCTCCACCCACCCCTCCTCCGGTCTCCTTCAGACAAGTGCTCTGAACATCCCAATTTTGGATATCAGTCCTGTGGAATATAAAATAACAAAGGAACGGGTACTCAGAAACGAGAAATGAGACCAATAGTTGGGTAAGATCGTGGTGAACGGGTACTGTTCCCCAGACTTCAAAGACGTCACATAGCTCTGTCCACGACCCCAAAGTCTCACCAGGTGCCACGAGGAAGGAGGGGGTAGGAGTGCTCGAGTCCCGAGAGAGAAGGTCGGAGAACGAAGGGACACGGGTAGTTGTAAGTTATCAAAGAGATTTCCTCTGTCTAAAAGGTGTGTAGCTACAAAGACACCGTCACAGGGGACAGTGTGGGGTGCGGTAACTAGAATTTGAAGTTTTGTCTCACGGGACACCACCCCGTGTACCAAGGTCCCCGACCCTCCGATTGAAGTCTTCGACTGACCTTCGGACACCGAACTTCCGTTCTCTACGGTTTCTCCAGCGTCCCACCTACGGGAAAGGTGAACCACCGACCACCTTGAGAGGAAACGGGTCCTCCTGTCAGGGGACCAACACTCGACACCCCGTCATCCTCCCTCCTAAGGAACACCGTCCTGAAGGTCCTCGACCCCTGTCCGTGCTCGTTGTACCCCCTGTCCCAATCTACACTGAGTCCCTAACCGAGTAAATAAGTTAAAAGTAAGGTTCGACCTCAACGGACTTGTGATGTGTCGGTACTACGTGTAGGAGGGTGGGGTTTATTGACCATGAGTGTTGTCGTGTCCATGATTCCTCTTACACAACTTATTTAGGGAAATGTCTTTCAAGCTCTTGTCCGTCTTCAGTAGAGACTACTATCTACAGTCTTACCACCAATAAGGACCCACCTACAACCGTGACTAATCTTTCGTCCCTCACTCTCGGGCAGACCCACTACCCTTACAAGTCACACGACTGGGTCCACCCACAAGTGACCTCAAATATGTCTAATTATCGAAACTTGACCCATAGATTAAGTCCCGGGAAACACGAAATAGTGCAGAGTCAATTCTTTTACTTCTTTTTCATAGTTTAGTTGGATACATTGTATTGTCTGGTATTGTAATATTTCTCTTAACCTTATATTTTTCCTAAAAGGTGTAAGAATATACATCCGAAAGTTGTTTACAGGTAGCTCGGACAACCTCGGACCAGGCATAAGGGAGTCGGTCGCTCGTAGGAAAGCATGATCTCGAACATGAGGACCCGAGACAGGACCGACGTCCCACCCGACCTGCACGACCCTCCCCACGGGACACCCTCCCCGGACCCTGATTACTACCTCCCTCCACCCCTACTCGTGTGGCGAAGAAATGGGGAGTCCGTCGTCCTCCCCACAAGATGGACCCGAGGGTCCCCTGACTCGGGGTCAGAGACTGTCAGTATCGAACCAGAGAGGGAATGGGACAAAACTGACGGAAGGGAAGGGACGTAGGGAAGGGGAAGGGGTGGACGTCGAGGACCCTAGTGAAGGATTTGTTTGAGGAACGTGCGTATGGAAACGGGGTCCCAGACTCGAAACCCCC
This sequence comes from Capra ibex, assembly GCA_006410555.1. Taxonomy (NCBI): domain Eukaryota; kingdom Metazoa; phylum Chordata; class Mammalia; order Artiodactyla; family Bovidae; genus Capra; species Capra ibex. The sequence continues at coordinate 2,479,522 of SJYO01048541.1, forward strand.
CTGGGTTCGGTCCACTTCGAGGACGAAAGGAGGATCTAGGTGTTTCTACGTTCAGGTTGGAGAGTGAGAGTGTGTGGAATGTCGCATAGCCCCAAACTTCCCTGTTAGAACGTTTGTACTTTTTATTTTACCCTGTTCCTGTCTCCACCCCTCGTATCGTACCGTCCCTCTGGCTCGAGTGTCCCCTAGGGTGGACCAGGTCCTCTACAGGGGTCTTTATCTCGAGAGGGGGAAAGAGAAGGACAAAGATTTAAAGGTAGAGAGAGAGAGAGGAAGGAAAAGAGTACGTTGGGTTCACTTTACTCTGTAAGTGAATAAAATTCTGTGGGAATACAAGGGTATTTATAGTTTTTCATATGACTTAAATGGTGGGTACAACCAAATAACGTGACGGAGTAGAGTATAGTGTCTTGGTTTGGAATCGGAAATCTAAACCGAGGCCTACGTACCTTCGGTAAGAAATATCTATGTAAAAGTCATAACGAAGGGTAGACACACTGTATGTCTAGGATCCTTTTGGTCGCGTATAAAGAGCTGGACCCAGCCCCCCACCTCTACGGAAAGTCCCATCGAGTTTTGATGGATGGTTAGCCGTCGACCACCTTTGTACCAGGCTTTCACTAGTAGACCTTTGCCCGTCGACTGAGTGCAACAACCTCGACAGTAGAGATGGGGTCGTCGGAAAGACCCACTTGTCAAGAAGTTTCGTGTGTGTAAGTTCCGGTCCCATAAAGAGAAGGCAAAAGAGACGAGAAGTGGTTTCACCTGCCCAGTGTCTCGAGAGAGTGAGTCGGAGGTCATCTTGTAGTCTACCTTGCGTCCAACACCAAACTCATAGGGGAAGGTCCATCTGGCCTTACAGTAAAGTTGTCCATAAATATGTAAATTTCGGTATGTCAGGACTTGCCCCTACGAACCACTCCCTCCCAGGATGTCTTTGCCGTCTTACTAAGGATACCCAACCGGAAAATTTGATAAAAGAATGAGACCCACTATAGTCCGTCGAAATATGTTTAAACCGAGAAGTGAAATGTTCAATCTTTTCGTTCATTTATACCGTCTTACAGCTGAAAATAAAGACATAATGAAACCAGTTTTATGAACAAGAAGGTTTCTGGTTTCCTGAGATAATTTACTTCTCACTTATAAGCACCACTTCAGAGATCTCTTTCGATTTGAGTTAATTCTAACCTAAAAAAAAATGTCGTCACGGAAAAAATAAACAAATCTTATACTACTACATCCTCTTTCCTATCGAAAAAATAAAAAATATTTTTTAGAAAAAATAAAATGGTGAATAGGAAACTACTCTTAATTCTGGAACTACTCAGAAAATAACAACGTACTGTATAACAGTACTTGAATCTCCGAGTTTTACTATGGACAATGGTCAAGTACCAAGAAATCTTACCGTAGGTCCGAACCCCATCGACAGGAAGAACTAACTTTACTTTATTTCCTTTCCATAAAGATCGGAAAGACTCAAATACGTACCTCTAAACATAGACGGTGCATTACTTTTGGAAGAAGGGAGATTTTAGGGATAACTACATTAAACTCCACGAAAAAGGTCATCGGTGTCTAAGAGAACGGGATTCCCTCTCTAGAGTATAGACTTTCACACCAGAACCTCTTACCGTGTAACGTTTTATGGTCGAGTCTATAAACCCCCGGTACGTCTCCCACACGTACAGTCTACACTCACACTCACTCACCACCAAACTTACGGTGTCCCTACCTGTCCATTCCCGACAGTTCATTCTTTCTCACGACCCCGACTCAGACCCGGACCCGGTCGACTGGTCACCAGTATTACCTGGTCTACGTAACTCGGGAGTCCTGAGACGTCGACATCCTCTGTGTCTGGTCTCCAGTCCCTTAGTGCGTCTTATTCTACAGATGTCACCTCAGAATCTGTAAAACTGTTCATCGACATTTGTTAAATCTTCTCTTCTTTGTCTTTTTTCGGGATCTCTGGTCTTTTGGTTCTACCGACTAGATCCACAAAGACAAGACTAACCCCGGACTTCGACCACTGACCCCGACCTCCACCACTCCTCCCCTCGCGACCCTCTGTCCACGTAAGACCCTTCTCTGACGTGGACGACCTTTCACTCTCCGATCACGGGACCCGAACGAAGACCCGACCTTGGGTCCGTCTTCCCGACCCTAATACCCTACCGACATTGGTCCTTACAACCCTGGATGTAAGGTCGGAGTCCGGTTCTTACTCGTTCAATCCTCGAGTTTCGTCTCAGAAACTCCATAACGGGAGTCATACCGCTTTCAATACCAAAGGGACCACCGAGTCACCATTTCTTAGGAGGACGGTTCGTCCTCTGGACCCAAGTTATAAACCTAGTCCTTCTAGGGGACCTCTTTCTTTACCCTTGGGTGAAGCCATCAGAACGGACCTTTTAGGGTATCTGTCTCCTCGGACCACCCGATGTCAGGTATCCCAACGTTTCTCAGTCTGTGTTGTCGAAAGACTCTATACCGTTTTCATATTGTTCATGTTCCTTCGTAAACTTTGACCTCCACAGTCCCATTCTCAGTTGAACTAGTTTGACAGCCGAATCTTGAACACACGTACACACGAGTCCGTGTGAGTACGGAGACACACACACACACACCCACCCACCCACCCCCCCTCCCTACTACCGGTATTGACCCTTCTGTAGAACTTTCTGAACTAAAATAAGTCCGGGTGTCTCAAACGCTTACTCTGAAGACAGAACCCATCCTCCATCTTCTTTTTACGTTGGTCCTTTCCAATGAAGGTTCCTGATCAAAATTTCTCAACGACAAATCCTCTTTTAACTCTCTTAAGATTCTCGACCAGATTTCCTATTAGAGATTGATTCGAGAAACATACGAAGTAAAGTACTGTCAATTTAACGAAAAACGGGATTTTTTAGAGTGGTCCTTAACAATCTGGTAATCGGAACTTTCTTTATGGTAGTTTCTTTTTATTTTCTTTTGGGACTTGAACACCAGAAATATTCACTTTAAGAAGGATTCAGAACGGTCAAGGTTTTAAGACTCTGAGTATATAAAATGTCAGATGTTTTATTGCTGTTATAGTTATTCGATATAAGATTCTAGGGCCACCTTTTCTATCCGTTCCATACTGTCTTCAACCGGTTTACCTAATTTCTCATTCATCTTAGTTCATTTTTCTACCAAACTTATTATTGTATAACTATTGTCTATTATGTTTGAAAAAACTAATCGGAAGTCTCCTTAGACTTATCTTTACGTAACAAACCTTACACTTACGAAACCAGAGTTATTTTTATAGGCCAACGTCTTTATAAAGTACACCAAACTCGATTGTCCGTTTTTTAATTTTTAAGTAACCATATTCGATTATATACATTAACATATAAAACCTCCATTCGCATTACCGTATTCAAACGACATTACTTTGACTAACCTTTTACTAGAGAACCTCTTTTAAATAACGGTCAGTATTCTAAAGAAACCAAATCTTTTTACGACCCAAATCAGTTTAGGTAGCGTGGTTTACTTTCAGACGAAATTATTTTTGTACCTAGACTCTTAACACCAAAAACCATTCACCCGTAGACTAGGTAATTTTAACATAACCAAATAAGAAGTACAACGGAAAAAGGACTTTAGGTAGTCAAACTTCGTACTTCATTCGGAAACGGTCGATAACGAGATTATTACTTTCTGGGTGTCATTAACAATTTCATGTGGAATACTTAGTCGACACTGGACAAAGAAACCTTCCCAGAGTACTGGCTTTTTCGTCGTCGAATAAAACGAAAACAACTTCTACCGTTTTCTCATTAAAACTCTTAGGTGACTCGTAGTATCTTGCCTCACTACCTTTTTATAGACGTCTTAATCTAGTACGTCGGCCGGCCAAGTCCGTCGGGGGTGACGGACAAGACACCGCTCAGGGGGTCGCGAAACAGACCCGTTTCGACCCGACCTGGGGACTACCCCTGAGACGGTGAGAGGAACCTGTCCTAGGGTGCCAGATTAACTGGAGTAACAATCCTTTAACAAGTACTTTAATCCTTTGCGTCTCATTTGTCTCTTTGAGTCTGTCTCGAGGAAGAGTGTCTCCCGTTGCCTGTATACCTTGCTCAATGGCTCTTTTCCCTGACCCCACTTTGTGTGTACGTAAGTTCTCCGAGGGTCCAAAGGAAGACTTACGCCCCCTCCTCTTCACTCCACCGCCGGACATCCTTCCATCCTCACTCTACGTCAAACCTTCCTGTCCGTACACTTATTAAACTGGATAAGAAGTTTAAAGAGAACTTCAACAACCTTATAAGGGTTGCTTTTCGACGAAACGATGAGCAGGAGTAGACAAACCCTGACTACACACACCGGTTCAACCTTAGGGTCACTGGTGGACCTAGGACGGTGAGAGAAACCCCATTTACCGAAGGGTACTTCTCCGACCCGAAGAAGAGGACTAGACTCGTCTTGTTTAGTCGTCCTTTTCGCTCCCCGACCACGAACGTGTTACAGGGTCTTCGGGGACAAAAATTGAACCATAAAGGTAGAACAAAATTCGGTACTTTCCCCAGACTCCTGACAAATAGTCGGAACATTATCCGACCGAAGGACCCTCTGGGGTAGAAGAGGAGAAGTCCCCAGGTTCCAGTCTCAATGCTCCCATACTCAAACGTGACCGACGTCATTGTTTTACAGTGTCTGGTCCATCAAATTTATTACCTTTGACTAAGGGAGGGTCAAGACCTTCGACCTCCAGGTTCTAATTCAACAACCGTCCCGATCAAAGAGGACTTCGGAGAGAGGAACCGAACGTCTGTCGAAGAGAAGAGACACAGAGGTGTACCAACAGGAAGGTACAGACACAGGATTAGAGGAGAGGAGAAGAATACTGTGGTCAAGTGTACCCTAATCCCGGAGGGTAGACTGGAGTAAGTTGGAATTAAGAAAAATAAATTTCCGGGCAGAGGTTTATGTCAGTATAAGACGTCAAGAACCCCAATCCCCAAGGTGTATACCTAAACCCTTGTGTGGAATCCTTTGAGGGATTACTACTCTAACTCCTTCTCTGGTCGTACTACCCCCCTTCTCCCCACCCGAGACCCCCTCGGAGTTTCAGAGGTCCTCTCTCTTCAGACCAGAGTCGTGGGAAGAAACGGAGATGAAGGTGAGCTCAGGTCCTTTCCAAAATTTTTCCTGTTTCCCTCCTGACCTGTGTTCCACCCCCAAGGACCTTCGGTTCCAGGGGGACGAGAGAGGTGTTCATACGGGTGGACACTGACGTAAACTACGAAGTGTCCGTCGTTTCACTCCCTTCTCCTCTCTTGTCTCGTTCCCCGTCTGTAATTCGTCACTCTTTTGGACGGAACCGACGTCAAAAGTTTTGGTCGACAAACTTCCACCTCTTGTAGTATCCACCTTGTTCCGAAGTCTCTTATGAGGTAATCCCTCACTCCTTTTCCGGCGACGACGACTGAGAGGCCCTGCATCTTGACTAACCAGATCTTTTGTAGAGGCCTGGACCCCGATAAACTCGACATTTCCGACGTCTTGGAACACAGCTTACGTCACGGGGGCCACACTCGGGTCTCCACTATGGACGGGCGACCGCTCCAGTAGACGTAAGAACGGTGTACACTCCAGAGCTCAGTACCTGTAAACGGAGATGAGGCAACACAGGTGACAAAGGGTGGTTGGGGGTCGTAAAAAGAGCAAGTCAAATGTCCAAACAGATTCTGGAGTGCACTCAATCCGAGTTTGTATTCCAGTTCCCGTCCGGTTCGACCTCCTACCGTTTCCCGGGTCTCTTCGGTCACTTCCGCCCAGGAAATGCGTCGTCTACCCCAGGGTCGTCAGTCACCTGAGATCCCATTCTTCACCCAAGACGGGTCCTTACCTAAAGTCCCGACCCAGGAATGACACTCACCTGAGGTCGACCAAGGTCTTCCTACGTCAACCCTGGTGAAACAGGTTCCTAAACCGGACCTCGACTAGTGACACCGGGAACCTTGACAAATTGGTTCGATCGGACTTGAGGTCTTCTCAGAAGAGAGAATGGTCTTCCAAGGTCCAGTCCTGGTGCACTCTGCTGAAACCCTCGTACACAACCGTCTTGTCTCAGACCGAGGAACGTTACCGGGAAGACTCAATAGTCGTGGTCTCGGTTCTGAACTTACACCGCCTAAGAGTCGACTGCAACCGGGTACCTTACAGACACCCTACTCCCTACTCCCCGTCACTCCCTCGACCAATAATTCTTCGACTCCCCAGTCACCTTCGAAGGGGAATTTTAATTCGACTTCCTGAACTTCGACGAGTCGAGAGAGGAAGGTAAAGGATCTGACTCTCTAAGAGAAACACAACGAGGTACTTTCCCCTACAAAGGATGTCAAAAATTATATCTAAAACACTACTACTACACTTTCGGTAGTCCCGGACCGACCCTATTTCAGATTCACGGACAGTCACTCGAAAAGACTAGAATCGAAGTCACGGACAGTAATCCTACAACCAAAGACTCCTTAGAGGAAGTCTCTGTAGGCAGCAGAGGTATTGGTGTAGCGGTCGATGTGTCGACCTATTCCTCTACCTGACGGGGTGGCTCCTTCGAGGGGAAAGTCATTCAGACCCACTGAGTCTATTCCCTGGTGAACTTCCTGTGACCAAAGAGAAGGAGACGAAGTTAAGGATGCGAATACAAAATTTAAGTGTTCACTTCATATGGACACTTTGGGAGACGTGGGGTGGGAAGAGGAGGTATTTCCGTCCTGGGGTCCAGACAAGAAAGAGAGAGGTGGGGAGGGACAGGGGCACTGGAGTGATACACCAGGGTCTGGGAGGTACATAGGGGTCCTAGACACTCTTCTTTGGAACAGAAAAGTTGGAAGAGACCACCAACAACGCCTCCATACAGGACGATAACACTATCTAGGTCCTCCCACATGGGACAACCCCACCACAGGTACCCCCTTGATCCGTCCTCTCACCGGGTCCGAAAGGGTCGGTGCCGTAGTGACAACTGTCCGACTCTCGTTGTGTTTTGTTCCTTCTTCCGTAATATACGCGGCAAAACAGTAATGACAATGACAATAACAACAACAACAGAAGTGGACTTGAATCTAAAATTTTTTTCGAAAGTTACAACCGTAAAGAGAACCTTACTCCCCACTCGACTCATAGGGTAGGTACCCTCGACTGTGGAGGAGGAAGACTCTCGGGGAATCGTACTCTCTCCGCCATAGCAGGTCTCTCCTACTTCTAGGTCCCGAGTCAACATTCCTCTCTCCAAAAAGTAGACAACCTGAGTCTTTCGTCGATTCAGGTGTTTGAGGACGAGTGAACTAAAAGACGGACAAAATATACTTAGTGTCCCCTTGTATTTAATTAGACCCCTTGTATAACCTCAAATGAAGTACAATGTCGGGTTTGGACATTTCTACAGAGACGGAAACTAAAGGTGAAAAGGAACCCGTGAGGTACCCGAAGGGTCCACCGTGATCACCATTTCTTAGACGGACGGTTACGTTTTCTGTCTCCTCTGGACTCAAGCTAGGGACCCAGTCATTCTAGGGGACCTCGTCCTTTACCGTTGGACGAGGTCATTAGAACGGACCTCTTAGGGTACGTGTCTCCTCGGACTTCCCGAAATAAGGTACCCCGGTATTTCTCAACCTGTGAACTCACTGACTCGTAACGTACCGTGACCCGTAAAATATCTATAAAGAAGTCGAAGACGTTCCCAGTCTTCTTAAGTGGACAGACTTTCTTCGGTAGTGTGGACTCGTTTAAAAGAACTTGTCCTAGGCATAAAGAAATCGAAACTTCCACAGCGGTTACACAAAAAATATGTGTCATGATCTTTCGGTTTATAAACCGTTCAACCAAGTTTTCTTTTAAAGTGACTATACTCTCTCGTGATTTTTATCGATCCCTCGACCTAACCAGACAGAAGATGGTCTACGTAGAGATATTTAATCCTAGTTTACGAAGGAGGAAAGTGTAACATTGTAAACTGAAACAGTAGGTGTTTGCACTGTCACAATGATTGTTTCATTCCTCGATTTTGGTGGTTCCTGTTTGGGGAACAAAGATCTTCAGACTTCTTCGGTCGTCTGACCAGTTAGCTTACCGGAAGCTATAACACACGAACTCAGTCGATCAGGTCTTTATGAACAGGTCTAGGATGACAAGGGCCGGGGGCCTATTCGAGACTGAGATGTCGTCACAAGGACGGTGTCTGGGAACCAACAATTCCTCGTCTGGTACTTCGTACTCGCGAACTTATAGTCCACCTCAAATAACTTCCCTGTGTCACTGTCGAGTCTCTTTTCCCCTTGCCGTCTCGGTCCGGCCTTGCCCGACATCCTTGATCTGTGTAAAGTCGTCGGGGATGTCGACGAGGACTAGATGAGGATACAGAGACTGGAGTCGAGAGACGAAGAAAGAGACGTCGGTGCTCCGTGGAAAAGGAGGAAACACAGACGAGACCGAGGGACTCAGAGAGACGTCTGGGTGGAAACGACGGATAATACTCTCCTGTACCGACCAGTGGAGTCAGACCCCGCTAGAGTGGGAACAGAAAACGAAAGACAAGACTCCTCCCTTATGGATTAGGGATTGACCAACCACTAAACGGAACTTACCGTTTTTAAGAAGGAAATTGGGTAAGACAAGGTTCCGTCTGCTACAACTTAGGCGACTTCGTGAAACCTCCGACCTGGACTATGGCAGACTTTCGAGTGAGTGCGTCCACGGACGACCCCTACGGTCGACCACGGACCTCAGCCGTCCCGACGCCGGTGTTGTGGAGGGTCACGGACCCGAAGGAGTGTCGTACCCCTGACCCCGGATCGAACCCACGTAGTCGAGTCTACGGCCAGGAGAGAGGAACCGCCGTCCGAGACCCAACACATGTCGCGGTGCACCCACGTGTCTCTATCCTCGGGATAAATGTCCGTCAACCTTTCGGTCGGAAGGATGAAGGGAACACTTGAACGTCATATAATTTCTAAAGACATCTAAGTCTCTTCCAGTCGAGATGAGTAATTTTGGTATAAAACCTTTCTATTTTTCCATTAACCATATTATACCTAGACTTTTTCCTAGGAGAACACACAAAGAGAACTTGTGAGTTAATTTGTTCATTGATCTTCTCTACTATTACGAAAAGGTGCACGACGAGTAAGACCTGTGGTTTCGATGAGTATCCTCTCCGAGGACAGTGACTTTCATCAAAGACATAGGAGACCTACGACACGACACGATTCAGTGAGTCAGAGTAGGATGCGAAACGCTGGGGTGCCTGACATCGGGCGGTCCGAGGAGACAGGTACCCTAAGAGGTCCGTTCTTATAACCTCACCCAACGGTACGGGAGGAGGTCCCCTAGAAGGGCTGGATCCCTAACTTGGGTCCAGGGAAGAGACCTATGTGTTTACATTAAATGTAGTTTCACTTTTCTTTGTAATTTTGGGTCCTCAATAATATCAAACAAATCGTGGATCCCATACTACGGTTTCACACACACACAACACATACTGCACACACACACACACACACCACACACATATACATACAACACAAACAACACCCAAAAAAAGACACAATACACATGACACATCACACACATACACACAACATACACAACACACACAAAACACAACACTTACACACATCTCCTCTTCGATCCTAAAAACCCTTGACTCGGGACAGGTGAATCACCCTTCCCTAGGTCGGACGATGACATGATTTATAAGTGTAGGACGTTCCAAACGGGAAATTATTAGACATTTGATTAAAAGTACGCATAAGGGTCAGAAAAGAATTTTCCCTTTTTTACTACCGACCGTAGAACCTTCCGAAAAACTTAATAAACGAAATTTAGGAAATCCATTTGTCTAATTTGGGGATAAACTTTACTTTCGCCGACAAATGAGTACATTTACGTGACAAAAGGAGTCGACAAATTCCCGTTTGTCTACTTTTTTGGACTTCTCCCAAAGGACTCGTCTCACACGACTTTAAGGACAGGGGGGCGGGGTGGAGTAAATTCGAAGGAAACCGAAAACTTTCTGTCCTGCCCCTTTTCAAAAGAAAAGATTAGTCACTCCCAAGAGGTCGTCAGTCACCGTAATGGCAAAGGGAAACTTTCCTTTCTAAAGAAAACAATCGTGTATCATCAAAAGACTAATGTCCTGAAAACGAAAGAATCCAAATAATGACAATAAAATAAGAAAAACTACGGTATCATCTTTCCCAACAAAGGAAGTAAAGAGTAAGACTAAAAAGTAACAATCACATATCCTTACGTTCTCTAAAGACACATAGATAAACATATGACGATGAAATGGCTTGAGTGACTACTTGAGATCATCAAAAGACCACCTTAGGAATCCTAAAAGACACAGTAGACGTTTCTCACTAGCAAATAATTATAAAAAAAGGGTAAACCTAAGGAAAATAAAGAAAAAGAAGAGACTAACGACACCCCACCGGTCTTGAAGGTTTTGATACAACTTATTTTCACCACTCTCACTTATAGGAACAGAATAAGAACTAGAATGTCTTTTAGTAAAATTCGTAAAGTGGTGACTTATACTAAAATCGACACCTAAACAGTATATACCGGAAATAATACAACTCCATCGAAGGGAGATACGGGTGAAAGACCTCTCAAAAATAGTATTTACCCAACTTAAAAAAACTTTCGAAAAAGACATAGACAACTCTACTAGTATACCGAAAATAAGAAGTCAAACAATTACACCACATAGGGTGACTAACTAAACGTAAATAACTTTTTGGGAATGTAGGGGCCCATACAGGATGACATAGTACCACATAGTAGTACTACATACTGGGAAAATTACACTGTAATCTAAACGAAACGATCATAAAACAACTTACACTATAACGAATGTTCACCTCAGAATTTTATTATCGTGTTTACTAAATAAGTGTTTTGTCTTCATCTCAGTGTCGACATCTTTTGTTTGAATACCAATGGTCCTCCCTTCCCTCCTCTCTTTTTGACCTTCTAATCCTAACTATATATGTGTGTTGATATATGTTTTATCTCTCGATTATTCTTGGATGATATATCGTGTCACTTGAGGTGAGTTATGAGATGTTACTGGAAATACCCTTTTCTTAAGTTTTTATTTCACTGATACCCACATACATATTCACTTAGTGAAGTAATGTGTGGGCTTTGATTGTGTTGTAACCTCTAGTCGATATGAGGTTATATTTAAAAATTTTTGTCCTCTTCTTTCACCACCAAACAGGGAACCGGTCGTCTAGGACCAGACCGACTCCCTTGTCACCTACTGTCTTCCCTCCCACCACGGGTGAAGTACTGGACGGTCCTACACTCTACATAAATTTGTATTATGAAACATTCATCTTCCTGTTACGTAGTGACCCAAAAGATAGTTATTGAGACAACCAGGGAACCACATTTTATCCCCACTACTATACTTACTCGATCGAGACTCCAGGTACACCTAAGCCCTCGCAGATGAGAGTCTGAATTATTTCCGGTAAAAGTTTTAAGAGTTGTCTCGTCACTGGTGGAAAGAGGGAAGGGGGTGACGTCTCTGAAGTGATTACGTTTACACTAAAAATTTCTCCAGACAGACCGATAAACTCAAGACCTTGTTGTGTTAAGTAAGACTGGTCTTTTCTCTTAAGGGTGTCTTAAAGGTGAGAGAAGGTGGGTTCAGGAGGGATCGGAGGGGAGGGGGTTTGGTCGAACACAATGTAGGGGTCCCTCGACCCACGTTCCCAGTCTCGAACAGGTCTCTGACCCGAAGGGTCCCGTAGACTTCAGTAGTCGAGGAGGACAAGTATTGGAGGATCGGTCGTCTCTCAGTGTGGGAGGATCTGTTGGAACCGATACAGATGTCTAGTCCCTCGGGTAGTGCAATGTATCGACGACAAGTAGAAGAGTCGGAGGATCCCCGTGTTAACTCCGTCGAATTCTGAACCTTAAATTTTTGGACCTGAAACGACGAACAAGTAAACAAGTAAGTTGTTTGTGACTCTCGGTCGACCCAAGTCCGTAACTCACCCCCGAGTAAAGGACTAGAGCCCCGGAGGGAGATTTCGACGTGAAAGACATCTCCCCTGTGTCCTTCGGTACCCCCTCCTGGTCGACTATATAATTTTTGTAGGGAGTACCTTGTTATGAAACCTTTCCTGTTGCTTCATTGAATGATCTTTTTACTTTATTTTTTCTGTACGTTTTATGTTCGGGGTCAAACCAATAACAATCTAAAGTGTCCGTACTTTAATGAGACATTTCACCAATTTGCGAAGGAAGAGTAAAGACCCGAGAGAGGGCGTCTGTGTCCCGTCCGTCGGACACGGGCCGTGACCGACCTCCTGACGTGAGACTCACAGGGACCAGGTCCTCTACTACGCACACTAGGACTCCGTCACTGTAATCGGGCTGGGGTCCTTCACCCGTACTACCTCTACGTGTCCCGTTACCTGAACGACCGACAACACTTGTCCTGGGGGAGGAATAAGACCAACCGTCTTAAGGTGGTAAACGGGTACGTGAGTGACGGAGGACGGTACCTCGAACGTAGGAGAGGTCCAGACTCACTCGGACCGAGAGGATGTCCAATAGAGTATCGGGAAGGGGTTGTACCAGGTCCTCCTCTGTCAACTACCCCAGGTCGAACCACTAAACGTTCCGTTCGGGACGACACTCAAAGACCCTTCAAGGGAAACGAAAAGACGCGTTCGAAGACCTTCGTTAGGGTACAGAGAGGGGACGATCTATCTCGGTCCTTCGTACTCAGGTCTACAGACCCGGGACTCCTCTTGGACCGAATTCCACCTACGACCTACGGGTTCTCTCTCCTCGTTTCGTCCCCGAAAGCCTTTCGTGATAATTAATAGGGACCTCGGGAGATAGTGTCCTCGACGGACGGAGGAAAAGGTAAATGAACTTGAAGTCGACAGAAAAGAGTCGTCGGACCTCGGAAGGTTCCCGATACGACCACATATCTCACCAGTAATTTCGGTTTGTCTTACTATAAAAATTATATAGACTCGGTCTTCACTACGAGTTCTAGGAATCGTTGTTCATATCGGACCGGTCCCTGAACCTGACGTTTACCGATGTACCGATCTACCCTCTGTGTCGTCTAGTAGTCGGGACGTGTGTGTCTTCCGGTAGCCTTCAGTGGTGGTTGTCCAAAATAAAAAGAAAGAAGAGAGAAAGGACCTTATCGTTGTCGAGTACACGTAGAACAACCGGGGTATTGTTCTGCGATCCTAAGTGATGAGATAAAAGTACGGAAGAGAAGAAACAGTCCTGGAACATAAAAGGAACTCCGGAATTCCTAGGACCGTTCTCAGTCACACTACCTTAAGAGTCAACATCCTCGTTTGGTGTATCTTCCTAAACGGTGGTCGTTTGAGGCCCGGTTTTAACCTCCATCCGACCCAAATGAAGTCGGAAGAACGGAAAAGACCGGGAAATGAACAGAATCGTCAGACAGAGGGGTCCTTTTATAAGGTATGTTTTCAAATCCTCTTGAAGGGACCACTAGGTCACCGATTCTGAGACGCTAGGGTTACGTCCCCTCGAGGGGTACGGACCCAAACTAGGGACCAGTCCCTTGATCTAGAGTGTACGACGTTGATTCTCAACCTTCCGACGTTGACTTTCTGGGGAGTGTGGCACTACCTCTAGATCCTCGGGTACACGACGATTCTGGGCCTTGTCGCTTTATTTATTTATAAAAATTTTTTCAAATTCCTCGAAAGTAATTAAAATTGAGTAGGAAGAAATCTCCTGTCATAAACACGTAAAATTCACTCAGGTTCTCTTGTCAGACCGACACTGACCTCTTACCGTTAACCTGCCGTCCATTTCCTCAACGGTTCCCTTGGATGCATCTACGAAGTCTCCTGTAACAGGCGGGTGGGTCGTAGACTGCGTCTCCAGGGAGGACCCTTGACCTCGGTACCCTTTCGTCCTCGATCCTTCTTTCTCTTCTCCACCCCTTCCGTTCCCTGTCAGTCTTTGTGTCTCCTCTCCCCGCTCTTCGTCTGTCTCTTCCTTTGTAACGTCACCCGGTACCAAAGGTTGTCCTGACTTGACGAAATGAACCGAGGACAACGGGCGACCTGGTACGAACCAGTCTCTGTACCCAAAGTAAGTTTACCATGTACCATTTAAAGTGAACACACTTCTCTTTGAACTCGACGTTAGTGACAGTGTGTGAGAAACAAAGGTCGGACTCCTCAGGGCGTAGAACCGAGACCAGAGGTCACGACAGAGCATGTAAACCTAAAGGCTAATTGGTTGTCTACACCCCCTTTTGACGACCGGACCGGTCTCCCCAGGGAGTACCGGTGTACACACGTTTATGTTTCTGAGTGTTTAGTAACTCTGGTCGAGTCGACATCGAGTACACTGGGCGGACGTAGTGTACCGTCCGCTCTTAAACACTACGCCTACGTCGGCCGAGTCCGTCTTCTCGTGTCTGGACTGATCCTATTCGAACTAATAGAATGACGGAGGTTAAAGAGAAGGGGTGTTTGAGACTCCTCACCCTCGCCGACAGTCCCTCTTACAGTGTCTTTTATAAAAGGACGTCCCTAATTATCGTCCAATTATTCATTGACTAGTCTGGGTCAACTTTACGGAAACCCATTCTCACCAACTAGACGTATGTTTGTACCCAGAGAAGAATAACGAAATCGAAAAAAAAAAATTACAAAGTTTTCTCGTTCCTTTTACAAGCACTCAAAGAGTCTGTAGTTTATCGAGAGTTTTTACAGTTGTTGTAGTCACATTTTGATTATTTTTATACCGTGTCTAAATCGTGAACATGACTTTCCTTTATATTTTTGTCCCTTTCTCTTCGTATACCTTTTCGTACAAACCCCGAACTTGTCTAGTTGGGGTGTATAATTTTGTTTGTCTTTGGTCTCGTAAAGACCACCCTTACAACTTTTTCCTACTGAATGACCTCTTTGTTTACTACTACAGGGGTGTGGCGGAACGAAAAGGAGGTTGTTGTCACTTCAACTTTTGCCTGAAGTTGAAGTTCGGTCATGAAAACCGTCAGACTCGTCCCCTCCCAAAGTCTGGAATTAAAGAAAGGGTCGGAAGTTACACCCCCTTTCGGCCGAAACCGCGGCTCTGTACGACAGTCACGTCCGGGTAGGCTCTCCCTACCTGTATGCGAGTCCTCTCTACCGACCTTCTAGAACTCCACTATAACCGACGGAGACTTCGAGTTAAAGACGTAGATCTTACATCTCGGTTATTTGGGAACAAGGGTCCAAAGAATACTCTTAATTCGTAACATTGTGTACCTTTCACGGACGTGTGTCCGCTGTGCATCTGGTCACACAGGTTATGTTTAAAGACGTTACGATCTTTATACGGTACAAGACCTAACAAGTTGTCTCGTCGGAGGTCGAGACGTATGGGGACCCCGTGAACTTTACACTGATCACGATGGTTCCTATGTGTAAAATATAAAATAAATTAAAATTTATTAAATTTCTCGGTGTGTACCGATCATCAATAGGTTAACCTACCGAGTCCATACCTGGTACACCGATTGCAACTGTTATTGCTACTAACATACCCAAAACATAGGAGTTTAACCTCGGAGTCCAAAGTACGAGTCCCCCCGATAACCGTATAGATTTCGAGTATCCACCTCAACCTCCGATTTGAAAAGGTACTGTTCAATTCAGGACCACTCCAGAGACACGTACACCGGTGGACACTAGTCCAATCGAGACTCAGGTCGACAAGAACTCAAGACAGAAGAGGGTTGGTCCGTTCTTCTTACCGGTTCTCTTCGTCTATAAGATACATGTTCTTGACTTGTAAGAAAGGAAAAACCTGACCGGTCGAAGACACAAGACACTGATAACAAAGGTAAAACTTACAAAAATACAGGACCTTGACTAACGGGAAAGAATTTCCTTTAGTCGGCACTTATGAGTAACCTTCCTGACTGTGACTTCGACTTCGAGGTCAAGGTGGACTTCAGTTCTCGACTGAGCAACCTTTTGTGGGACTACTACCCTTTCTAATTCCTCTTCGACCACTGTGTCGCACTCTACCAACCTACCGTGGTAGTTGAGTTACCTGAACTCAAACTCATTTGACACCGTCTACTGTAGTAGTTGAGTTACCTGAACTCAAACTCATTTGACACCGTCTACTGTAGTAGTTGAGTTACCTGTACTCAGACTCATTTGACACCGTCTATCACTTCCTGTCCCTTCGGACCGTACGACGTCAGGTGCTCTACCGTTTCTCAGTCTGTACTGACTCGTTGACTTGTTGTTGTGGATGCGTGTTGTCGGTGTTTCAGAGTCTTATAGTGTTCATTATTCAATGAATTCACTTTCTAAAATAACCCAAGTTTCTATCAGTCTTATAAGGTACCTAAACTCTTTCAAGTCCTTCTATCAGTGATTTTTCACAGGGTAAAACATCTTCCCTCAAATGAATTACCGACAGTCGGTTCCAGTACCGACCACTCACCTAGGGTGACCCGACTTGTGTATGTTATTTTCAAGAGTGGTTTCTTTACGCTGTCCAACCATAGTGACTTCTGACCGGACACGAAACTTTAAAGAAGGAGAAACATAAGTATGTATAGACTTTTAAAGGAGTTTAAAACCGGTTCCCTTGTTTATTTTCCTTACTAATTTAGAGAAGATGATTCTAACAGATTAGATTTACTTAATTCACCGTGTTTATATAATCGTAGATTGACTAGGTTACTGAAGAGGATTTCCTTGGAGATCCCTTCATGTAAACAAACTGAGACGATCTAAACAGTACTCACCCTGGTACGTCGTAAACAGGAAGACACTACAGCATCCATTTAGTAAAGATCCTTTTTCTTCAAGACGCGATCCTTTTCATTCTATACACCGTTAGACATGGTAGTAGTCGATTCTGTTACATTCTTTACTTTTGGTAGTCGGTGTAAGGTTAGGTTTGTAATAAGAACGGTGTAGGAATAAAAGGTAAAAATTTCTAATAGAGTTAATAAATAAAATAGAAAAACTAAATAGAGAAGAGATAAAGGGAGGGGATTGAGGGGAGGTGGGGCGTCACGAAGTATCCTAGTACGGAGTTTATTCGATGTACGTGGGTTTAAGAACTTAATCTCATTCTAAAAAAAAATTAGAGATTCTATGTCGTAGTACATAAATGAATATAAACTTTCTTGATTCTAAATCTCGTTCGTATTGGAACAGTAAATCTTAAAATAAGAAACAATTAAAGGAGAAAAACGGTGAAAATCATATACCCTAGAAAATTTTTACTTTTTATCGATAAAGAGTAGTGTCTTAGTCATTCATGAGTAATATTTTTCAAGGAACCACCAGGTCATCAATCCGACACCGTGAAAGTGAAGTCACCGGGTCCAAGTTAGGAACCAACCCCTTGACTTTAGGGGGTTCACCGTACCTCACCTGTTTTTTTAACCGTTTTATCTATTTCTTCTTTATACGACGATTCCGATCTTTGTTGGTGGGATTTTATAGATTATAAATAGAAAGGTAAGAAAAAAAAAAAAACGTATAACACTAAAAAATTTTTTGTTAGAGAGGGTAGGGTGTCCGAGAATATGGAACGGGAACTATGAGTAAAGTAATTCTCCACCCCAGACACAAGAAGGGGGATCTTTTACCCGTCTGGAGACTCAGAAGGAACTGGTTATCTCATTTCTTCATTACGATACGTTGAAACTCTCCTCTAGTATTGTTACAATACGTAAACACAGAATAAAAGAATCTCGTCAGTGAGTCCTTTGGGTCGACGGTACAATACTCCTTCGAGTTCAATCGGTGTGTTTGTCTGGTGGACACATCCACGGAACCAACCGTCGAGGTTGACTTCGGGATTTTCCTTCAGTCTACAATTCTATAAAAGTACGACTTCGATTTCAAGGTTATGCAACCGATGAACTACACTTCTTCGATTGAGTAACCTTTTCTGGGACTACGACCCTTTCTGACTTCCGTTTTCCTCTTCCTCCGCCGTCTCCTTCTCTACCACTCTATCACTACCATTACCACTACAGGTGACTGAGTTACCTGTACTTATGTGACCCTCTAAGACACCTCCTGTCTCCTCGGTCCACACGACATCAGGTACCCTAGTGTTTCTCGACCTGTACTGAATCTCCGACTTGTTGTTGTTATTTATAATAAGATCGAGGGTCTACAGTTCCGTGAGAGTCGGAACTGTGTTCTTCCGTGTTTACAGAAGAATCGATTTTTCGGTCCGTGGTACCTTGTCCTTTTTTCGGTGAAATAACGACATAGAAAAGGTTTGAACTCCACGTATCTAAGGTACTCGGATTATTTTACCACTAAAATACAGTCATATAAGACCCACGAAACGGTCCGTCGGTTTAGGAAAGACAAGAAATCAGAAACAAAAAACTAACCGACTCCAGCAATGATAGTCGAAATAACCAGACTCTAAAAACTCGACCTAATAGAGTAGTCAGAAACCAGTTGAATACGTGTTTGCGGAAACCCAGTCCACTGGGAGATTAGGTTAGTAAAACTTTCGAAATCTATTTAATTGTCGACTTATTTTACAATACCCATTCTTGTAAAGGAGACCTGTTCTTGTGTGTGAGAGCACGTGAATTTTTATATTTTTATGTTCGTGTTAATTTTTACAGTCACGTACTTTACTCAATATAGGGTATATATCTCATCATCCACCAATAGTGTGTTTCTGAGAAGACAATAATAAAATTTTATACTATTTTTATGTTTTTTATACTTTTACGAGTAAATGTATTTTTCTTTAGGTTTTGTACTACAGTACCTACGGAAGGTAAACAGTATCGTGTCTAGTGTCACAACCCTTACATTCTCCAGGAATGACGAACCAACCATAAAAGGTAAAAGTCTTTCGGACTCTTGCCACAATCATGGATTGGATTCCTAAAAACAGAAAACAGTTATCCAACACCTAAATGTATGTTCCAGTATTGAAACGATTGAATTTAATAAAAATAATACCGTCGTTCAGATAACGACAACAAATCAGTGATTCAGTACGGACCAGTGAAAAACACTGGGGTACCTGATTTCAGGAGGTCCGAGGAGACAGACACCCTAAGAGGTCCGTTCTTATAACCTCACCCAACGGTAAAGGAAGAGGTTTCCGCTATAATATAGTAATTTCTTTTACTCTTTTGGATTGGTTTAGTAACTCCGTAAAGGGGGAAATAGAACCAGGAAAAGCATTAAAGAGTCGAGTTCTTCTAATGTAAGTATTGTAACATTTCGTTGATATTACGTTGCTTTTAATTAAATTTTTCTTTTAATATACTAAATTTAAGGAGATCTCTTAATATAGGACCTTCTCTTGTAGATGAAAAGGAAGACATTGACTACAAACAGGGATCTAGGTCATTGAGGTCCGAAGTCGTAGAGTTGGAAAGGTCGTGGTAGCACCGAAATAAGGGCCTCGGGGCAGGTCGACAGGTGGGGACAGGAGAACGAGGTCGACTTGGAGTCATTGAGACCCACGGCGACGGGTAGTCAGTATTGTTCACGGACACAGGTCTGAACCCTCCCACGACCCAAAAGGTTGGCGTTGGACATTTCTACGGGACCTCTGTTCCACCACCCTTTTCACTCAAGTATGTGGAAGACGGAGACTTCTCCATCCAACGTTTGACTTGTCCCTGAGGCTCGTTTTACTTAGTCCACAGAAGCAGGTTCATTTGTGACCTGTACATAGGTGTTGTGCTTTGGCGACATACTACGTTTTTGTAATCACTCCCTCTCTGGGTCCTCGCGGAGGTTCGGTTGCTCCTCCACCACCTCGACTCGACACGTCTGTGAAGAGGGTGTACGGACCGTGTGTCGTAGGGAGGGGCAGAACAAACGTGCTCAGGATGTAAACGTTTTTGTTTTGACTTAGTCTCCGCTGTGACATAGACCAGGACGGTCGAGTCTAGACGAGTAATTAGTGCCTGATCAGGGCAAGGAGTCGATGTGGTAGTAGCGACCGAGGTGTGTCGACTGGGAGAGGAGACGGAGATTTCTCACTGTGTAATTAAAAATAATGATTGAGACACAAAGTTTTGAGAAACCCCTGACCCTTTGAGTCGTCCGTTTAGAGACCGGGATCTTTCGTCAATTTGACTTAACGTTTATTTTCCGAATCTTTCAGGAATTTTAGTGTTGGAACCGTTCTTAGAGGCTCTCCTTTTTAATTGAAAGAAGAGAGTAGACTCAATTGTCTCAACCCTTTCTAGTCAGAAAAGCAACCTGTTGGGTCACGATGGTCAAGGTATCCGTTCGACGTAAAACTTCAACCTTTTACAAAGAAAAACCGAAGGAGGTTCTAGAAATTGAACTAAACCTGTTGGTTCGTAGAACCTGAAAGGGGGAAACATAGACTTTGATCGTCGTAAGAGTTCTCTTCACAACAGTTAGTAAATGTATAATCACTCTTAAAGTCAGTCGGAGATAAATTTATGTAAGTAGGTCTATCTACAAATAACTCGTGGATGGAACACGTTTTGTGTTTCTGGTCGTCCCTTGTCAGGAGGACTGGAGATTCATGTCTGTTAATTCTTTCCTTTTGTTTGTCTCTCCACTACCACTTGTTTCCACCATCCTCTCGACTTTACACTACCTGATCCTTCCTCCTTCCGAATCTCCTACCTTTTCTCCATTACAAACTCAACTCGAAGATTTCTCCTCTTTCGAAACGTGTCTGCACTCACCCCATCTACTCCTTAACCCGTCACGGGTATTCTCCTGTAATTTCAACCACTTACCCCGTACTCCTGGACGTTCCCGAACTCACGAGCACCGTTACACCGTCTGGTTCGTGACACTACCAGACACCCACTCTTCGGTAGACCTGGGGCAGGACACCTGGAGTTTCCGGTGTTATTCTGTACTCTCACGTTCGCTGACCTTGGTAGTGTCTGAACCTCGTCACTCCAGAGACGAATTTCTTTGATGTCGTGACCACCGGATCCCCGTCTACTACTCGACTAAGATCGTCGACTTCACAGTCGACCCGATTCCACTATCTTTTATTTTGGTCCCTTTTAACCCCCCCACCCTAAAACGTGAATCCGAACTAACTTTAGATTTGTCACACCTACGAGTCTTGTTCTACTCGTCTTCCCGACTTCTACTAGAGGTCCAAGAGTGGAACACTGAAATGTAGATTCATACTCTACTCTTTCTTTAAGGTCGGTAGTAGACATCCACCCTCATTTTTATTCCTAAATGTGCCCCTGAACAGACCACCAGGTCACCAATTCAGAGGGACGAAGGTTTCACACACCCCCCCCCCCCCGCCACGTATCCAAACTAGGGACCAGTCATTGATCCTATAGCGTCGTATTAGTTTTTCTTTTTCACAAATTGTACCTCGTGAATGATTACCGATTTTTAAAAATTAACAGACTTTTATGAATTAATTTTTACTACAGGGACTCACTAAAACGAAATAATGGGGGCCGGGATTCTTGTTCGTCACGCAAGGACGGGAGTCAGGTTGTACGTAAAAACGGTCGTCTTCAAAGACGTCAAAAGGACTCCTCCTTTCCGGTTGGTAGGGAGATATACACACTCGTGGGGGCACAACTGAGACCTTGAGGTCCACAACCACCGACCCACGGGCGGGAGGACGTCTCCGACGGTCCTTTCCCTCCCCATACCTGAGACCCTTTACTTCGGTCTTTGGTTGTTGTGAGTCGGATTAAAAGTAATGGAAGTCCTGGGTTTTTTGATTCAATTTTCCAAAATCACTACTCTCCTTGAACCTTGAGTCAGAGAAAAATAAAACTTTGTTTTGTTTGCGTCGAGAAACATTCACTTCAAATTAGCACCTAAGACTAAGATCCATCAGACAATACACCCGACATCACATCCCTTGTACTTAAAGATGGACTCATAGTGGTGAATAAGGTAGTCGACTCACAGACACTTGTACAGAGAAGTAGTCACGATACTGATCTTACGTACACAGGGAGGTTTTAAGAATACAACTTTGGGTTACAGAGTCCACTACCATCGTCCTCCACCCCTGAAACCCTCCACTAATCCAGTTCTCCCACCTCGGGAGTCCTTACTTTAATCACGGAAGCATTTACTTCGGGGTCTCTTGATCGGGAAGGGAAGGTAGGTCAGACGTTAAACCTTCCGGGGTGACCTGGTACGACTGTGAGACTAGAACTTGAAGGTCGGAGGTCCTGACACTTTATGTACAAAGATAACAAAGATTCGGTGGGTCAGGAACCATAACACAACATCGACGGGCTCACCTGACTCTGATAGTCCTTTGATTCCGACTATTTAAAGTGGAAGTTGAACCGTCCACCTGAGTGACCTGGTTGTGTACTCACTAGCCATGGACCGTGAATCATTTGGGGTCAAATTTTTCTTACTTCTTCCGGACACCGACCCAGGAACCTAACATTAACACTCAAGTTAAAACGGGAGTGTCAGAACCCCAATTGTCCCTCTGTCTCGTCGTCAAGTTCCCAAGAATGTCGTCCCTGTACTGACGTGAATCTACCCCGGAATCCCGGGACGGAGCTGAGGCCCAAAATCTTCGGGACGGTATCGGAGGAGGTCGACGTGAGGAGGGGAGTCCACCCCCAGACTTCCGGTTTTCGGGGACGGGTAAGACGAGTCTCGGGTACTGACTAAAAATCTGGTATAGACCCAGGTCCCAAACCGTTAATGGACGGGTCACCGAAGAGAAACACCAGTCCAGAGGATGCCGAGAAAGGAGAACCCCACTCCTCTATATATATATATATAGAGGTGAGAAAAATTTCTAAGAAAAGAGGCGGCAGAAATGTTTCACACGTGTGTGGACGGGGAGTCCAGTCTTTAGTGAAGAGACGCTTAGGAAGACAATACAGGTGTCCGTTTACCCAAGGGACACCAGGGGACCCGTGCGTAGGACGTACGTCTCCCTTAACCAGGACCCACTCGTCCCAGAAGGACCCACGCCCTGGACCACTACTTGGGGTCGTGTGTGACGAGGACACTCCCGGACTCTAGGTCGTCGTCCTCGAGACCTCTCTCCGAGAGGTTCGACCTTGTCACCGGTCCTTCTCCCTCCCTGTTTCCTACAGGAGGTCGGCTACAAGATCTTCGAGGACTTACACGGTAGAAGACCCGACCTCGAGTGAACAGACGGGTGTGGGTCGACGCGTCCTCCGTAGATTAAGGTACACAGAGGTCCGGGTCGGACTGTGTACCCGGGGTTCCTCCTTCCCCCCTATTTAACCCCTACACTAATTTTGAGAGATTCCCTAAACTTTCAGTCATAAGTCGACATTTCATCCCTGTATAGAGAGTCATGTAAATTTTATGCTGTATTAGCTAGTTTACTCTATTTCTCTACACTTACCACATTTTAAGTTCTGTATTATTTACTTCTAAGAATTTTGTAGGCCTTCTATCACTACATAGACAACGTTGAAGAAGACAATAAGGGTCCGTCCGTAACCCAGACAAAGGGTTTTTGACGGGGCGTGAAGGTCGAGAGACACAGAGACAAGTGTAAATGTTTACGGACGTCACCAGAAGGGGTGGGGGACGAAGACCATGTTAGGAGGGTTTGTGTCGAGTATTTATGGGTACTCGGGGATGGACGGGCCTTCGGGAGACAAACGAAAGAGGGAGGGTGAGACTCGAGGGTGAATTAAAAAAGAGGGAGTACCTCTAAAGGAGACATGACATTGTCAAGTACCGGAGCGAACAAGGGAGCAGTTTGACACGTTGAAAACTTTTGTCCCGGCGGTACGACAAAAGGAGGGACACACCTGGTGAACACCAGAGGTCTTACTCCTGACCACGGAAACCTCGAACTTCCCGACTGGTTAGTGACTGAGAGGGTCCAGACTACGAAGGTTTGCGTATAAGTCTTCCAATCACGAGAGGACCCGAGACCCCGACCGGGGGAAGAAGTCCCTCAGTGAAGGCAAAATACACTTCAGAGGTTGGACCGACTGAGGGACACCCAGACCCTGGTTCCAGAGGACTCCCGAAGGACTAACACCGGTGTACACACAGACTACCCTTCGGTACACCCGTCGTCTTCCACGTGAAAAACGTAAGGTCCGACTTTCCCTCCACCACCAAGAGGACGACACACAGGGTAATGTCTCCCATCGGACCCCGAGGGACAACAACACCAGTAAGTCAACGAGTCAGCACAGGTCGAGAATCCCTGGGGTACCTGACGTCGTGTCGTCCGAAGGGACAGGAAGTGTTCGATCCCCGAGGGATCAAACCAGGTTAAGTTACTAGAAGGACCATACTTCGTTTCACTAAAAACATTGACCCCTCCAAAGGACAAAATAGGAAAGAATGAAACAAAAATCACGGTCAAAGACACTCGTTCAGAGTAAGACCCACGGTCCTCCACCTTAAGGTCCCGAGACATCTTAGAATGCTGGTTTCCTTTTTAAGTGTAGACACACTGGCACAGACAATAAGGACCCTCTCCCAACCGTAGTTTAAGGTTACTCCGTGTCACTGTGGTACACTGTTTCTCTTTTTCTTTTGGTCTTTCAAATTATCTTTATCCGTTTATTTTTTATATCTAGTTGAGTTAGTTCGGTTACTTGGATATCTGTGTAGTAAAAATCCTACTTCGACTACGACAACCGAGGAAAACTGGGCGGGGGGTGGAGGTTGGGACTTCCCGTGGATGTCTTACCTAAGGAAACAGAGTAGAGGACTTCACAAAAACCCGGGGGACTTCTCGTTCGAACCGGGAGTTTGAGTCGTCCAGTCTTCGTCAGTCGTCCAGCCTTCACCAGTCGTCCTTTCCGTGACCCCACGGGAGGAACTGGTGACTCAACCCACAACTTCTGTGTTCCCGTCCAGACGAGTTCTCCGTCAAGACTCCCAGGCACCGTCCTGATGAGGGGTGGACGGGTACTACCATTTGTCGAGTAACCACGTGTGACCCACCGAGCGAAGGGGAGGAGCAATAGGACCCTAGTGGAGGATTTCGGTTATGGGGGTAAGTTCCGGAACGGGGTCCCAGACGAGACCTTTCCTTGGATTCGGTTCTGTTTCCTGAATGATATGAAAGTTCTACGACTACCTTTGTGTTCGGAACTGAAAGACTTACATTTAGTTTTGTTATGTTATATTTGTCTGATTTTCGGTATACGGGCGAAATTGACCGGGTCCGGATAAAGTCTACCTACCCAAAACCCAATCAAAGGATGTTTCACGAATAACGAGAAATTGAAGAACCAAAAGGCCTACACCTTATAATTGTGAGTAGATTATTCAACTTGATGAATAATAAATAATCTCTTGACCTCCTTGACCCGGGTATACAAATACCGTTGAACTGTTTCGGGTCAATTCTCGAGCGTGGATACTTATACCCCACCAAACGGTCTTTCACCCGTAAACCAAAAGACCGGTTCAAGTCGTGTGACTTCGAGACTCTACATGCCTGACACAGAACTGGACGACCATACGTTCGAAAAGTTTCAAGGATTTAAGCTTCTGTCAAACCTGTAAAAAGAACGTCTCAAGGACCTGGGCTTCAATAAAAAGTACTTCGTCAAAACATTTTAAATACTGCACTCACATGTTATACGGAAAAAGAACTCTAGGTAGGGTACATGTCCGCCGAGACATCGTTCAACCGTCTCCCGTCATCTTCCCCGAAGACCCCTGACACGACAGTAACCGACACCCGAAAAGTACTTAGTACACTTCTCCTGGACAAGGGGTGGGGGAATCGGACCGACCTCTCTTTGTGGGTAAATATCCACTTGAAAGGGTTGTTTTGGGCTATGTCGGTTTATTTATTTATAATTCTTTTTCTTTAGTTAACTTTAAATGAGTAATTTTTACGAGTAGAAGACAAATATCTAAGTATTGGATCAGGGAATTAAATACCTACCTTTTCGGTTCTGGGTCTTTTTATTCACCTAAACGAGTTCCATTGGGTTTATTAACCGACCCAGTCTCGGGGGAAAAGGACGTACATACGCACACACTCACACACTCACACACACACATACACACACGCACACATACACATACACACACACGCACGGGAACGGTCCCCCGAACTGAAAAACTTAGAGACAATAAGTGAACGTTTTTTTCTATTGTTATAGCAAGAATGTCCAAACTGAGTTTCTCCGTTTGACTATAAACGTTTTCGTGAAAGAAC
The DNA here is from genome assembly GCA_006410555.1 of Capra ibex. Taxonomy (NCBI): domain Eukaryota; kingdom Metazoa; phylum Chordata; class Mammalia; order Artiodactyla; family Bovidae; genus Capra; species Capra ibex. The sequence goes on from SJYO01048541.1 coordinate 2,505,742, forward strand.
TTCCATATCAACGGTGCAGACCCACCTTTATTAAACTCTGTGTCTCTGTCACTACACACTATATTCTCTCTTCCTCTATGAAACGTCACACCCAAAGCCACTCCTTGCCCAAGTAGACGGATCGTGAGAGTTACAAAAATACTAAAATTGTGTCCATCGACTTCTTGGTTGGAACTTTCACAGGAGTGAGAACCCGGTAGTTCCTTAAACCTGTCACGCCCGTACCTCCTCGGCTCCAGAGCTTGACTATCGGCATACGACTGGGAGAAGAGAGAGGACACAAAAGGGACGAAGGGTCAAAATCAATCCTTCTATCGGGGTCGTTGAGGTCTCATTACATTGGACGTTAGAGTCTTCCTACCATCTAAGAGACTCGTGAGAGTTCGGTCCGATTAGTAACACAGAACCTTCTACACGAACTTAACCTGTCCGTGTACTCTTTAGGTGGACGTCAGACTCCTTTTAATTAGGGAGTACGTCTTTGTGTCCCTTACTTCGTCCTGTCTTTTAGTCACCTCCACGTAGTGTGATCGAGGTTCCCCGTGTCTTTATTGTTATTGTCACTACTATCGTCGTTGATAATTTCTAAACAAAGACGAAGTTTAACAATTATCCTTGTGAATCGAACCGCAAAATGGGGAGAGGAGGTATATATAGGAAACAGTTCCCTGAACGTCAGGGGGTGGAGGTACCCCTGTCAGATAATGAAAGGGGAACTACGACCCGTACTGGAACATCAAACGAAACAGGTCACCATGATCCGACTGTCACTGTTACAGAGTCGAGACTCGAATACGGAATTCTTTAGAGTGTAGAAAGACAACAACAAGAACTTGGAGTCGGTGGACCACTCTCCCTGTACGGGAGACCGGAAGACCAGGGCCCCGTCCCTACCATCCCTCCTTATGTTCTCTGGACACCTCACCTAGACTGAAGTGACGACGTCGGACTCCGTCTCAACGGGGTCTTTTGAGTGTTTCAGTGTTCGTTTTATTTGGGAACACCAACGCACAACGATTTTTAAACTCCAACGAATAACATAATGTTTTAGATTGACAAGTTCCCGGTTGTCTCTACCTATTTCACAGGTCCATAGATACTTCTTTCACATTGGAGGTGTTCCCGACTTTACTATACAATTATAACAATTATAAGGGTCCTGCTCTCCTAACGTACCACTTTCCACCTAAGAGTTGTTTGTAAGGGGTCTACGAACCGACGTGAGTCATATGACCAGAGACACGTCCGGGTCTCCCTTTTTGATACACACTCCCCAAAGACGGAATTCCTCGAATGTAACATAAACCTCTCTGGTGTATCCATACAGTTCGGACGTCCTACCCCACTCTTTTTACGAGTCTTCATTGTCTTCACTACACTCACTTTTACTGAACACAACAATTTCCAGGAGAGACTCTCCGTCAGGTCGTGATAGGTGTAGGGAACTGGACGTGGAAAGTCGTGGATGACCGAACCAAAGGTTGCCGGTAGTGGATGTTAAGAAATAGCCTCTGAAAGAGATGGGAGTCTCGAACGAAACGAGAGGATGGGTCCGGTCTTCCTAGTCCTTTAATTTCGAAGGAACCCTCGTCGTCAGACGGTCTCTGACTACCCGCGACCCTATAAATATGGTCGATATTTATAAATATGGTCACATTTATGGGGTATATATATATATATATATGCTATATATAAATATGGTCATATTTATGGGGTCGAGGGAAGAGATAGTAGAACTTACCTTACTGCGACTCGATGTCAGTGAAGATGTCACTAAGATCTTTAAGGGGTCACTCCAGTTCGAGGACAATGGGCGTCCTATTGTACAGACTACTACCTGGTCCGACACTGGTGGAAGAAGGAATAGAGAGACACAGGGAACTACGGTCATATAGTACCCTGAACGTTTATTTACTAATGAATACTTAGGAGTAGAGATAATAAAGACCCCTTTGGGGTTTTCTCTGTACACTCTTCACGTATAGACCAAAGTAAGAGTAAAATAAAACAATAATAAGTTGTTTTATAAATGAATAAACCATCACAACCCAGAATCAACACCGTGTCCCTAGAATCAATGTAGTATACCCTAGAAAGGAACTCCGGGTGTCGAAGAGATCAACACTGTCCGCCCGAGTCAACGAGACACCCTACACCTTAGAATGAAGGTACTGGTCCCTAGTTTGGGTAGAGCGGACGTTACGTTCCACCTAAGAATTGGTGACCTCGTAGTCCTTTCAGGGAGTAAAATAAATAATTTTTTTTTTATATATGCGGATAGACATTTGGTTAAACCTCGTCCGAGAGGTCGAACAAAATAAACAGTTATTGAATTCAAGACGACGAAATTCTGAGATACATGTTATTTACGTGTCTTTTTTATCCTTAATTTTTTCCTACTCCTTTCTCTCATTTTTTTAAAGTTTCAGAACGTTTAGAGCTACCGGGTCGTAGGTGCACACTAAATCCCCCTGTGGGAGACAACTCACCTTCTTCTAGAGAGACATTAATTTGTGCTTACCGGGTACCAAAACAGGACCCGACAGCCAAAATCGAACATAAACGGGTCTCCTCCGTACACCCTTGTTTTGCCTCGTACGTTCGGGACGAAGTAGACCGAGAACCGACACGGAAGTAATCATCATAATTGAAACTAGGGTACCATGAAAAGTCCTAAAAAAAAAAAAAAACTTCGGTAGATCGGTAAAAAGTTCCCAATCGCATCAATTTTGGTCTATTATATTAGGTATTTAGGTGATTTAACCCGTGTACACTTGACGTTACAGTGTTCTGGGTCTTTTGGTCGGGTACTCATTCCTGTGGTGGAAGGCGGAGACGGGAGACCTAGGAAGTTCCTTGTCTCCACTGTCCGGTCGGTCCGGCTGGTGATTCCGGTGTCGGGAATAAACGTAGTGTTTATCCTGGTTTCAAACCAAAGAATAAGTCCATCTCCTTTCTTTTTATATTTTTCTTCAAGAACAGAAAAGACGGACAGGGTACTAACTAATAGACGAAACGTTATACCCATCTTGAAGGGTAAGACTTCTACCACCCCTGACTACCGTTCCACACCTACTCGTCTCTCTGGCCTACCTCTGTCCTTCGGTTTCGAGAGACCACCTCGGTCCTCCCCGTTCCGTTCCTAGTGATCCCTCTTTCCCTTCGAAAGATTCGAGGAATTGGGTTCCTTGTGACTCCAAAAGAGTCACTGGCTTCAGTCTAAAGAGTAACAATCGGTTATTCCACTTGGTAGAAAAACCCGTGTAGACACGGTTAATATATAGTAAAAGGAAATGGTATCGACAGTCTCCTTTTCTCAAAGGGGGAGTTGAAAAGAGGAAAATCACGATTTTTACTCTAAGTTTCCGTCTCACACCTCTTAAAGTCTGAGCTCTTAGTCTCTAAGCACCCAGGACTCCACACCTAAGTAAACGACGTTCTTACTAAAGTGGGACATTAAAGTTTCGTACGACGTTAAATTTAGTATTATGTTTCTTTCACGTCTGACAAATTATAAAATAAATATCACTACTATTGACAATCAAATATCGGAACCCCGACTAAAGAAAGGTTTTAACTCTTTACTCGTAACTCTGAAATGTGTCAGTGTCTTTATTACCTTTGTACTAAAAATAATTTGAAAATCTACTTTTTTTAATTCGAGAAAAAAAAGGAGGGGTCAGAGTCTGGTCCTCTCCAGTTTGAGTGGTAGACTTCAATCAAACACACAAAAGGGGAAAGAAAAAGTAAGAAGAAAAGAAATTTGTCTTTCTAGAGGAGTAAATTTTTTGCACACCCAGTAGTCTGGGGTGAGTTATTTTAAACGAAGTAACTAAGATTTTTTACCGTATACTTCTACGTCCTTGACATCCTAAAATATATGTAGGGACTGGAACCTGCCCCACAAAAACGTTTACTTTAGAGTCATCTACGTGTCTCGTTGGATCTCCGTTGAGGGAGTCTTCACCAGACAGAATGACCACGGGGTTGACACGAAGTATTTCAACAGTCGGGACTCCAGAATAATATCTTTGCTACTTTACTGCCCAGGACCGTAAGGGAGCGGGTATTTAGTGGGAAGTGACGTCTGCAAAGACGTAAGTAATCCCCTCAGTCCGTCGCGAACTTCGCACAAGAACCTCCAAAAAATATCCGAAGAACTACTTGACCCCGACTTCCCAATCGGATGTCCGGTCCTTCGGCTCCGGGAGAAAGACCTACAACTCGAAGATGAAACAACAGAATCTTTGAGTATCATTTTAGTTTCTCAATAGTATTAAATATCTGAGACAGGATGAAGGGATACAGTGGGACCCGACCACTGGAGTCCTTCCCGTGACCCCACTCCCTGTTATAAAGTTCCAACCGGGACATCACTACCGGATTAAATTGTGGGGGAAGTCTAAACTTGTGTCCTAACATACAAGAAAAGCACGTAATCTTTCTCCGAGAAGTCCGGAGAGTCAGTAGGACCTCTGAAAGTCTATATGTTCGAAGTCTCGTCTCTGAAGGTGGTGCAGTCCCAAATTTCGACGATTCGGGACTCAAGATCTTGTCTAAGTAGGGATATTCACTTTCACTTTCACACTCAGTGAGTCAGTACAGACTGAGAAAGACTGGGGTACCTGACATCGGGTGGTCCGAAGAGACAGGTACCTTAAGAGGTCCGTCCTTATGGCCTCATCCACCGGTAAGGGAAAAGGTCTCCTAGAAGGGCTGGGTCCCTAGCTTGGGCCCAGAGGGTACAACGTCCGTCTAAGAAATAGTCGACTCGGTGGTCCCTTCGAGTTATTTGTCAGACAATTTACCTACCTACATCTACAAAAGAGAGGTCGTTTCTATTCCACTACCGAATCTTCTACCTCTCTCCCACCGAGACGGTCAAACCTTCAACCACGATTTTATTTACTATAAAAATAAGAAACCTTTTGGTTTGTCCGGGGCTACAGCAGTCCGTCACCGACCAGAACCTCGACTCCGGTGGGTAAGACAGCGACCGTCGGCGCGACTGCACAGGAACCGGAACACGGGGACGGACCGTAGGAGGCACGGAGATTTGCACCCAATCGTCCCTCCTCACTGCAGTCCCCAGGTCAGGAAACCTACGACTAGATTTTCGCTTTTGGGTTTAAGTCATCTTAACCGAAAATGTCAGTCTCCTGTTTCCCGACAAGACAGGAGTAGTCTCGACGAGATCCTGGCTCGTATCACCACCCTTTTCAAACAGTAGTCCCGAAAACGGCGAACAGGAGGGGAGAGGTGAGAAGTTTTCTCTACGAGTCCCGAGACGTTACTAAGGGGCGACCCCCGACGAAGGTCGGACCGACGGACCCTCTGTCATTGATTGTAGTGAGTCGCAGTCAGAAAGTAGAAGTATTTGCAAGATCACCACTTACTGACTACAATAGGGTAACGTGTCCACTCCTTTGATTCCAGAACTTTGTAAATCGTCTAGTAGACGGATCCTGGTGTGTCGGTCCCTTTGGGTTCAGTCCCAAACCCAAGTCTCGACCAAAGTGAGCCATGGGCCTCGAGAGACAGTACTACGTGCACCGAAGATCTGTCCAGACACGAGGCCTCTGCAGAGACACGAAGAACGCCAGTTAAAGAACCATGACACATTAAACGTCACCACATGTCCAACCAGGACCTCAGTCTAGTGTACTAAAATTTGACGTTCGGGTACCGGAAACCTTCTGTAATCCGTTCACCGGATAGGAGGTACCCGGAAACAACGACACATCCTTTTCCCCTATTGTTATCGAGACCGAGCACCTCAACAGTCCTCAATTAATGCGCTGGATTTACTATATTTCCCGACTCTCGTCCCGGGCCTGAGTGTCATTCTCGAATTATGTGCACTTGATAATGACGAAAATATTGAGATAACGATTCGGATTTTTATTTTGCACAAGATCTACTCTGACCTGCCACCATTGTCGACCTTGAAAAGAGATGAATTCCTTTAGGTTGTTCTCCGGTTTCGTCCCTGAAGGGACCGGCAGGTCACCAATTACAAAACGGGAGGTCACGTCCTCCATATCCAGGTGGGGACGAACCCTACCTTCTAGGGTGTACGAAACACCGGTTTGTGTGTGTGTGTGTGTGTGTGTGTGTGTGTGTGTTCTATTTTGTCTTCGTTATAACATTGTTTAAGTTATTTCTGAATTTTTTTACTAGGTGTAATTTTTCTCTAAATTTTTTTATTACAATAAATAAAAAATAAAAACCGACACGAACCAGAAGGAACGACACTGTCGAAAAGAGATCAACGCCACTCGACCCCGATGAGAGGTCAACGTCACGTTCCCGCAGAGTACCTCCGTCGAAGCGGCCAAAGTCTCGTGTCCGAGATCCCACACACCTACAGTCGTCGACACCGAGTGCCCGAGTCATCAACGTCGAGTGACCGAAATCTCGTGTCCGAGTCATCAGCACCGGGTGCCCAGATCAACGAGACTCCGTATACCCTCAGAAAGTCTGGTCCCTAGCTTGGGTACAAAGGACGTAACCGTCCACCTAAGGAATGGTGTCTCGGTGATCCCTTCAGGGGATTTTGATAGTATCCTTTTTTTTTTTTTCCGGTTTGGTTTAGTGGATCGTGGATACCGGAACCGTACATAGCGGAGGTGGTCTTAGAAGGTCTTAGGGGCACCAGTTTAGACTAATATACCGACTGAGGTGAGGACTACGCCGGTCCTTGTGTGAGACCGGTGGTTCAGGGTACCGTCTCCGTCCCTCACTTCCTGACTTTCGACCTTGGGGTGGATGTGTTTTACACGTAGAAAGGGTTCGAAGTCTCGGCACGGGACACCTTCCACTACGACCACTCTTTTGAAGGGACTCTTCTTTACGTTCCGAGTACCTTCAAGACACCAAGAGTGTACCTCCTCCGACACTGACCAGGTACGTAAGTTCAGACAGGACAAAATGAGTCTGCGAGCTCACTGAGCACACAACCTCTTCGACGTGTGACTCTGAGACCGAAGGATGGCCGAATGCTACTACCGGACTTCAATGACACAGGACCAGGGTATAGTCCGGACGCCCGCCCGTGGAGTGAAGGACGTGTGCGGAGGTGCGCCAACCAGAGCAACAGTAAAACGGAGGAAACATCCACGTCTGAGCAGGAGGACGAGGGAACTACTTTGTGGAACTCGGAAATACTTTCGACGAGAGGAGCCGGACGGAGCCAAAAAGATCTACACTTTCACTTTAAGCGAGTCAGCACAGGCTGAGAAACGTTGGGGTACCTGATATGTCAACTACCTTAAGAGGTCCGGTCTTATGACCTCACCCATCGGAAAGGGAAGAGGTCCCCTAGAGGGAGAGAAGGGTCCCTCTGGTCCCTAGTTGGGGTCCAGAGGGCGTGACGTCCGTCTAAGAAATGATCGACTCGGTGTTTCCTTTTAGACAGAAGGGGAAAAGAAAGTGTACCGCTAAAGGAACGTAAAGTTTGACACACTATTGTCACCACCAAATAAATCTTCTCGACACCGGAGGAACCTTCCTTCAAGGACGTATTTAAACTTCACAAACCACTCTACCATAGGACCTCTGGAGACACACTTATTATTTGTACAGTTGTGGACGGATCTTCTTCGAGACTTACTTTCCCTTCCTTTTATGGTATGAAGTTTCTGCGAATCTCCAAATAAGTCTAAGCTTCAGGGGGTCCGATCCTGGTGTGGATCGTGACGTCAGTGTAGGTTAGTTGCAATTCTTCGTTAACAGGTCGTACACTACACGTCAACACCCCTGTAGGTCCCGACGGACATGGCACCTTCGTTTTACACCAGGGTTGTGTTACCTTTAGGTACCGAGTACCTGAGACCCAGGACTCGTGAATAAATAATCGAATTCCGAGACGGATTCCAAGTCCTACGCCTCAAGGAAAGAGGTCACCTCTCTCCTAGGACACCCCTCTTCCATCAACCCGGTCAAGTCATGTCAAGTCAGTGAGTTAGCATAGGCTGAGAAACGCTGGGGTACTTAGCGTCGTGCGGTCCGGAGGGACAGGTAGTGGTTGAGGGTCTCAAGTGAGTCTGAGTGCAGGCAACTCAGTCACTACGGTAGGTCGGTAGAGTAGGAGACAACAGGGGAAGAGGAGGACGGGGGTTAGGGAGGGTCGTAGTCTCAGAAAAGGTTACTCAGTTGAGAAGCGTACTTCATCGGTTTCATGACCTCAAAGTCGAAGTCGTAGTAAGGAAGGTTTCTTTGGGGTCCCGACTAGAGGAAGTCTTACCTGACCGACCTAGAGGAACGTCAGGTTCCCTGAGAGTTCTCAGAAGAGGTTGTGGTGTCAAGTTTTCGTAGTTAAGAAACCGTGAGTCGGAAGAAGTGTCAGGTCGAGAGTGTAGGTATGTACTGGTGACAATTTTGGTATCGGAACTGATCTACCTGGAAACAACTGTTTCATTACAGAGACGAAAAGTTTTACGATAGATCCAACCAGTATTGAAAAGAAGGTCCCTCATTCGTAGAAGATTAAAGTACCGACGTCAGTGGTAGAGGTCACTAAAACCTCGGGGGGTTTTATTTCAGACTATGACAAAGGTGACAAAGGGGTAGATAAAGGGTACTTCACTACCCTAGCCTACGGTACTAGAAGTAAAAGACTTCTCGAAATTCGGTTGAAAAAGTGAGAGATGAAAGTGAAAGTAGTTCTCCGAAAAATCAAGAAGTGAAAGTCGGTATTCCCACCACAGTAGACGTATAGACTCCAATAACTATAAAGAGGACCGTTAGAACTGAGGTCGAACACGAAGAAGGTCAGGTCGCAAAGAGTACTACATGAGACGTATCTTCAATTTATTCGTCCCACTGTCATATGTCGGAACTGTATGAGGAAAAGGATGACCCTTGGTCAGACAACAAGGTACAGGTCAAGATTGACAACGAAGGACTGGACGTATGTCTAAAGAGTTCTCCGTCCAATCCACCAGACCATAAGGGTAGAGAAAGCCTTAAAAGGTGTCAAATAACACTAGGTGTGTCAGTTTCCGAAACCGTATCAGTTATTTCATCTTTATCTACAAAAAGACCTTGAGAGAACGAAAAAAGGTACTAGGTCGCCTACGACCGTTAAAGTAGAGACCAAGGAGACGGAAAAGATTTTGATCGAACTTGTAGTCCTTCAAGTGCCAAGTTACGTTTCTTTGTCTCCTTTTGTTGACTTACCCTTTCTGATCTCTAGAGAAGTTCTTTTAATCTCTAGGGTTCCCTTGTAAAGTACGTTTCTACCCGAGCTATTTCCTGTCTTTACCAGACCTGGATTATCTTCGTCTTCTATAATTCTTCTCCACTGTTCTTATGTGTCTTCTTGATATACTTTTTCTAGAAGTACTGGGTCTATTAGTACTACCACACTAGTGAGTAGATCTCGGTCTGTAGGACCTTACACTTCAGTTCACCCGGAATCTTTCGTAGTGATACTTGTTTCGATCACCTCCACTACCTTAAGGTCAACTCGATAAAGTTTAGGACTTTCTACTACGACTCTCATATTGGTTTGGCCTTGAACACCCTGGAAGGACCCTGTCCGGAAGGGGACAGGAGACGAACATGGATCTATGTTCGAACATGGAGGAGAGACTTCATGGATCTATTATCATAGACTACGTTTAAAGGACTCAACGAAACGTCTACACTAAGGGGGTGGGGCGGGGCGGAGGGGTGTGTGTGGTTCACCTTCATGACGACTTCTGGAACTCGTGTATAGAGGTCTTGAGGACCTCGGATTCTTGACTATGACACTTGGGGACACTATGGTGACACGACCGGCGATAGTCGGTTAGTCTGTTGACACGCGTTCAACTAGTGACTGGGGCACTGGGAACGGGGAATGGACGGGAAATTTTTACGAAACGCCTTTGGGAAGTCCCTCGAGTCCCGAAAAATCCCTTACTCGGTGGAGTAGGGGAACGTACCGGAACGTCATTTGGAAAGAGACGAGGTTTAAGGTTGTAAAGTCAAACCGGAGTAAAACGTAGGCAGGTTGTGTACAATGTCAATAACATTGTTCTCCCGATTCAGTTACCTTTACCTACTTGAATCTCGAACATTGAGAGGTCCAACCCTAAACCAGGGTCACATCGAAGTAGTGCGGGTCGTCTGTAGAGACCAAAATCACCGTCTCTGATGACCGGAGAGCCAAGTGTGTGAGGGACCCGAAGAATACCTTTTGTGACAACACGGAGTAACTCCCGAAAGACCTCTGAGTACATCATGTCCGAGAAGCACCCCAACCACTCTCGGGGGTCCTCACTGAGAATTGACTGGAGTCTACCCTTAACCACCTAGTCTCGGGACTAAGGGAGCGGGGAACCACTCTGTATGTCCAAGATCTGACAGAGGACCTCCGAAGAGGACCACGACTCAGGATCGACGGAAGGGGTACGAGGGAAGGTTTGGAGAAAATAGTGAAAGGTAGAGAAAGGACATAGTCGAAGGGTCTGGGGGAGTAAGGTAGGTCAGAACGAATCTTAGTGGAGGGAGTTTTCGGAGAATAGAGTTCCCTACGAAGAACCCCATACAGTGGTTTCTATCGGAATCACATTTGGAAAAACGGCGTTCAAGACACTTTCCTAACATTTAGTACACTTCAGTGTGTCGTGACTACCAATCACTACGACGTCTTCCATCCTTCCTGGTGGAGGAGTCTTGCTCCGACTCGTACACCCGACCTGTCCAGTTCTACCCCTGGTCCACCCTCCACCCTTCCCGGTCGGTCCTCCGTGTCTCTGGAAGACTCTAAATCCCCTTGTCCGACACCCGTGTACCTTTATCCAGGACCCTATGAATCTAAATAAAAGTCCGTTTGACAAGACCCTCGTGGGTCTCGAGGGGACTTGTCAAGGATTCTTTTCGAAGGTCTTCAAAACTCTTAGACCACTGGTATAAAAGACTTAGTTTTTTTAACCCTTGGTCAGACGGTTTCTTACAGAACAATACTAAATACTGATATAGACGGATCTTTTTCTGTCTCTTATAACCCTTAACTAGGACGAGGTCTTTAAGACTCTAAACACCAGTGGTATGGGTCCCCAGTAGACTAAATCTCAAAGAGTTGTCTGACATCTACAATATTACCCCTCCCCACTCATTCTAGTTTGTCTGTAGTCTTATAAGTTTTAATAACTCTAAAATGGTGTCTCGAATAAACGTTTCTCCTACGATATTGAAATAAAGGAATTTAAAATGGTACTTACGTTATCAATTCGGGAATAGATCTATATTTACAAATATTGTTTTTTTTAAGAACTACAAAATAAAGGTTCCACTACCCTTAGTCTAAGAGACTTGTCGACTGTCTCACATCCGATACTTTTTAAATAAGTTATTAAATTGAGTATAGGTAAGGAAAGAGGTCCCTTAGAAGGGTTGGGTCCCTGACTTGGACCCAAAGGATGTAACGTCCGTCTAAGAAATGGTAGACTCGGTGGTCCCTTTGGGTTCTTATGACCTCACCCATCGCAAAAGGAAGAGGTCCCCTAGAAAGACTAGGTCCTTAGTTTGACCCCATAACACGTAACGTCCTCCTAAGAAATAGTCGACTCGATGGTCCCTTCGGGTTAAGTCGGTATATATATATCTTCTTCTTAAGTGACCCAGACCTGAGGTAGAATCCGGACGAGTACGACTAGTACGAGCCGGTGGAGAGGTTACCTGAGACTTGAGACACAAAGCACGGATACCTTTGATGTTGTCTTCCTATCCCGGGGGAGACTTGTCCCCTGAGAACTTCTAGTATAGGCCCAATGAGTAGCGGATTCTCTTTTGTATGTGACTAGTGGGGACGGAGACCTGTCCAGTATTTAAAAAAGATATAGATAGTCTTACATTGGAGTCCGAATAACTAATATTTGACAAACCTTACATTGGTGACCGAATAACTAACAATTAACAAATTTGTACTTACTACCCCAATAACACTAACATAAATGGGAAGGAAACAAATACATTCAGAGTTCCTAAAGCCCACCACCCAAACCTGTGCATGTGTACCCCATATTTTCTAAAAGTATTTACGACCAGCCCCAGGAACCGATTCTCCTCTGAGACGGCACCCGGTGACCACATTATTTGACGTGAGGTGAGAGACGTAACAGGAAGACTCACTCAAACAAAAGACCTTGCGCACCGATATTGTTATAACAACAACAAATCAACGATTCAACACAGACTAAGTAGACACTGGGGTATCTGACATCGAACACGAGATTCCACCTAAGAATTGACGACCTGGTGTTCCTTTAGGGGGTAGTACAAGACATGTGTCTCGAGCTATTAGGTGGGAAGCGAACAAAAGGAGTAAGAGGTAGAGAAAAGAAGAAATACTGTCATCGAGAGCCGTGGGTTTAGACGCCCGTTCCCACTCGTCCATGTCTTACGTAATCCTTATGTACCCAGGATGTTACATGGAGACGTGTGAACCCAAACAGCCCTTTTGACCCTTACTCTCCGACGAAACATTAGACCCCCAACCACAGAAGGAAGTCAGTGAGTCGACGAGACTCCCTTTATAGACCAGACACCCTACTCCTACAAAAAAGGATAAGAAGAGTGGAGGAGTCGACACCGTCTTCATTTTCCGTTATTTTGCTTTTTCCCGAAACGTGTCGTCCAGTCACACTCCGTACTCCCGCTGTAAAGAAGAAACATTACAACAACAAGTCATCGAGTAAGCCTGACGTCGTGCGGTCCGAAGGGACAGGTAGTGGCCTCGAATGAGTTTGAGTACAGGTAGTTCAGCCACTGTGGTAGGCTGGTAGAGTAGGAGACAGAAGGGGAAGAGGAGGACGGAAATTAGAAAGGGTCGTAATCCCAGAAAAGGTTACTCAATCGAGAAGGGTAGTCCACCGGGTTCATAAACTCGAAGTCAAAGTCGTAGTCAGAAAGGTCACTTATAAGTCCTGACTAAAGGAAATCCTAACTAACTAACCTAGAGGAACGTCAGGTTCCCTGAGAGTTCTCAGAAGAAATTGTGGTGTCAAATTTTCGTAGAAGGATTATTCGTAAGTAATTCATAAGAATGACTAACTTACGTATGAGTTTATCTATGACTACTCAAAAAAAAGTGTTATTTCTTAAAATCTTTCGATAAAATGGCAGACAAACCGTTTAGTAGTGTGCGAATAATTTTGACTACACAGAAGGTTTCATCTACCAACGTGAATCGACTTGTATATACCACACACGTGCATTTTTGTCGGTTCCCTTTTCTTGTCTTTCAAAAACTTTTTCTGGAAGTTATTAACCCAGTGTAAAGAACTTTCCCGAGGACCTTCATCTTACCTCTTCTCGTCAATTAAGTTATCTAGTAAAACTGGTAAGTTACACGTCTAAATGTTGAACCTTGTACTACGTTGGTTTTTTTGGTGTAGTCTTTAATTTCTTTTTTTTTTGTTGTTGTTTTTGGTCGGATTCCGAACTAGCGGGAGATCCCACGCTCGCGTGTCACCTGAGGTCTGGATGAATTTTCTTGCCCGTCAAACCAGTTTGTATAACTTGACGTCGGTGTTTCTACCGAAGTAATTGAGAAGTCTTTTTCCGATAAAACACGAAGGCGAGGTATTTCTACGGGTTTCCTTCAATAGGACTGGCACACGACGACCGTGTCTCTACGTGACGAGTCTGAGGAAAAGGTCCATCCTACACGGAGGTCGACACCTCCACACTCGTCTCCCCCCAGGGGTCTACTCCTGAAGACGTCCCAGACGGAGTCGGGGTCTCTCGTCGGAACGGACTCGTGCGTCAGAAGGGTCCGACCAGACGTGGAACACTGACAGATGTTTTTTGTCTGATGTTCAGACCGTCGAAGACAGACTACACGCCACTGGCCTCAAGGGGTAACACTACGAATTCTAAATGGTGCTGGTTTGAAGTTAATCTAAAAGAGGAGACGGTTTAGGGTACAAGAGGGGAATGTAAAGTATCCAAAACTAGGAATTATTCGAAAATGTAGGTTTCGAGACAGAAGTATGAATGAAAGTCTTTCGGTTCAAAGACCTCTCTCCTCCTTCAGGTCCAGAACAACATCACTTTTCCCTTTTTCTCCTTACCCAAAAAAAAGGGGAAAGGAAAGGACTCTTGTTCCTTCTATTTTTTTTCTTGTCACTCATCCGAATTTGTACCGATCAACAAAAATGAAATCGACGAGGATTGAGACGTACAGACATTGATTTAAACGAAAAGACGGGGACTGAGACGTTTTTGATGTGAAACATGGATAAAAGGAACCTGAAATACGATTTACGTAGGACGTAGACCATAAATAGGAATGTTTTGAGAAGAATATTAAGAAGAAAAATATGTAGTCTTTCTTCCGGTGTCTTGGAGACTTGAAGGTCTGAGTTACTAACCTAAAGTCTGTGGTCGAATACTGACGAAAACTTTTTTACGTTCTCCTTCTTTAGTTCCAGGATTTGTGAAAACAAGGAGTAGTGACCGAGGACTGACACTCGGGAGTAGAATATATTCGGGGATCTGAGGAGTACCTCTTCCTCCCGTGTCAAAAACTCCGTTCTTAAATGACACAAGGGGCGAGGCGGTCGACTCTTAATTTCGGTGGAAAGATAAAAGAGGTGCGCGACGGAGACATAAAGAATAAAGAGACGAAACCACCCGTCTCTTTCGGTTCTAAAACCGGTCGTTGTCAGAGTGACTTGGAACCAAGGGGTACCACCCTAACTCCCAGTCCACCACCACTACTTTTGGTCAACAATCTGAATACCCAAAGGTCTACCTTCGTAAACAGGTGTATCGAGTAACCGTAGTAACAATCTTTACCAACGTACACGAGGAATCTTCCCCATTCGACAGTACCCTACGTTCTCTTCTTCTACTCTGGTTGTAGGTGATGTCCCAGTATCGGAGTGCGTCCATGCCCGTACCGATTTTAATTGTCAATTTACGTCAAACCTACGCGATTAGGTGTCAATGAAAATCGGGAGGTCGTAGGGTGCCATGGATGGTAGAATACACCTTTGATTCAACTAAGAGTGGATAGTTATTGTGTTGTCCTTCGGGATATGAATCGATGTCCACCTGACCTTTTCGGTCAGGAAAAAAAGATCGTTCACAATATAGATGAAGTCAAGACAAAGACCTTTTCCTCTTCACACGTCTTAAAATTTTGAGTCCCATGAACTTCGTGACGGAATAAACAACAAAAATAACTTTTATTTTCAAATCCCTGAAGGGACCACCAGGTCCGCAATTCTGAGACTCGAAGGTGACGTCCCTTTGTTCAAGTTAGGGACCTGTTGTTGATGTCAGGGTGTGTGGAGAGAAGGTTTCTCATTCTTTAGTTAGTTATTTAACCAGGTTATTTATTTAAATAAGTTTATTTAAATTTATTTAATATTTATTTAATTATTTTTTAATAAAAAATATTTATCTATAAAATTTTCATTCTTTTTTTGGATCATTTTAATGATTCAAACTAAATTCTACCACAATCACCCAAGACAGGTTGTTGGTGCCGAAGAAGAGGACGAGAAAAACGCTTAAGCTAAGCTACCCTATTTAACACTAAATAGATTTGGTTGTTGTCAGGTTATCCCGAAGGGTCCCCCGAGTCACCATTTCTTAGACGGACGGTTAAGTCCTCTGTGTCGTCTGAGTCCAAGGTAGAGACCCATCCCTTCTAGGGGACCTCCTCCTTCACCGTTGGGTGAGGAAATAAGAACGGACCTTTTAAGGTACCTACCTCCTCGGACCGTCCGATGTCAGGTGCCCTGGGGGTTTCTCAACCTTTACTGACTCGTTCGTGCGTGTGTGACAGGTGATTCAACGACGGACTTCAGTAAATGTAAGTACTTTTCATTTGTTTTAATTTTTAAGTCCTAAAGTAGTGCAGCTAGTGGAAAGTTCTAGAATTAACTGTGTGTACCAATCACCGGTGGTACGTCGTCCGACTGCACCTTATCTAGAGTAGTAGTATTTTTCAAGGTGACGTGTTTCGACCATACTTGGGTAGAACTACGGAATGAACTGGAACAGATATCTTAAATAAGACCTTACGACCATCTTGTAGATTAAGACAGGTTCCAGTACATTTTCTGTTAGAAGACCTTCTGAGACTCTTCATGACCAAGGAACTTCGGTATCTGTACACCCCTTTCCTACGGGAAAAAAAGAGACAGAAACGAAGGATGAACTCCACTCCTACACCACGTGTGCCGTCCGTCCTGGTCACGACTGGACCCCTCCCCTAGCCTCCCTCCTGTCAGACCTGGGAGTATCGCAGTAGACGTCGACTTCTGGAACGACTAGAAGATCAAAAGAGAGTGAACTTCAAAATTCTGTAAGGATGGACTTCATTCTTAAAACCTTTTCCTTTTGGTATTCTCTTTCTCTGCATAAGTATCAGGAGAACAGGGGAGGAGAGTGGGGGCACCTACGACAAAGAGTACTCACTTGTGTAAAAATGTGCCGATACTAACATCCCATAGACGTGTGTGACAGAGACAATAAAGAAGTGAACGAAAAAAGAGACTTGTCATTTCGTTAACACGAGTAACTTCTTTTTGATTTCTTACATATATGCCCACTCCTTCTTTTAATTTAGTGAGACCGTGAGTGGTACTCTCTCTTGACCAGAAGATAGTTTCAAATAGAAATGTTAAAAGGTATGTGGACTACATGAAATACGTGACTGAAAATTCTTAATACTTACGTCTCTAGAGATGGATAGATAGGATCTGACTTCTTCCACTGTCTATTTCGATGGTAGGACCCTGAACCAACGGAATAATAGTTAATTTTTCGTGTACTTCACACCGAAAATCCCCGTGTTGAGTCAAGAAAGTATTCCTTTTACTCGAAACCTAAGAAATATTTTTATACATTTTGACATTAATTTTATATAGGAGATCTGAGTCTTGTGAAGTTCCGTAGTGTGTTTATCAAAACTCAATGAAGTTAGGACTTAGTCCCTCACAAAGACAAAAAAGAAGATGTTAACGGAATACTAATTCGACGAGAAGGGATTCCAACAAAGGGATAACGTCGAATATACGAAATAATTTTTGTAGCTTTGGTTGGTTGTGGTGTTCCTCACCTGAATGAGAGGGATAAAATTAAAAAAGAATTTTGTTTTTTGTTTTGTTTTGTTGTCCCTGACAAGGACAAAACAAGTGGTGACAGAGGGGTCCCGGAAGAGTCGTGTCTGGACTATATGTTGTCCGTGAATTGTCACCGAGTGGATCGTCAACCTCGCGACTCTTCCTCGGCCGTTTCGTAGAGAACTACTGGAACCAGTTCCAGAGTCCAAGATGAGGGGCACTTGGGTCGATTCTATGGGTTAGGACCGAGTCGGTGTTTCGAGGACAGGAGTCCTTTTGGTCGCCTACTCTGAGTCACTCGTCAAGGGTCTGTTTCTTCTCGATCTCAGACTCCGGGTCGGAACTCCCGATACAGAAATAAGTTCTGTGGGAACCTGAACCCTTGGGAATCCTAACAAAAATTTCGTCAAACATTTAAGAATCTTGACAAGATTTTGTAACACTAGTAAGTTTTTTCGATTTTTACCGGAGAGAAAACAAAGAACTTAACTCGATAACAAAAAAGTTTATCGTATCCGACGTTCCGACAGGGAGATCCTAATACGGTTGTGGTGACGACGGGAGTCCCGACACCAAAGAAGGTTTGAAGTGGGGGTCGGGGGGAACCCCACTAGGGTCGTCTTACCTCGGACCACTTCCCCTACCTCCACCAACCACCCCCGGTGGTGAGGGGCGGAGGTAGACCGTCTCGGAGTGTCTCAACAGATCCTTTGGTCCTCGATAATAGGTACGTTCAGTGTCGTGTTTTATTTCTTACTAACGATCCTTTTCCTTCTCTTTAAGTTTCCTGAGGACTGGTGATTCCCTCCGTTATCACTTCTTCTTTGATAATCGTTTTATAATCTGTCTTTTAACAATATAAAAAGAGGATGACTTTCTACCTCTAACTTACTCTTAAAACACCTTCACACACAAGTAGAGGAGTGGGGTGTCGATAAACCTTTGCAAAACGTTTTGTGGCAGATGTTCATAATACCTTCTGTCTCTTCTCAAACACCTTCCCAGACCCCCCTCTACGTCGGAGACCTTTATACCCTCCACTCCGACTCGTCTTCCACACTGGCTCCGGAGTCGGGCAGGACCCTAGTCCAGGGACCCTCGTCTCGACCGAAACACTACATACCTAGGTCCCGTGTTCCTTTCACGTCCGGGGACCAAGGTTCTCGTCCGAGATTTTATGTGTAAAAAAGGAAAGAAGCTAGTAGAGAGTTTAACAGTACCACTAAAAATAAAAGACAAAATTCGCTTCCTTTTTTTTTACTTTACAAATTGGTAATCGTACTTAAAAGGGTATAATACGTGACGGTCAAAATTTGCGTTCGTGCTCTCGTAAATTGAACCTGCCTCTTAGTGGTTTTGTGTGTAAAACATAAGAATCGAGTTCGTTCGATTACATAAATAAAGGAAGAATAGTCTCATCACCTTTACGGCGTGTTTTGACTGAGCCACCTAAAAGAGAGTGTTAACAGAACACGTATAAGACGATTATGACACTTTCCTCTTTGTTCACAGATTATGACCCACAATATGGGTCACAGGCTCAGGGGTTTTGACTCTCTTATTCTGTAGGTGTCGTTACGTTTTCGTATTTCCCTAAATAACGAACGAGCTGGATCCCGAGTTCAGAGTAGGTCGCGTCGCCTCAGAACTGTTCTCGGGGCTCGAGACTTAGTGTAGATGAAAATATGTCTACCAAGAAACAAGGACATTGTCGTATCGACTAACCAATTTGGTATGCGTACGCACTCTGAAAATTTGGAGCGTAGGGATAGGTCTAACCGAGTGCAGACCGCACTCGACCCCCGATACCCCTAAAAAAAGACTAACCAGCTCGATGTGACGGACGCCCTCAAGGGTCACGGAGTCGAAAGGATCTCTGATTTGGAGTCCGGATCCGACGGGGAATCTCGGACAGGACCGAAGTCAAACCAGGATTGTAAGGGGGGACAGAAGTCGATGTATCTCCTTAGAAGGATAAATAAAACCCCGTCCCGGACTAGGACAACGGAGTCATGGTAGTCAACCTACCATAACTGCGTCAGAAAATGTTTCCGTTGTTCGAATCAATAATACGTACCTGGTTTTCATTCATAATTATCATCGTGATAATCTCCCGGGTGGTCCCACCTTTAATCGCAACAATTGGTGTCCCTGACAACCTTGGTCCTGAGTTTAGTTAAAACTCTGTAAAAAAAAGAAAAGAAAGAAAGAGAGAGAGAGAGAAAAAAAAAAAAAAAAGACTAAATCGGGAAGAGAATAGAACCGGTCCCTGAGGGACTAATGGGTACTCACTAAATGTATTTTTGTTGCAAGAAGGGGATTGTGTCGTGTATCCGGGGGACTCTCTGAAGTATGAGTTCTATGGAAAACCCTTAACCCCACCTCCAGAGAAAGAAGACATTGAAGAAGGACGACACGTACCCGCATCCGGACGGATCGTCTCGTCTTCAGAGAGATGGACTAGATTCAACCCCAAAAAGTGTAGACTTTGGTCGAAGATGGGAACATCAACGTCGTTAAATCAACCGGGGAGAGTCTCTACTTTATCTGTTCCCGGTTTGTTCTCTGGATTCTACCCCTTTTTTCTACTGGTCCTACCAGTAGAGACCAGGGGTCTTTGTCTTCCGTTGTAAACGCCACTCCCAACGTCCTAAACACTGGGGAAGACTAACCAACCACCACTCCGTTGTCTCGTCACGAGGTTCTTAGAACATAAGTCAGACTTCAATGGTAGAAGGTGGACCCACCCCCGAGTTTCTGTAACAATACGTATAAGGAAACTCATCCTTGGTCCTGAGACAGACCTCCGACATGGTTGGAAACTAACAAAGACAAAAACATAGGGGAGGGAAGGGACTAATCGTTAACAAACTTAGGTACGAAACCTTAAGTCCCTTCCGGTTCCTCCGACTTGTTTCGGATGTAGGATGTCTATTCTTTACCTTTTGTGTCTCGTCTAGACATGAGGTCTCGGGGTGTCTCAGNGACAGACCTCCGACATGGTTGGAAACTAACAAAGACAAAAACATAGGGGAGGGAAGGGACTAATCGTTAACAAACTTAGGTACGAAACCTTAAGTCCCTTCCGGTTCCTCCGACTTGTTTCGGATGTAGGATGTCTATTCTTTACCTTTCGTGTCTCGTCTAGACATGAGGTCTCGGGGTGTCTCAGGGCGAGTCAAAATTAAAATCCCTTGATCCGTTGTTACTGATACTATTGAAGGACAGTTTTATCCCGTATCCTGACGGGGTCGAACCTCGTTATGTTCGAGATTAGACTTTCATGTGGGTATCGTAGTGGATCAATAAAAGATCCTATAGACTTGACATCGATGAGATAAAACTGAAAATTAACATTTGATAAAGACTTATCGGTTTCGTCTAAAATGGCAATTACTGCAGTCACAAAAAGATCTATACTCTTCTACGTTCTTAACCCTGAGTATTTTAGAAGAGGACTTTTCTAGATTGATAGACTACCGGACAAGACGGTCAAAAAGGGTCTCGTGTCTCACGGAGTAAGGACTAAAAGTGGGACTTGAGATAAGTCCCCGCAACTTTCAGTCGTCAACGTCGCCGGTACTAAATTAGAAACATCTACGTCTATCGCTGACAGTCAGAAGTCAACCGTCTCGGGGAAAAACGAGTATTTGAACTGGTACTATTACTCCTCCCCCCGTGAAGTACTGGTAAAATAGGGTACCACGACTCTTACAGGTAAGAGTCCAAACCGTTTCTAAGACAACTGTCCGGTGAATTACACGACAATGACCTAATCCGGTATTTTGTCATAGGTTTTAAGAGACCTGGTGAACAGAATAATCGAAAAACCAGGTCCTTTTATAAAGGAGAACAACGAAGAACGGTATAGATCTCAATGTGACAATGGTAGTAGCTAGAGTATACCCTGATATATAATAAGATAATCTCCGGAGTATGTGTGTAAACTGTCACATTCTTTGTCGTTAAAACATTCTGTCCCCTTTATGTTTATTGTATCGGTCGTCATAATCATTTCAGTGTTCATTCTGAAGACAATTCTTGAAGGTAATCTACATCGGGTCATATAGAAGTCTACTAGACTGAATCAGACAGGACATCTTATAAATAGAAGGTCTCTTTAATATATAACCGTGGTAGATATTCCGTGTATCGGGTCAAAAAAATCACAATGATCTGACTAATAGAAATCATACTAAATGAATGAATAAATAAAAAAGATTGTCTCCTCTGAAATTTGGATTTAATAACATCGGACCATAATAGATATATTTAGGTAGGGTATTATCACCCTCTAAAAGGGGAAGAAACACCTTTGAAAAGAACAAGACTAACTCGAACCCATCATCTTTTTTCGAGTTTAAATATCGGTCTCAGTCTCGTCCGTAATAATTAACCGGGCCACTCCCCTAGGATAGATCATTATGGTATCACTGGACTTATACTGATATTAAAAATTCATTTAAAAGAGTCCCGGTTGGTCAATCTCAGACCATCATCTCTTTAAATGGTTCCATTGGGTCTTGATCTGTGTCCATTAACCGGTGTTTGGGTTGTTAACCTAACTAAAAATTTTGATCATATCCTAGTCCGGATACTATCTTTTCGTAAACTGAATGTACGTTTCCAGATTCTTCAGTTCTTTTGTATTTATTTACTAGTATGCTTAGTCCAGGGCGTAGAGCCCCTTCGACAGATGGAGACTACAGCAGCAGAAGAGTAGGACCACACCACATCAAAGAGGACTATTTTTTCGGGAAGGTAGGTACAACCTCTGTCAGGGAATTTAATACAGAAAAAGGTCAGGACCAACGTCCAGTACTCCGTAGACTAGAAGTAGGTTTCTTTCTAATGACTCTGTTCGAAGTCTTTGTTTGAACCCCACAAAAAGTTCTTAAGTTAATTTAAAATGTAGTTATAGTGTATTGTAGTTTCTTGATAGATTCTATACTCAGAATGATCTACTTCTGGAGGTAATTGTTTGACCCTAAATTTCAAAACTTTATAGAAAAAGAGGAATATCAATGGGAATAAAAATAATTTATATTGGTTTAATTCCGATCAAATAAACGTTTTATCCAGACAACAGTGACTAAAACCAGACTACTAAAAATATTGGTATTAACTAATATCCGAAAAATAAAACGACTTTGTAAATATCTCAGAGTCTGACTTGAAAATTTTATTTTGTCCCGACCCTTTGAGTGTGGTTTCCGAATAGTGTCTAAGACGGATTGTTTAGATCCACTTAAGAAGGGAAAAATTCCAGAGTTTTTAAAGAACTCTAAAAACATAGGCACTCTATTGGAAGGATTGAGTAAACTACTTGAATGACCTTTGGATTCTTGAAAGTTAAAAATCTCCTCAGTCTTTTATATTAACAAAACAAATATTACAAATTAAAATGGTTTCATAACAGTATTAATCAAACTCTTCTTCTAAAAGGGATGAGGGACTTTTGTATTCTAAATTTGGGTATTAAAAAGTCTATCTTTGGTATTTTCAATATTCGGATAAATGACCAAGTAAGTCAGGAAAACGATTGAAAACACTTCAGTAGTCCCAAAGGTAATTTTATGGTCCTGTATAGTCTTACAATTTTTGAGGTATATTAAAGATCCTATAGACATAATCAATTAAATGGTATGTAATATTGTACTCGTCTAAATAATGAGTAAACTATTAGAAAAGGTACATTAAATTGGTTGGTTTATTTGTGTCAAATTATAGAGAGGAACCCTACAAGGTCCCCGGGAGACTTCGTGGGGTTTCAATCGATCTCTATATTTTCGAGTATAGAGTAAATGTAAAAATCTTCAAAGAAGTGAACTCCATTAAAGGAACAACTGTTTGAACATTGTCTATATTATAAATTGAATATAATTAGGATCCATGTTACTTTTATAAAATGAATTTCAATTAATAAAATTCTGTACAGATATAATCTATCCAGTTGTTTGTTTGTAATTATAGTGCATAAATTGTAACTTATAAAGGGTCAAGTGTACTTGGACCCTAAATAACAAATTAAATCTTAATGAACTAAACATTCGCGAATGGGGGGAAAAAAAGATTCGGTTTATTTATCTCGAGTATATGTATAATTGTTGTTTTTATAATGGTTCTGTATAAATCTGTCTGTGTCACGTTCTAGATCGAAATTCAGAAAAAAAAAAAAGGGAAAAAGGAGTCACAGTCCTCAATCTCTACCAGATCTATTCACAAGGACTCTCGGGACCAGAGTTCCGTGTCCCTTTCTTTTAGTTCAAGATTGTTTTACCGTCGTCCAGATTTGGTGAACCACCGGCCTGTTTCGTTTTAAAGGAAGAGGTCCCCTAGGAGAGCTGGGTCCTTATCTTGGGTCCAGAGGGTATAACGTCCGTCTGCGAAGTTGGAGCCGAGGTGGTGCCTTCGGGAATTTATGTTTTTATGTCAGAGAGTCCTTTGGAGGATATCTCTGTGTCTTGAAATCGAGATTCATGATTGTAGTTTCTAAAGTTCCCTCCTTTCCTTCGGTCCAACTTTCTTCTTCCCCCTCCTCCGTCCTCTCCCCCCGTTTTCCCCACCGGAATGTTTGCAGAGGACGGTGGATGTCTATGGGTCCGGAATGCCCTGAAAAGGGACCCGAAGGTCTCTTCCCTCCTGTCCTTGAGCCGGGATGGTCTTTAGTCTTGGTCTTAAGCTCAAGAGACGGTTCTCCTCCACTAGTAAGAGGTTAGGAGTCGAGTCCGACTCCCGGGAAACTGGTCTAAGGACGCAGGTCCTGGCCCCCTCCCTGATCTTTTTGTCCCTTCCTATCCTTCCCAATTCCTCTCCTTTCTCTCTCCCCTCCCCTCTCTCCAGTTACTTCAGAGAACAAGGAATGGTCAGCCCCGTGAGACCGGTCAACAGACGTAGTCCTCCTCTGGTCCCTGTTTTCCCAGGGCCAACGCCGGCGACCCAGACCAGGTAACCGTCCGTTCGACCGGGGACTCATAGGGTTCACCAGTCCTACAGTCAGAGCCGAAAAAGTGGTTATCGCTATCTAAAACGCGGGATCTAAACTTTAGTCTTTTTACCAGTCAGTATTCCCTGTTTCCTCATCTTCAGCGAACGGGGTACTAATGTCTCTTCTTGTGTCCTCTGTTTTACTTGTGTGTTTCTCGTCTCTGTTACGGCCGTGAGTGTGTCTGTGTTGTTTGTCTATTGTTTATGTGCAGCCGGTTCTTGTGTCGTGATCCAGAAGGACCCGGGGGGACTTTGAAAAAAAGGGAACTCCATTAGAATGGTTGTTTCGTAGGTGTCTCGGTCGGCGGAGGGGTCGTTCTACGGTCCGGAGCCGGAATACGAACAGAATTGGTCTTGATTGTGGCCACAAATCCATAGAGAGGAGGATCACTCCTTTGGGGAAGACGGCCCTCCCACAATAAGAAGGGTCAATTACCCTAGGGCCTGCTCGGGGGTTTATAATACGGGTCACAGGTTCAGGGGTTTTGACTCTCTTATTCTGTAGGTGTCGTTACGTTTTCGTATTTCCCCAAATAACGAACGAGCTGGATCCCGAGTTCAGAGTAGGTCGAGTCACCTCAGAACTACTCTCGGGGCTCGAGACTTAGTGTAGATGAAAATATGTTTACCAAGAAACAAGGACATTGTCGTATCGACTAACCAATTTGGTATGCGTACGCACTCTGAAAATTTGGAACGTAGGGATAGGTCTAACCGAGTCCAGACCGTGCCCGTCCCCCGGTGCCCCTAAAAAAGACTAACCAGGTCGATGTGACGGACACCCTCAAGGGTCACGGAGTCGGAAGGATCTCTGATTTGGAGTCCGAATCGGACGAGGAATCTCGGACAGGACCGAAGTCAAACCAGGATTGTGACCCATGAGCCAAGTCAAGTCAAGTCAAGTCAGTGAGTCATCACAGGTTGAGAAACGCTGGGGTACTTAGCGTCGTGCGGTCCGGAGGAACAGACAGTGGTTGAGGGCCTCAAGTGAGTCTGAGTGTAGGTAGATCAGCCACTACGGTAGGTCGGTAGAGTAAGAGACAGCAGGGGAAGAGGAGGACGGGGGTTAGGGAGGGTCGTGGTCTCAGAAAAGGTTACTCAGTTGAGAAACGTACTCCACCGGTTTCATGACCTCAAAGTCGAAATCGTAGTAAGGAAGGTTTCTTTAGGGTCCCGACTAGAGGAAGTCTTACCTGACCAACCTAGAGGAACGTCAGGTTCCCTGAGAGTTCTCAGAAGAGGTTGTGGTGTCAAGTTTTCGTAGTCAAGAAGCCGTGAGTCGAAAGAAGTGTCAGGTCGAGAGTGTAGGTATGTATTGGTGACAATTTTTGTATCGGAACTGATCTGTCTGGAAACAACCGTTTCATTATAGAGACGAAAAATTATACGATAGATCCAACCAGTATTGAAAAGAAGGTTCCTCATTCGCAGAAAATTAAAGTACCGACGTCAG
This sequence comes from Capra ibex, assembly GCA_006410555.1. Classification (NCBI taxonomy): domain Eukaryota; kingdom Metazoa; phylum Chordata; class Mammalia; order Artiodactyla; family Bovidae; genus Capra; species Capra ibex. The sequence continues at coordinate 2,531,251 of SJYO01048541.1, forward strand.
TGGTAGACGTCACTAAAACCTCGGGGGGTTTTATCAGACTGTGACAAAGATGACAAAGAGGTAGATAAAGGGTACTTCATTACCCTGGTCTACGGTACTAGAAACAAAAGACCAACTCGAAATTCGGTCGAAAAAGTGAGAGGTGGAAGTGAAAGTAGTTCTCCGAAAAACACCGCAGTAGACGTATAGACTCCAATAACTACAAAGAGGGCCGTTAGAACTAAAGTCGAACACGAGGAAGGTCGGGTCACAAAGAGTACTACATGAGACGTATATTCAATTTATTTGTCCCACTGTTATATGTCGGAACTGCATGAGGAAAAGGATAAACCTTGGTCAGACAACAAGGTACAGGCCCAGATTGACAACGAAGGACTGGACGTATGTCTAAAGAGTTCTCCGTCCAGTCCACCAGACCATAAGGGAAGAGAAAGTCTTAAAAGGTGTCAAATAACACTAGGTGTGTCAGTTTCCGAAACCGTATCAGTTTTTTCGTCTACAAAAAGACCTTGACAGAACGAAAAAGCGAATGATCGGTCATATTATTTTCTATACCACCCTACGTACAAAGAATCTTTCGGGAAGGAAGAAAGACACAAACTTCGTTCAAGATCAAACTTCCCTTGTCCGTCGGAGACCTCCAACAGTCGTGTGAGTGAAGGAGTCGACACTTACACTACACAACTTGAAATTAAACGTGGTTCAGAACGACTTGGGGACACGTAGGACCAGGGGGTTTTGTGGACCCACGACGACCCTCAACTCTTGGGATGTCCATTTAGTCCACACGACTGAAATTTTTTTTTTTTTTTTCGTGTTACACTCAATTCAAAATAAACTCCGTTTAACTCCTGATCTCCGACCCTTCGTCGTAAAGAGCCTATCGAGGCTCTTTGACGAGGTTTCTCCATTCCCCCTTCTAGTCATATACACACTAAAACCACCCACCCCACATGCACGTTAGTCCGTGTTTAAAAAAACGTCTTCCGAAGACAACCAGTGGTCCTCGTCAACAGTGGTACTACCTAAAGTCACGAAAAGATCTATGTTCTGTTACGTTCTTAACCAGAGTATTTTAGCCGAGGACTTTTATAGATTGACAGATCTTTGGACAAGACGGTCAAGGGACCCCGAGTAAAGATGAGAGGTGGGACCTGAGGAAAGTCCTTCACAACCTCTGATCGTCGGGTACTGGATTAGGACGTCTCCATTTACCGTTAAGGGTTACCGTACACGGTTAAACATCAACAACTGTCCACTGTTAAATGTAATTTCCTCTGGTCGGTATCAAATGGACAGAGGAGACGAGTTACGTATGAAACACCAGGGGTACTTGAAGTTAATCCTTTTTGTTTGAGTTTTTATTCTACTAATTCTTAAAGTCCTACCACTAGTACCTCGTAATTTCGTTCACACCCTAGGAAGACTCGAACCCGGGTGACGAGTTCTTCAACCAGGACGGGGCCCCTTGAGACCCCGAGTCTACCGGGAAGTCTCCGTCCCGACCCGAAATTTAGAGGTGTAACTGACGAGTAACAGGACCCGGTCGGGACCCCTCCCCGTGTCGAAACTCGTCTGGTCCCTGAATTTCAGTGACACTCGACAGTCGGTCAGGGCTAAGGACCCTCGACCCCCTACCTACACCCGGACCTCTTCCCCACTACCCGGTATGGTGTGACCCAATGGTGTAGTTTCAGGACCGACCGGTCCACGTCTTCTTGTCGAGACAGGTGAAACTGGTTCAGAATATTCTCCCGTGGTTCTGGACTGTGAAACCGGAGTACTAAAATTTTAAAAGGAAGGTGATCAGCAAGACTAAGTGTCGGATGCTGTGTGTGTACACCTCGGTCTCACCGGTAATTAGATGCGGTCTAAGAGGAGACTAGGACAGGGAACTTCGTAAACTAACGTTCCAGGTTTTCAAGAGGGTCCTTAAAATGTCCCACGGGTGTTCGCTACACGGGATACGTACGGACGTACATTGACGTAGAGGTTGAACCCGAAATGAGTGGACGTTATTTCATTCGGACTTAGACTACGAAGTAGAGACTTTGAGAACGGTCTCTTCGACCACCTAGTACCGACTCAGAGAACAACTCGATTTAGACTTTCTACTATTTCTTGTAGACACAGACCATAAAAAATAAACGGAATATAATAGTTCTTGAAGTACATATTCTTTTACAGATTGAGACAAAACCCCACTTTAAATAAGTGAGTAAATAAGTAACTCGTTTATAAATAACTAGATGAAAAATGGTCTGTCACATCTCATATCTTTTTCAGGGACGAGAGCACCTGAAAGACCGGATCACCCTCTTCACCTATTATCTATTGATTTATGACAGATTAATGTCACCTATTCCTGAACCTTCTTTTCCTAACACATCTTCCGTTGGTCCTCCCTAGATGAAACTATCCAAAGTGATGAACCTAGTGAGATAATACTTCGTTTAATAGAAAGGTTCTGGCTTTTCTGACTCAAAAGACATGAAATTTAAAAATAAGTGGTTTCGAACGAGTAACAACCAACTCCTACGAAGGCCCCATTGAGGGACGGACACTCTGACGGGCCATTCCCCGACACAAAGACGTCCTTCACCTTGGGAAGTCACGTCTTACGACCACGATACTCATCCCACCCAACCGTGAATACCCTTGGGTCACGGTGTCCTTGGGTCACGGTACCCTCGGACCGACCTCGTACCTGTCGGTCAGTTACGATGTTTGTCAATTGTGTACATCAGACCTCGGACGGGGAACCCTGTGTGAGTTATTGACCACCGCTAGTACTGGAGTGTAAACCATGAGTAAACCATGAGCGGTTAGTACAAACATGTGTATGTGTGTGTGTATGTACGTGTGGAACAAATGGTAGACATAAATTCGACGAAAGTTCAACGAACAACAACAAGTCAACGATTCAGTACAGGTCGAGAAACGTTGAGGTACCTGACGTCGTACGGCCCGAGGGGACAGGAAGTGACAGAAGACCTCAAATGAGTATAAGTACAGGTGACTCAGCCACCATAATAGGTTAGTAGAGTAAGGAGACTGAGGGGGAAGAGGAAAACGGAAGTTAGAAAGGGTCGTAGTCCCAGAAAAGGTTACTCAACCGAACAGTGTAGTCCACCGGTTTCATGAACAAAATTTTTAAGAAAAATTAAAGGAAGGGTGTCATCCACGAGTCCTCTCACCGAATTGCTGAAGAGAAGAAAGAAAACAAAATCGGTAAATTTTTCAATTGAAATAACTTTGTAAAAGGGTGAAAATCGTGAACTGATGGTAGGTTGTTCAATTGATGAAATAGAACTGTCAGGAAACAAATCTTTTCTATTGACATCTTTTATTCAAATCTTTTTCTACACTACAAGCGAAGAGTAAAACCCTTCATCCTGCTCCGAGAATAACAAACGACCCTTTAAAATGACAGTTACAATGAGAAATTTTCCAAAAGGATCCCAAATTTTTTCGAACTTTTATCTCTATTCAACACGGGGAGTGTACATCCTAGGAAAAACTTGTACTTGCATTTCAACGAGTCAGCACGGGCTGAGAAACGTTGGGATACATGATATTGGATGGTCCGAGGAGTTAGGTACCTTAAAAGGTCCGTTCTTATGACCTCACCCAATGGTAAAGTAAGAGGTCCCCTAGAAGGGTTGGGTCCCTAGCTTGGGTTCAGAGGGTGCGACGTCCGTCTGTGAAATGGCTGACTCGGTGGTCCCTTCGGGCCCTAGGAGAAATCTCACTACCAAATCTTTAATGACTTTCCATTCAGGGACGGGACTCGGTACATCGTACGTGTAACGAGAGTGTCACGGAACTTTTGGGTTAAGTTTTTGACTGTCTACCCCTGAAGGGACCATCAGGTCACCAATGTTTGACCGGACGGTTACGTCCCCTGTATCCAAGCTAGGGACTAGGTCCTTCTAGGGTGTACGGTGTCCGTTGATTCGGACACAAGGTGGTGATGACTTCGGATCCACGGATGTAGGACACGAGGGGTTGTTCTCTTCGGTGTCGTTACTCTTCGGACGAGTGGTGTTGATCTCTCATCGGGTGTGTCGTTACGTTTGGGTCGTGTCGGTTTTTATTTATTTATTTATATAAAAATTTTTCTTCTTAACTGTCTACTCACATTTACGGAAGTCTTTAAAGTCTCAAAACCGACGAAAATAAAAATTTTTTAAGAAAAATGTATTTTAGTCCTATCGACTAAGGAAAATCCGGAACCAACCGACGGGTTTATATAGGAAGTTTTAATCTGGGTAAAGAATTTATACAGACCTCGTCGCAGTTTTTTCGTAGACTTCGGTTCCAACCACACAAAAACTTCGAAATGTGTCTCTTCTAGAGATTCCTAAAGACGATACACCTCCGTTATAAAGACACCTCCTTTGAACATAGGTCCGACTGTAAAAGGTAGGGCCCAAAAGATGGACGACACTACACCCTACCGGTTCTACACTTTGGGACTTGCAACCCCAATATTGTGTCGAAATGATCGGAGACTCCCGACCAAGGAGCGTCGGTAACAAGTGTCCGCGGTCTACTAGATTCTTCTAGTACCTTTGGACCGTGGAGTGACGAAAAAACCGATTGTGGTGGTCTCTTTTAATTAACAATAACAAAAACCTTTGCGAGTAGGTCACGTGTTTTATCATTATAGTCGTTAGTAATAATAATAAAAAAACCGTCTCCAACCCCTCAAACCTCCTACTACTTGTGACACTAAAATAACGTCGACCGGTCAAAACCCCGTTGTTTTCCCACAATGTAAGGAGACCGACTCTTAGAATATTTAAGCATTTCGTTTTCCCGAGGTGATTAAACAGACTCAACTACTCTGTGTCACTGGAACTCGGAGGACAGACTAAGTTACCCCGAACTTAAAGACCATTGAGGAACGAGGTACCAACCAAAAGGATAATTCGAACAACTGTTGTGTCATAACCCAGTTGGGTTCAGGACAGAAAGAAAGTTTGGTGACAAGAACATCGGAGTTGTGTGAGGATCCCAGTATGGAAACTAATCGGGGTTTGGTACCAGGTGGGAGGGAAGCAACACCTGTCGGTACTCGAACTCACAAAAGGAACGGATTTTTAATCTCCTGATTGAGACTTGGAAGGTTCTTCAAGGGACTCTAACGGGGAGTAAGGAAAGGTCCCGTCAGATCAGGACCGGGGGTGGAAAGGAGAATTACATGGCACTAAGCGAAAGGGACAAATAAAACAGATGAACGGAGAAAATAAGCTACGTATTCACATTAGGGTATAGGGTAATGGGTGAATAGGGTACGTATTCACATTATGGGAGGATTTACGGTAAGTTCCCCGACCACGTCAACAGTGAATTTTTACGTGTTGTACTCTTAACACTCAATCTAAAATAAACCCCGTTTTACTTCTGTGATCGGGTCCTCTGTCGTAAAGTCTATCGAGACTCTTTGACGAGGTTTCTCTGGTCCCGCCCCACCCCACACCAAGTCATATACACACTAAAATCACTTCCCCCTTATGTACGTTAGTTCGTGTATAAAGTCGTCTTCCAAAGACGATCAGTGTTCCTCGTCTGCAGTGGTGTTTCCTTAAATCCCGAAAAGATCTATACTCCTCTACATTCTGAACCCGAGCATTTTGACCGAGGACTTTTATGGATCGATAGACTTCTAGATAGGACGGTTAAAAAGGTCTCGTGTCTCCGGAAACGACGAGAGGTGGGACTTGAGGGAAGTCCCCACAACTTCTAGTCGTCGATGTCGTCGTGTACTAAATTAGGAACATCTCCATCTACCGTTCATGGGCACCGTTCACGACTACACATCTGCTGTGTCGAGAACACTGGAACACCGATGTTTTCTTCGAAGACACCTGTCACACTCAGTCCCTCTCGTCCTGGAGAATAGAGGATTCTGAGGTTTTTGACCCCCAATTACGAAGTCTTTCATCCCGATTGGGACCTACATCGGATACACGACCCCATGGACCCTTCGGATCGCAGGTCAAAACCTCCTACATACAGTAACAACCAAAACTAACAGGTGGTATAAATGGGAAGACTTATTACGGGGTTCAAATCATGAAAACCCCTCAATCGGAAGGAGGTACCATACAGTAAAACCTTACTCCTTTTTGAATCCGGTGGAAGAAGAGGTGGTCCCTTCGTCCACCCCGGGGACTTCAGGGGAGGAGATCGAGAAGGTAGAGTGGTGGAATCTTGTTTAACGGTTCGGTGGGTTCTTGGACTGAACTCGGTCTGAGTATGAAGTTAGTGTAACTGAGATTGTGTCTACGTCGCTCCCCCTTTTTTACTACCTTAGATGAGTAAAGTTTCAGTATACCTACTTCCTTATTTAATTAAGGACAACAGAGTCACGGATCCAAAAGGATATCGAATAGGACCCAAAACAAAATAAAGGTAAATCAAGAGGTCAGAAGGTAGGTCCGACGTCCTATATACCAGAGAGAGGGGGTTTAAGGACGAGAGACGAATCTGAATCTGTACTAACGGAAACAATAAACGTTGGTTTCTAGGGGTTATATGTGAAAGGAGATAGTGACTAAACGATTCATTACACATAGAGTTTTAATCGGTTCCAAACTCAAAAAGGGAAGTTTTCCTCAAGGTGTGTCACCTTATAAAACATCGTCTCCCATTCGCTTGGCTTCCGATTAAAACAGATTTAAGGAGACTTCTAAGAGGTGACACAAACTCTTGGTCTAACGAAACCTCTTTTGGTGAGTACAACATTTTCAGTTTAGACTCTTCTTGGAAAACCAGACGGACCGAAAACCTCTTGTTCAGATCTTGGTTCCTTTGTAGACTAGTAAGGAACAAATAAACCCACCTACACTCTTTTCCCCTCTCTGTACGAATTTGGGTTACCGTGCAAATTTGGTTTCCTCAGGTCTATCCTAGTCTCGGTGGGAGGGTCCTTTTCCTGTCGACCTCCCTGAGCACCTGAGTAGCTCACCAGACACTTCCCTCTCCTCTTTATACCTGGAGAGTGTGTTGTTTGTCAGACTTCTTTGGGTGGTTCTTCAGTTAGCAAAGAAAGATTTCCTCTCGGGAGACACCCAGTTCAGATGTGTCGGACGTTTTCACACGGTTCTTAAAAACACTCTGACTAATCCCGTCTCTGCGACAAAGAGGAAACCAGGAGTACTGTCTCCCATGCTTTTATGTGGCTCCTTTGATGTTTCGACGCATCTGGAGGTGACGGTTTCTCCATGGACGAATACATATATCAAAGACTTTTAACGTGTACACTTGTTCTCGGTCCCGACGACGTCTCCCCCCGAGACAGTCCTGTGGTACTGTCACGGAACCCCCTCTACCCTAACCCAACCAGGGAGACCCCCAACGACCCACCGTCAACCGTCCACCGTCACCTGTCCACTAGACTACGACTCTGTTTACTACTTGGACAAAGTAGTGGACGGTGTTCAGTCAACCCTTTTAGAGACGGGAAGAAACTACTTCAAATAGTAAGTAACCACTCAACCTCTTTCTTTCTCTTCGACTTGAACTACCGCACGATTAAGTCAATTTCTTGATTTTATAGACCTATTTTTACTTCGTTGGTGTCACTTGAACTTGTGAACGACTAAGGGAAAACTTTTGGGTAAAAATAGTAATAGAGGGTGTACTTTTGACCCCTGGTAAAAAATAACTACTCAACCGATAGAAGGACAAGTTTTGTCCCGAAATTTTCAAAAGGAGCCGTCGATAAAACTTCTCCCCCCGTTTTAAGTGTGAAAACTTGACACGTTTATTGACTAGTTTTGACCTCTCTTTGTCACCTCACCTACCATCTGTTCAAAAGTAACATCTGTTAGTTTAACTCTCTTATTCTGAAACTCGACTACGAACTTCTCGGGTTCGGTAGTGTCGTGGTGTACCGATCAGTAGAACTAGTTGTGGAATCTCAAAGAACATTCTTTCTCCGTTTCTTCTCCGGTCTTCATCACCGTAGAGACCCGAGACCCAACAACTCCTCCCTACTCAGACTCAGTAAACAGGTTTTTAAGTGACTTTCCTCTCTCGTCGTATCCACAAGGGAACATGGAGAATCGAGAGAAGGTCAAAGGAACTACCCAAGGAACTGTTGTCCCCGACAAGTTTCTTCCTTTGGGTCCTTTGCCGTATGGTACCCCCTTTTCAGACTGTATTCTTTTATCGAGGGCCCTGAAGGGACCAGATCACCAATTCTGAGAGGTCAGAATTACGTCCCCCGTACCCAAGGTAGGGTCTAGTCTCTTGGTTCTAAAGTGTACGACTTGTCGTGCCGGTTTTTCTTTTTCTTTTTGTATTCTTTCTTTTACCAAGGTAAGAACCTCGGACCACTTAGAAGAACGGAGTTCGGGACCCACGTCCAGACCTGTACCCGAGACAACGGTCCTGGCGAACCTCCAAAGAAAACTTGTGTAGGGGGATTCCAGGAGAGGACTGGAGAGAAAGAAGGTGACACTTCGTGTGTGAGGAAGAGTAGAGAGAAACGGGTTGGAAGTAAAGGAGGGTGTCGGAAGGACCAAGACGAACGTCCCCAGTCAGAGCTCCTCCTACCACCATAGATGGTATACGGACTTCTACGGGGTCGAGTCTAAAGGGTCCGTTGTGTCGACCTAGACCTTTCAGTTACAGTCTCTGTGGAAGGTTTTGAATCCTCGACCCACCACCGTTCCGCCTCTCGACCGATTTCCTCTTGCAACGGTCTACTTTTTACTCCGTCTCCTCCACGTCCCACGCCACGTCCATCTGACGGAGAGTCTTTAGGGGGTTGTTGTTGTGTTGTGGTGTCGTTTTACAGGGCTAAACGTCGCAAACGTCAAAGGTACCATATTCATGAGGAGAACGTCGTGTACCGGGTAAAGTGCGATGGTCACCAAATCACGGTCGGGCGCTTTCAGAACTGACGATCGTTAACCGGAAGAACTCGAGTGTCCTCGGTGGTGGTAACCGAGTCAGGGGTCCGGGCACCTGAATCGAAACGAGTTTCGTGACGTGGTTCTTAAGACGTTGCTCTTCCTACGGTCCAGATTCTACTTGCTTTGTGGTTTTTTACTTTGTTTGAGTAACGAGGTACGGTGCCTTTTCTCTTTTGGTGCGGGGGAGAACCCTCACTACCCTTTTCAGACACTTCGTATCTTTAATCTCAACTTGTCTTCCCTGTTCTGCAGGTCCCCTCTTCCGGTTCCCGACCCCAGTTTCCTTGTCAGTAAGACTAGTAAAGGATGTATAAGACGTGTAAGGATTCGAATCGGGGAAGTAACTAACTAAACTGGGGGTTTGTTGGTAACTGAACAGTCATAGCAATAGGAGGAAAATCCTCTCCTTCTAAAGACGAGACCCTACCCCTTAGTAAACCCTACGGAAGTTCCACGAGGTGGAGGTGTCACGTCGGTGAGGAGACCCGACCTGGACCAGGTGAGTTCGAAGTCTTGGGTCGACAAGGGTGGGGGGACCTTCACGGACGACGAACGGCATCCGACTACACACATGGGTTGTTTATCGGGAACTCATCTGTCCCGAGTACTTCCTTTTTCTATTCACGGTCCCTAAAAGGATCATCAGGTCACCAATTCTGAGGTAGAAGACTACGTCTCCTTCGTCCAAGTTAGAGAGTAGTCCCTTCATTCAAAGGTCCACGACACCCCACATCAGTTTAAAAAAAAAAAATTCTTTCCGTTCCCGGTCTCTTTAACTGGGATACTCTCAAGCAGAGATCAAGAAGTTGAAACCAGGTCCCTCTTTCTGACTCCTTGAGCCGAGGACAAAACAAGTAAACGTAGACACACACAGGACGGAACCCTGTAAAGTCTCACACAAGGTCTAAGACCCGTACCCAACTCGTCGCAAAATTCGGGACCGTCCAACACCGACCGGTGACTAAAACGTTCGTTCAAGAATCGTTCCGTTACGGAACTATCTCCGGGTCTTTTCCTGTCAGAACTCCTTTTGTCTACATCCTTACATCCGATTGTTTTTTGTTTGGTTTGACTATCGCTATCCTTTTGTTTTAGTTTTGGACTGTTAGGGGTTAAGGATATTGTTTTGGGTGATTGTGGTGTGTTTTCGTACTAGATTTTATTTTTAAGTTTTTGATAATAAACACATCTGTACGTTTACAAACATACGTTCGTGTAAGAAGAGAACGACCAAAGGTTACCTAAAACAGACTCCCCACAAACCTCTTTTTTTCACGACCCATTTTGTCGAGACGTCCTGCTCAGAAACTCCGAGCACCCCGTCGCAGACGGTCCTAACCCACCCACAAGTGACCCCACCCCCCGTCCCACTCTGGAGGTATATGAAAGACTGTCTACTAGTCGTCTCAAATGACCTCTGTGTCTTAGGATACACGATTGTCCGTCGTTCTACCTCGCCGACAAAATGCAATTATAAAAACATTTACTACGTAGTGACTTGTTTGTGTCTACTGGTTAAACGGTTTGCTCTTGCCTCCATACACGCCCACATGAACACCCAGACGTACAGACAGATCCACGTCTGTTACCGAAAAATTATGAAAAGGACGAAAACAAATATCAGTTGACAGCGAAAAGATAAAGTAACAGAGAGTCAATGAAAAATGAGAAGCACAATCTCAACTTGGGTTGAAGTTTTTGTTGTAAGCAGATTATAGTGAGAAGACTGGCTACTGTTACCGGACTTTTTTACTACCCTTGGTTCTCACCTCCTGTCTGGTGACCAAAGATCGAGACTTAAGTTTGAGTTGGACGAAATTTCGCAGAAACCGGACTGGTGAAAGTTTATTGAAAGAGACGGACGAAGCCGGATACATAGCATAGGTTTTATCGTACTTTTTCAAAAGAGTAACATAAAGTTTTGCTTTTTACAAGGCAGATGTAGACCTTTATGATTTTTTACACGAAAGAATGTCATAAAAAAAAAAAAATGATCCATACCTGTTCCAAGACTGGGGATAATAACCTTGAGTTTAGGTCTACCTCAAACCATTCCAAGATTAGTAAACTCCCCATAAGAAAAAACTTCTAAACATGTAGAAATCCCCTTAAAGACGAAATTTCTTCAATAGTAAACACCCTCCAGGCAATACTGCTAAAATTTATCAAACCCCCTTAAAGAGAAAGAAACTTCTACAGACATTAAGTCACTTTTGTAAACGGTTGTCTCTACCAGTGTAAAGGGATGATGTTTTTGGAGAGGATGCTTTTGCTTAGTCCAAGGGAAAATTACATAACCGACATTCATTCGAATTCCCCAAAGAAAGAAAGGATTGCAACCTTTTTTACCTTTCTTATAAGAACACAAACTCGTTTTTATTCTAAATTTCACCATGTCCCTCTATTAGCTTTATCGTGTTATTATTTACGTATACAATTATAGTAACTCAACTTCTAATTTTATTGTTACTAGTTTCTGTTCCGACGAAGTTGCATACTGTAAAGAAAGAACGTTGCTTAACACAGAAATACCTTCGGCGTAACAGACCTTTTTTTCTTTCCAAGTTTCCGTCAAAATTTTTAACAATCGATTTCCGAAGTCAGTCTTATCGACTTTTCCATTAACTAGGTGTCTACTTGATTGTCGATGGTTCTCGTACAAGAAATAAAAAAAAAAAAAAAGGTCAGACATGGACTGTCTAGGAGGAAGAACAACGGAGACTGTTCCTACCGTAGATCCGTCAAGGTGTCGAACCTACTTCCGTCCTCAGTCTTATTCAAGTCGAGGTGTCCAAAAGTTAGAGATTCGGTAGCCGGGGGACCATTAACCAGGAAAAATCCGAGAACGAAATACGATGAGAAGGGACCACCGAGTCTACCATTTCTCAGACGGACGTTACGTCCTCTAGCCCCAAGTTAGGGACCCAACCCTTTTAGGGGACCTCTTCCCTTACCGTTGGGTGAGGTCATAAGAACGGACCTCTTAGGTACCTGTCTCTTCGGCCGCCCCCTACCCCCCCGATGTTAAGTACCCCAGAGTTTCTCAACCTGTACTGACTTCACTGATTGTGAAGTACGATGAGATTCCGTGGACCGAGACCACTGGACCATAGAACCGACTAGAAGTTATAAAATTATGATTACAACCAAGAGATTAGTGTACTCAATGTTGTCAGGACCTCAGGTAATCCGTAACTTTTTATAAATACTTCACCAACGTTAGACGACCTGTACCAAGATCCATGAACCCGAGGTAGGGTTCTTTCTCTTCTGTGACAATGGAAGTTTACATCCTGAACTCTAGGACTCGTCAAATCATTTACGGGGCGGGATGGGTAATGAGGGAAACCGACGTTCGGTAGCGAGCCACCTATCAGAACGGGGCCCTTCAGGGGGACCTCCCTCACGTCTGTAGAGGGATGGGAAGAGGCTCCGCTTGACCAGTTTCTCTTTCCAGAACGACCGAGGTCACCGGAGTGGGTCACCCCCTACGTTCGACCTCTCCTTCGGGTGGTGGGGAGAAGAACGTTCCGTGTGAACGTTCCAGTGAGACACGAACTGGAATCTTTAGAGCAGAAGTGGTCTGACCGTAGCCTCGTCGTTGGAGCTACCACGAGTAGTTGGCCACAGAGGAAGAACGGAAGAAGAAAGGAAGAACGGAAGTGAGAGGAAGGAAGGAGTAAGGATTGAGGACCTTAGTGAAGAATCCATTGACCGGACATGGACAAACAGACTCCAAACGAAAGTCCCTTTCGGATTGGTTCTGTCTGTCTGTTGTTGTTTCAGTTGTCAGTGACACATCATATCTTCTTCCTTATACGTGGTACACTTTCTTAACTGGACATTTATCTTTAAAAAAGATAAAGGAAAATCCTAACAAGTAACGACCTTTATGTCGACTTAAAACGCACAACTGAAACATATGACTACGAAACAACTTAAGTAAATAAACAATATTGTCAACACGAACACACAGACTAGAAATCTTAAAAGATGTATCTCATAGTACTGTAGACGTTCGTCTTTATTACAATGAAGAAAAGATTAGACTTAAGACAAATAAAGAAGAAGAATAGATAAAAAGACCGATCTTGAAACTTATGATACAACTCATTTTCACCACTTTCACCCACAGAACATAACAAAGACTAAATCTCCCTTCACGTAAACCAGAAAATCGTAACTCAAATCACAATTGGTCCCGAAGGGACCACCGAGTCTACCATTTGTTAGACGGAGGTTACGTCCTCTGGACCCAAACTAGGGACCCAACCCTTTTAGGGAACCTCTTACCTTTCCGGTGAGGTCATAAGAACGGACCTCTTAAGGTACCTGTCTCCTCGGACCACCCGATGTCAGGTACCCCAGTGTTTCTTAGTCTGTACTGACTCGTCGATTGTGTATACATCACAAGGGACACCCGAAAAGAATATGTCGAAAGTAGTACAACTTCCTCAAAGGAAGACAAATATCAAAACTAAGAAAAATAGTACTTTCGTAGAACTTAAAACAATTTTCGAAAAAGACGTAATCAGAGTACTAATATATGAAAAAGGTAATATACTTACACCATATAATATAACTAACTAAAAGTATACAACCAATCGGGGACCAGAAGACACAAACCTGTCAAAAGTTGGGATGGAGACACCAGATCGACGGCACGAGTGAGAGTAAGGACTCAACTGTGGGAACACAGACGACTCGGACTACCCTTTCCCCCTCTTCCTCTCGGGGAATGCACCGACGGAGATGACACAAGGGTGACGGTAAAGGGACCGTAACAAGAGACGAACGAGGGAAATAGTCGCAAAAGACTTGGACTCCGTACAGTCACGATGAGAGAGTCAAGTAGGGAAGGGAGGGTCACAGGAATACGGGTAAGAGATACAGACACAGAGATAAGGACGGGACGATTATCTGAGTAGACATGGTAAAAAGATCTAAGGTGTATATACGTAATTATGTGTTATAAATAAAAAGAGAAACCCAAAGGGACCACCAAGTCACCATTTCTTAGACACACTCTACGACCTCTGAGTCCAAACTAGAGACCCAGTCCTTGTAGGGGACCCCCTCCCGTACCGTCGGGTGAGGTCATAAGAACGCACCTCTTAGGGTACCTGTCTTCTCGGACCGCCCGATATCAGGTACCCCAACGTTTCCCAGCCTGTACTGACTTCGCTGCCTCGTGTGTGTAAAAAGAGAAATACTGAATGAAGTGATTCATACCGTCTGAGATTCAGGTAGGTGTAGTGATGTTTACTGAGTCAAGGTAAGAAAAAAGTACCGACTCGTTATAAGGTAACGTATATACATGGTATAGAAGAAATAGGTAAAGAGACAGGTACCCGAATATCCATCGAAGGTACAGGGCCGATAACTTTTGACACACTCCGTTATATTAGGAATTAAAATCCTCCTGTTCATTAAATCAACCTTTCTCTGGAAGAGAGAATAAATCTTTTGTTAGAGATCGTCGTTAATTTGTCCTCGACGACCATACAATAGTGGATTTATAAGGTACTCTTAAAGGTCTTCTCTGTTGACTGTCGGATTATTAAGTCTCCTAAAACTGACATGGGACTTTATACTCTCGGATGTAAAATATTAGTGTTATACAATTTCCTAGTAGAAGTCCGTAACATATCATCCTGAACTTTCAGGATGAAGTAATTTTTTAAAAAAAGGTTTACAGAAAAAAGGTAATTTTCTTTTCGATAGTAAAGATCCAGTCAATTATTTATTTGAAGTTTTTGAGTTTGTTATGAAGGAGAAAGGAAAAAGACGAGTCGAACTATGTTAACTTGTGACCTCAGACTCTCCGGTTATTCCATACACCCAGCCTGTCGGGTTTACCTTTATTGACTGGTAATCGTCAATGACCTGAGACCCAGGTATTCCTTTACTACCACCAAAACACCTTCCGTCATCTCCTAAGAATCAACTGACTTTGAACCCATCCTGAATCGACGTATTGATTCATTGACCTAGACAAAGAAAAAGACATCATACTTCTCACACTTTTCCGGTAAAATTACAAAAGTATCTCACCGAAGAGAACCTTTTATAGGAGCTTGTATGGTACCTCGTCACAGTTGACATTATATTTTACAGGATCTTTAGAATATTAAATACTCAATTTACCGTGTGGACTCCTAATGTTCCAAAAAAGGTAGGTGAACATTGTCGAGTTACTGACTAAATCGTCCCTCCTTCGTTCTACCTATTAGGACCAGTGGAGTTGTGAAAAGGACAGAACGACTGAAGTCTCTAAATCCTCATGCCTCAGACGTCCTAAACATGTAGAGAAACCACTATAAAATCTCAGTTTGAGTTCTCTACTTCTCCTTCATACCAGGAATCTAACCATAGGTATAAGGTAATAAACGTTTACCGAAATAAAAAGTCTATCGTTCGAGAAACGTCGAAGGGACAAAAAGTGCTAGACGAACATTTCTATATTCCCGTGACCTGTGACACAAAAAAGAGACAACTGTGGCGACGGGGTTATTGACTCCTTATTCCCTCGTCGTCTTCCATCAAAGTCCAAGACCTAATGAAGGATTAAAGGGAAAGGTTGAGAGTCAAAACAAACGAACAAAAATTTGGACATTTACCCTTATTATTAGTCTTCTCATGAAAAGGGAATCCCAATAACGATCCTAAAAGGACATTACTACATTTCATCGTCTGTATATCGTGGTGACTGAGTTGCCTATACTTAAACTCGTTTGAGACCCTCTATCATCTCCTGTCTCCTCGGACCGTACGACGTTAGGTGCTCCAGTGTTTCTCAGTCTGTGCTGAATCACTGGCTTGTTGTTTCGTCTGTACATCAATCGTAAACAACAAATGACATGTGTATCGATCAACAGAGATCACACGAGTTAGTGGACTTATTTTTACTGAAAATTTTAAGTCCATTACAAGCACGTAACCTTATTTCTTATTAGAGAACACACATCTCTGATACAATAAGTTAAAATACCCAGATTACTACGACTTCATCAGAAAGGAATAACTAAACTTCTTTAATTCCATGAAACGTAACAAACGAATAAAAATTTTATCTAAGTCACAAAGAAACAGATACAGAGAGTCCTGTATTTTAAGTCTTCTTGCCTACGACAACGTCATAAACGTAAAATTTTACACCAACAAGGTAGTCTCAATGTCGTCGGGGTCATGACTGAGTCTGTGAAAGAGGGGGACTAACGTTCTACATAGAGGTCCACAAAGACCTCAATGCTTGAATTTTCGTGTCACACAACCCCAAATGGACACTTAAAAAAAAAGACAACAACGGAGTATCGGAGAATAAAGTGACTCAAGGTCTCTTGTGTGTCAAACCCAACAAGTCGAACCTTGGTACCTACCCACTCCTTCCTAGTGATTCCTTTCGAACTTTCACAGGTAACATACTCACACGGACGTTAGAGGAAGTGACATCCGCACAGACATTCGGGACTATGGTGTGGTATCAAAAGACAAGAATAGTATGAGAGAAAGGTATAAATTCTACCGTAATTTAATTTATGGGACTTAAATAGATCAACCAGATCGTTTACTTGAGACACGGTAGACCACATAGAAACGTAGTGAAAAAATATATCACCATGAGTTTTGGTGGTACCAACTATAAAGCACTTATAGTTGGTGTCTTTTCTACATCCCTTGTACTACGTCGTTGATTCTGTTTCTATCTTTACTGATTCATTTTGTCGTTATTTTATAGAAAGACGGGTGACCGAACCATATCTAACCTTATATACACATTGTGGGCCCCAGTTACTTCAGGTTCCTTTTCCTGAGAGAGTATGAAGCGGCACTCCATAGTCGAGCATATGGAAAGACCTCTCGTTAAACCATTACCTATAGTCTTAGAATCTTTTTCACGGTCCACGTTTGTAAGAGAAAATCTTTTTTAAATCAGATACCATCATTAGATTTCCTGATACATCGATACAAAGTGGTATCAAGACAAACATCGTCCCTTTATTTAGAGTTTGTTGTTATAGAGATTATCATCCCTTAACGTTGTTAAGTCATCTTATAACATTTCGGTTATATGAGTACGATGGTTCCTTGTATTTTACAAATACGTTGTACTTCCTTTTACATCATGTCCAATGTTTTGTCAAACTCGGGTAAAACAAATTTAACAAATAAAGCCAACTTAAAATACAAATGTAACATAAAACCTTTCTAAATATAACTTTATTGTCATCGATATAAATTACCGTTAAACTCACTACGATCAATAGGAAATACTATATAATACAGAGAAAAAAAGGTTTAACGATGTCATTTGTACATGAAAACGTTCTACTCGTTTCTTACCACGAAAAAACTCTTATCATTCCTATAAAATAAAAAAGTAAGTCCCTAAGGTTCAAGAGACCCGAACTTAAACCCAACACTTTAAAACCGATCATTTGCGTTATCTATTTAGATTAACAATGTCGATGACTAAACAAAGAGTCAATTCACCTAATAAAAAGATTACGTTGGATCTACTTAAAGACTCATTTCTAGTTGAGAATTTTTTTTTGGTGTAGAAAAGAAAAATGATTTACTTTTGTCATTATGACTACACGAATATTTCCTATCTGTTTTTAGTGTCCCGTTATTTGAACCAATTCGAACAACTCTTTTGTAAATACTTATTCAAGAAAAGTTTCCCAAAACTGGTCGTGACGAAGTTTGGCATTTAGAAAGAACAGGAAGACCCACAAGAGACAAAACTTACTTTTTTGTCTTTCTGAATTTATTCTTTAGGAGGAGTGGTAGAGTCAATCCGTGGAACAGTGAATGACGAGAGACATCTGAACACAGTCAAGGACCCAAGATCGGTTCTCAACGAAGAATTCATAAACGGTTATTAAGTTATAAAAAGAATTTTGTTCTACTACCCCTGGGTCTACTAAATAAGTTTACACAATGGATTTTCGACTAAATGACTCGTGTTTCAAGTCCAATCAACAGAAACAGACTCTTGTCCCGTTCTAAAAAGTATGGGACCTGTATCCTTAAACCACTTACTACTCTATCTGGTAACCGGACTCAAATAATTATAACCACCTAGAAAATCTCAAACCTCATCGAACAATGTTAAGAAAAGATTCCTTTACCTTCTTGAAATAGATTGGAAATGACCAACCCCGAGACTAGCGGAGGGTTAAGAACACAATAACGTTCCACCCATCGTTTCACACAAGACTCGTTGGATAATAAACAACCTTCCTTTGCAGTCGTTTTTTCTTTTTTGAGGAAGCCAAAGTGAAACAAGGAAAATTCCTTCTGACCCTTATGGACTCCCGGGTTCACCTCCTGAGTCGAGGAGTTAAAGGGACGGGACCTCTGGTGTCCCCTAGGTTTCTATGGTCAAAGAAGAGGACCCTGAGAATAGAACCAAGTGTAATGTTGGAAAATATAGTTTCACTACCCGAGAAGTGAATCTCACACAACGTTGGTAGGGTTGTTCTTACCCAGTAAACGTACTAAGTACATAACCCTTTACCACCCCTCACGTAGAAAGAACAAGAAAAGAGACCTTTATTTTAAAACAGATTATAAACATAATTCCTGCAACCTCGAAGTGAAATAATGTCAAGATGAAAGGAATTCTCGAGTTTAGTGTACTATCATGTTAAGATCAGAACGTTTTTGAATGGACTTCAACAAATTTCATAAAAAATTTGGTCGTGTTTACACTTAGAAAACAATAGTCTATTAAAATGGGAACTAAATTCGGTTAAAAGATCACACACACACACACACACACACACACACACACACACACACACACAGACAGAAGTACTCGTCGGACTTCCGGTATACAGGAAAGGGGTCCAACTTTTTTAAAAGGTGAGTTCCACTATTTATCGGTTGAAAGTTCGGATTGGACCTTTACGGTGGAAACTGAATAGTAAAGACCGAACACGAAGATTTTTTATGTTTCGTCAAAAGAATTGGTACTGACTTTGGTAATTTCTTATCACAAAAACCTCGGTACCCAGACACCTAGAAGAGTTTTGAGAACCATCTCCGTCGGTACTTTTAAGAACCGTGCGATACATAATCCAAAAGGGGAGAAAAAGAGTTCCTTGTAGAAATCCGATTACAGTGTCTTTCGACCCTGTTACAACAAACTCTCTGTCACTTTATCGACCTCCTCTACGTCCTAACGTCGGGTATTGCATAGTAGAGGACTCTCACCTTCTTAGATCTTTTTTTCAAAAATAGTGAATAAAGTACTCCGATAGGGATCTTGTGTCCGGGGATTTGACGAGTGTCTCTGAGAAACGAAACCCTTCTAGGGAGCTTTCTTATCGGGAGGGGACTTCGGGTGACATAAACCCCAAGTGGTTCTACTTGTCGGGGAGGTCCTCAGAGACTGACCACCGAGTCTTAAAGTTGTGCACGATTAGGGACGAAGAACCAGGAGTGAGAGTCTCTGATGGCCACTGAGTAAGGTTCTCAGGTCCACACCTCCCTCTCCAGGTGTCTCCTTTGTGGTCCGAGTCTTAAATACAAACAGAGTCCGGTGTACAAGGGTCGATGAAGACCCGACGTGTCTATAATTAGAGACCCTGGTATACAGACTTTGAAAAGTAGTGACCCCTTGTCGACTTGCATCAACCACCACGAAGTACTCGAAGTACAATCCACACTCTTCATACCGGTCTTATCCTGGTACACAAAGACCCGAGTACCCTGACACTCCTCTTTCCAGACGTGAAGGAAAATGAAAACTCGTAGCAAAGTAACGACGTCACCAATTTGAGGTCCATTCCCATAAGAGGTTTACATTCCCGACCCCACCTACCTTTCTACTTTGAAAACACCCTGGCAGGATATAGGAGACAAAGGGAGGTCCCAGGTCGGGGCCACCTAGGTCCCATTAAGCTTCGCCCCTGTCTCAGCCGTAGACTCCTTAATTAACGAATTAATTTCTATACCTCCCTCTAATATTTCTTTATCACATCATCCTTTTATTCATCTCTTTTACCCGACTTATTGAACCAAATGCGCCTCTTGGTCATTTTGAGGCTCTGTTCCTCAAACGTGGTGGATGCATCCAGTGGCCACGGACGAACTTATCGTCTCCCACGGGGCGGAACCCGAGGGAGAGCGCACTCAGAATCTTCGGTCCCGTTTTAATCGTCCGAACCTCTCGTAGGTACGAGGTCTACCCTTAAGTCGGTCTTCCACTCTCTTTCTTGCTGTACTCCTCTTGTCAGAAAGGTCCTTGACTAGGCAAAGAAATAAAAGGTTCAGGTGAAAATATGAAAATCAATATGTATCTCTACTTACACAAGAGTCGTATAGAAACAAGAATGTTCCCAGAATGTAAACAAAATGTTATAGAAGACCAGACCTCTGGCTAATTGTAAAATACCGGGGTGGAAAGAAAGATGACTATTTGCAACTAGCTAGTCTTTTGAACAAAGGGGAATTCTAGATAAATCAGAATTCTCTCACTATTTCAATGTAAAAATGTATCGTTCCTGTGTCACTAAATATTGTTTCTTTCTCCTCATGTCACTAAAAATTGTTTTCTCTTTTAGGTAATTGAGTTTTTCAGATCATAACGATTGTAGTTTTGATGATATAAAGAAAAAGATGTAAGGTTAATGTAACTAATTGTATGAGGGTCCACGGATTCCTATACCTGCGGACCACCGTTCGTAATTGAGTCGTTACTTTGGGACATGGTTGTACTAAAGATTGATTGAGTGATTATGATATGATTATTAAAAGATTGAAGAGTTTTCTTAGACAAAAATCTTTCAAATTTCGTAGAGTACGGAGAGTGTCAACCCTCCGACATTTGTTAGTCGGCCTATTAGGACAGTCCGTCCGATCTCTCGGTAGTCTCCTCAAAAACCTGACTTTGTGCGGGTCCTCTAAATAATTGACCTCAGGATTCAATTGAGGCAATGTCTCTCTCCACCACCCCCTATCGGGGGACATTACAGTCTTCATCTCCACTTTCCGTATTACATCGTTCCGCGTGTTTGAGACCAAAAACCCCGTCTGCGTGCTCGTCTAAGTCGCTCCGAGGGAATTCCGGGCTGAGCGGAAACGGACAACCCGGGGAATTGGAGTACTGGAAACGGTGTTCGCCCTGAGGCGTTTGAAATATTGGATCTTGTAGTGGGTAGACGTTCTAAAAAAAAGTCTAACACAAAAGGGTTTTCATATTATACGGTTTCACACTTTCACAATCAACGAGTCGACACAGGATGAGAAACGCTGAGACACCTGACATCAGATGGTCCTAGGAGACAAGTACCCTAAAAGGTCTGTTCTTAAGATCTCACCAAACGGTAAGAGAAGAGGTCCCCTAGAAAGACTGGGTCCCTAACTTGGGTCAGAGGACATAACGTCTTTCTAAGAGATGACAGACTCGGTAGTCCGTTCGGAGATGTTATACAGTTTAAATTGGGTTTTGTTTTTTCTTCATTATATGGCACAGATCCCCTCACTAGTCTCAACGACTTAAAGTATTTCTAGGTTAATAGAAAGATGTCCTCTTTTTGTAGAATAAAGTATCTCAATTCTCATCATCAATTAAGTCCATAAACTAAAACCCACCACCTGTATTTTTACTATGTATGTATGGAGATTATAAAAGTAAATTGAATTTCGTAGTCTGGTGTATGGGTAAATAGACAGAAAACTATATCCCAGTTCGGAAACGAAACACCCACACGAACCTTAAGGTAAAACGGAAAGAACGTTTCTGGTGTGGGGTTTTATATATAAAAGGTTAAAGACCAAACCTAAAAAGATTTCGTCTCGTTCTTAACTTTCTCTATACCCGCGTCCTAGTAAAATATAAAACACACTACGCATGAGGTGGAGTCGTAAATAATAAAGTCCGTGTTGATTTAACTTCTGTAAAATTATTGAACAAAACTAAGTCAGATAAGTTTCGTAAGTTAACTCACGAATATCTATGTTACGAGAAAAAGAATTAAGTGAGTTTAAAGTAGTCACACATTAGTCAAGTCAAGTCAAGTCAGTGAGGCAGCACAGGTTGAGAAACGTTGGGGCACCTGATGTCGTGTGGTCCGAAGGGACAGGAAGTGGGTGAGGGTCTCGAACGAGTTTGAGTACAGGAAACTCAGTCACTACGGTAGGTTAGTAGAGTAAGAGACCGCAGGGGAAGAGGAGGGCGGAAGTTAGAAAGGGTCGTAGTCCCAGAAAAGTTTACAATGAAGAAGTGTAGTTCACCGGTTTCATAACCTCAAAGTCAAGTCGTAGTCAGGAAGGTTACTTATGAGTCCTGACTAAAGGAAATCCTAACTGACCAATAGTCACACATTATGAGTTTAAATTATTACTGATGTTAAACATGTGTTCAATTTGTGTTGACTATTAATACTTCATACGTTCGGATAACCACCCATGTATCCAGGGTTCCTAACTTCTCCTGGACCTATCTAAACTCCCAAGACACACCTGTAGTCAATCACACAAATCTCTTTTATCTTAATCAATTCAATCACTTTGGGAGTTCGTTCATCGTCAATTCTACGTAATGTATACTACCCGATCCATTCAAAAGTCATTTTTTATGAAGGGTTATAAACTTCTTGACGTTTGTAAGAAGTACCAAACGTTCTTTTTCAAAATCTAAAAAGAGTACAATACACTCTTTGCCTGAACGACCCCCGAAAAGACCCAGGAATCTGACTACCTTACCGTGGTAGACCTCGTCCCGACCACCGACACTAACCCGAGAAACTCTCAGTTTATGAACGAGAATTTTAAAGGTGGACCCTCACTGTGTAATACTGCAGGTGCGTGTAAGGTAACCGGTTTTATTCAGTCACCGGTGTATATTGAAATAGTCCCGTTTCTTTGTACGGGACGTGAACCTTCCTTTACCTTTGTAAACCACTTACCGAGATTACTGACCGAACCTGTCGAAAATAAAATTAAGACTCTTTATCATATCGAGAAAGAAAGTTTCACGAATGTTTAGTGATAAGATTAACGTAATAAAAGAGTGGAGGCCTTTAGGAGGTTTGGTACCATACTCCAACCATGATAGTACGGTCAAAATGTCCACTCCTTTACTCTGTCCGTCTCCTCTATTTAAACGATTTCTCCGTGTTTGTTAACAGTCCAAAGTCGAGTCCTCCGAAGTACCGTCACAGATGTAAGACCGGTGACTGTCGTCGACGGAGAGTTTCCCTCACCTGACTGCTCACCTGAGCTCATCTGCTCTCAAGCTCCACTACTACCTCAGAGTCCTTGGAATGTAGATCAAAAGAGTGCGTACTGGGGTCTCAAAAGAGACATTTCACCTGACCGTAATAAAAACGAGGTGATAAACGGGATGTCTAACAAAATCTCGGTAACAGAATATAGACGTTGTTCGGTATTTAGAGTCTAGACGTGACTGGTCATACCGTTGATCGTGGATGTACAATGATGACTCGTGAACCTTACTCCGAGCAGACTCAACTCAATACGACATTGACAATTTATGTGGATCCTAGAGTTTCTATTGTTCTTTGTTATATAAGTGATTGTAAAAAGTATGGCACACAAAGTTACTACTATAAAGTCTACACGAACGAACCACGAACACGAGTCAGTACACACTGAGAAACGCTGGGGTACCTGATATTGGGTGACACGAGGAGACAGGTACCCTAAGAGGTCCGTTCTTATGGCCTCATCTAACGGCAAAGGAAGAGGACCCCTAGAAAGGCTGGGTCTCTAACTGGAACGTAGAGGACGTAACCGTCCACCTAAGAAATGGTGACTCGGTGGACTATTTTACAAAAAAATTCTGAAAGACTTACACTTAAATTTTAAAAACTTAATGTACACATCGAGTGTAAAATAAAGATTACCTGTCACTACGGGATCTTAGAGTTCAAATTGTTTTCTACCCACCTCAACTGTAGTCAACCATTAAACATAAAGAATTCATCCTTTTAATTTTACAAAGTCACTTGTTCATATTTGAAATTACTTTGATGAGTTCTCTTTTGTATTTGATTTACCACAACAGGGTCTTTTGGGTCTCAGACGACTTCCTATCTGTAATGTCCAAAGAAATCGTGAATTCTGAGAATCTTCCACTTCACAAAAAAAAAAAAAAAATTGGACGAAATCTACTTAAGTCCTAGAGGCTTACGTAAAAAGTGAACAATTAATTAAGTCGTCGATAAATGACTCCCAGACACACCAGGGTACTCGTTCTCCGTCCCCGACGACACGATACAGTATCATTGAGTGGTCTCTTTCTTTTGTCAACCGATCGGTATTTCTACAGCCGAGATACAAGATTGTGTACGTTATGTTTCCCGACGAGAGAACTTGTAAACTTTATAAAGTGTACCACCAAGACTTCTAGGGTAACCCACATATTACTGACTTCAGGAGAGGGATGGACTACCCAAGGCCACCCACTGTTGGTCGGACCGTCCCGACAGGACGACTGGACGGTACTTCAGAACCCCTGGAGTGAGTCGGGAAGACCTTAAATCCTCGGAAGTAACCGGCCTGAGGTAGACAGGGTAGAGGATCAAATACTTGACCAATGTAGTCTTGACGGACCCTTCAAAGTCCCGAGGTGGGGTCTGTCAGACTACTTAATTCGAACTCAGTCCAGACCCCTTATGCATAAAATACGTATAGAGGATCCGAGACGTATGCAGGATGTGGGAGGAGATCCCAAACCTTTTGAAACCCGACTTTATCACCAAAAGTCTATAAAAAAATTCTGGGTCTCATTCTTTACGTAAAATGAAACTCTAGACCATATGTCTACGTATTGACTTTCTTATCACAGTTCCACCATAAATGAAAAAGGATACCCGTTTCAAGAGACTCTACAAGAGGAAACAATAAGTAAGACAGAATAAATTTTAAACAGATAACCCTAGGCATTCAACTAGGGTGTTGAATATTATCAAACGTTGAACGGTTAACTTTTTCTGACCTTTAAAACCGGCAAAAGTTGAGAATCTCTAATTTAGTTTGAGTCTTTAGTCTTTGATACTCGTGAGACTTGACTCTCTACTAATATATTTCGAAAACCCCGAAACGGAAGATGAAACCTTAAAGTAGAGGACTCTAAGTAGGGAAGTGACCATTTTCTCGGTTATTCGGACATGGTTAAAGAGGTAGTACTCTCATTACTAGATCTAATATTACGTATATTTCAGGTGTAGTCGAATAGACCCCACTTTCAATACTTCTTAAGGTTACCCCGAGACACTCTCCACGAGACTTGGACCCTCTGTCTGCCTACGAGATGAATGTTGTCAGAGAAAGACAAGTTGAGGAACCGTAGAGGAAGACATAGAGGTCTGGAGACGGACTTTGACCGGGAGAAAAGACAATCCATCTCTTTAGACCTGTTTAGAAAGTTTAGCTAGTCACGACCTGAGGAGGTCTACCGGTCTCAAATGATGTCTCTGACTCAAGGGGTGGAGGACGGACGAGCCAGGAGAGGAAAGGAGAGTCCTCGTTTACGTCCCGAGGACCCCTGGGTCTCGGGTAGCGCCACCGTGCAACGGACCATTCCTACAGATCCCAAAGGAACACGACAGTCGGATGTATCGTCTCGTTCGAACGAAACGTCTTGTCCTGAACAGGTGGTTTCGGTTTACCGTCGAGACCAGGAACAGACCGAAAACACAAAACTCGACTTACAACTTAATTGGTCGACGAAGAAGGTGGGGTGAGTGTGACAGGTAGAAAACCTATTTAGACAATCAAGAAGCCTGGTGTGTTCACTTTTCCCATGAACGTTTATTGAAAAGACGGGAGACTGAAGTGAAATTGTCGGGAGGTTCCTTTATTCCAGCGTTCAAGTGACTACCGTCCTTCCCGGGTGACCACCGGACTCGCTAGGGTGTGCAAATGACAGGGTAAGGATTAAGTATTTCTTAGGTGTCACGACTCCCTCGGGTTACTGAAAAGGTACACAAACCATAAAAATCAAGATTCGTGACAGAAGTCGCGAGGAGGTTGTACACAAGTTCTTTCTGGGTCACCGGGGTATAATTCTATTAATAAAAGTGACGACAAAACTTTATGGTGTCACCACGTGGTTCTTTGAAGGATGGGTCATTGGACGTGTCAACCAATTTGTTTTTAACTAGGGATCAGTTAGGTCACTTAGATTATGCAACATCTCTTTATGTACTAAAGTAGTGGATGTCATACTCGTGGTTTCCCTCGAACGACTGGAGTGACCTCCACAACTAAGGGAGGTATTATTTACCTAGCCGGCAGTCGACCACGATTCGTTAGTCACTAGAGTGCTCCGAGTAACGACGTTATTTGTCCTTGTTATGTTCTACCTCGCCGTCCGACCGCCCGCCCCCGTTTCCTCCCCGTACTTTAAGACGGGTCTCGTTCGTCCTGACGGGCCTTAGATAGAATTGTCGGAGTTTGTATTTAATCGGAGATATTTAGAACTCAACAACGAAAGAACTGTATATACAGAACGGTTTCATAATGCAAGAACTTTCTCGGTACATTCATCTAATTTACCAAAGACAGGAACCCTTACACTTTCGGAAATAAACAAAACAATTTTGTTTAAGAATCCAATACGCCGTGTGTCTACAGGTCCCATTTACGAAGACTGGGTGAAGTTGCAAAGAATCGACCTTGACTCCAGGTCAAAGACGTCGACCACAGCTCAAGCTGAGTAACCCGTCGTGGACTGTTTTGGCACTCCGACCATTACGAGACAGACTACCGAGACACCACACTGAAAATTACCGTCCTGACTCCTTTGACTCTATTTAATTTTGGATTAACCCATACAATTGTCAAAATCGTCAGACGTGTATACCTAGGGTCCTCCTGTGAACTTTTCTACAATGTCCCCTCGAAGACAACATTCTGAAGTGACGTCTTACACTGGACGTGTAGGAGAAAGATTAGGTAAAGAGTTCCAACTCAAAAGAAATATAAAACATACAACACAAGGGACTCACATTTACAGTTTAAGTGGGTAGGTGGGATCGGAGCAAGTCAGGTACCACTCCCCAATCATACATTTATAAAGTTGAACTTTCGGTACCTTGTAAGTAATCTCTCTCCTTTAAAAAGTCCCTCTACCGAGATACGATCGTCACGAGAAGTCAGTCTTTAATATTCCTCAGAGTCAACGAAAGTTTCAGGAGAGGTAACGAAGACGACAGGTGAATCGGTAGTGGACGTTTGAGACAAAACGTTGAACTCGAGTGGAAGGTCCCGCTTTTGAGCGACCCACGGAATGTTCCTTTTGTTTTAATTAAGGGGAATCCAGAAGGTGGTTCAGATCCGAGGCACCAAAAAGAGACGAACGATAACAAAGTAACCGACGATTGAACCTCTTTCGACCTCTTTCACTTCCGAACCTGCTCCTAAAAAAAAAAAAAAAAGTCAAAGAAACTTTGTCTCGGGGAAGTTTCTCTAACTTATCGTCGTCCTACTATTACGAGATTTCCTCCAACTCTTTCTTTCGATTCTAATTAAAAAAAGAACGTTACCCTCTCTTGGACCCTTCGATGAAGAACCCCCCCAAACCACTATATAGGATTTCACCGAAAGGGTCNAGGCACCAAAAAGAGACGAACGATAACAAAGTAACCGACGATTGAACCTCTTTCGACCTCTTTCACTTCCGAACCTGCTCCTAAAAAAAAAAAAAAAGTCAAAGAAACTTTGTCTCGGGGAAGTTAGAGACTCATTCTCTAACTTATCGTCGTCCTACTATTACGAGATTTCCTCCAACTCTTTCTTTAGATTCTAATTAAAAAAAGAACGTTACCCTCTCTTGGACCCTTCGATGAAGAACCCCCCCAAACCACTATATAGGATTTCACCGAAAGGGTCCCGACTATCACAATGACTTGGGTTCAAACATGACGAACGACGGACTGTCCGGTTATATAACTCTCTACCTGTCGGATGTTTTATAATCAGAGGGTTTATGTGTTTCTCGAGTATGTCGAATGATATATATATACATGTATATATTAATACATATATTTGAGTTAGTTTTTTACCCTTCTTCTGTATTTATCTGAAAAGAGGTTTCTTCTGTATGTCTACCGGTTTTCCGTGTACTTTTCTACGAGTTGTGACGACTAATAGTCTCTTTACGTTTAGTTTTGACACTATTCGATGGTGGGGAATGGTCACAATTACCGGTAGTAATTTTTCAGATGTTTATTTACAACCTCTTCTACACCTCTTTTCCTTTGACAGAATGTGACTACCACCCTTATACCGCATAGTTACCCTCTACAGACAGAGTTAATTACATGTCGAGTCGAAAGATTCAAACTTACTTATAGGAATACCTACTTCCAACGACTGTAGTCGTCAGAGGTGATAGAACACAAAGGAAATATTTTCCTTTCCTTTGTTAAAGGGGAAATTTTTTAATTAATTAAATTAACCTCCGATGAAATGTTATAGCATCACCAAAAACGGTATGTACTTAGTCGGTACCCACATGTACACAGGGGGTTGGACTTGGTGGGGAGGGGTCGGGTAGGGAGTCCCAGTAAAATTTTTCCTGGTTATCACTAGAGAAAAGGGTAAATTACGAGACGTCGGTACGACTCCGACCAACTACACGACGCCCCCCCTAGTAAGGTGAGTTCCGTCCTGTCCTTCCTTCATTTGTCTCTTTCATTGGACTTTGGTCCGTTTGAACAGAGACTTCTACGGTACACAAGAGTCCGGACGAGGGAAAGCTGACCTGAGGTCGCTTCTTCCCTTCCGGGAGTGCCTCGGAGGAAACATTTGGGAGACACGTAGGAGGGACGTGGAAATGATCCGTGAAAGGCAAAGATTTCTCCTTGGGGGCCTCCTACGGGTAGTCTCGTCCAGATAACCTCTAGTCAGAGACGACCTTGTACCGACACACAAATATCAGTCGAATACTCTCTCGGGAATTCGTACGTACGATTCAGCGAAGTCAACAGAGACTGAGAAACGCTGGAGTCCCTGACATCGGGTGGTCCGAAGAGACAGGTACCCAAAGAGGTCCGTTCCTATGACTTCACCCAACGGTAAAGGAGGAGGTCCCCTAGCAGGGCTGGGTCCCTAACTTGGGCATAGAGAAACAGAGAACGTAGTCATCCACCCAAGAAATGGTGACCACGGTGGACCTTTCGGGACACGTAAATTGTCCAACTAAGTTAATGAGGGTGAAGTTTTAAAACCTTACCGTGTCAGACTTCTCGAGACTTAAGCTTATTTCGGATTTGATCGAACTTTTCTTTCGGGATCCAAACTTCCCCAGTCACGATTTTACTTTCTTACAGTTTCTGTTTGAATACAATGTCTAACAAAATTGTCTGACGTGTGTAAAGGATAACATACACATAGGCACATTCGTACACGGAATTCACACACACACAATATACGAATTTACATACACACTACACATACATACACACAAACGGAACATATACACATACACAAATACATATACATACATAGACACACAGAGACACACACTACACACACGGACGTACATATATACATACATACACACAGAGACACATGTACACACATGTACACACAATACACACAGAGACACACGTGGACGTACTTACACACATGTACACACAGATACACACGTACACACACACGTACACACGATTCTACGAAGTCGACACAGGTTGAAAAACACTAGGATACCTGACATCAGGTGGTCCGAGGAGACAGGTACCCTAAGAGGTTCGTTCTTGTGACCTCACCCGTGAACGGTACGGGAGAACGTCCCCAGAAGGACGGAGTCCCTAGCTGGGTACAGAGAATATAGAGGACGTAACCGTCTACCCAAGAAATGGTGATCACGGTGGACCCTTCGGGTACACGGACACATACATGCACGTATACATGCTACACATACACACACGTACAACCCTTTCCACCCCCAACCACTTCTCCTAGTCTGGGAATACAACTGAAAATGATTTAGTACCAAAGTGAATAGGTGGGGAGAGTGAGTGAACCAACTCTCAATGACGATTTTACTGTGTTAAGGAGTACCCTATCCAATAAAGACATTTTACACACGACCCCTTAATTTTTTTTCCCGACCCTTGGTGACGTACGTTAGTAGGGCTCCTTTCTAACCTCGGGTCTCTTTGAGTTGTTGAGAAGGTTTCAGTGTGTCGTTTAGGTCCCGGTTCGGACTGAGGGGTCGAAGGGAAAGTCTGAGGTAGGGCGGGATATCGTACCGATCCTATTCTTGTTGAACGGGATCTTGTGCCGGTGTCGGGGTCCGTGTAGGAGTCAGTCCATACTTAAGAGTACAATTTCGTGAGTTGAAATGAAGGAACTATGGTTTCCTGTGTGTGTGGTTTTTTGTTTATGAAGGAGGATTCACGTAAAAGAGGAATACACTCGACACACCCACTGTTAAAGATTATTTTACAACGACGTTGGTGAGTCTATTCCATCTACTCCCTGCAACTGAAGACCAACGACCCACTCGCACGACAACTGAGACCGAGACCTACCACGACCCGTCCACATCTGGGAGAGATGGGCACATCGAGAGGCGACAACCCACCCCGGTAGACCTTAGTCACTGAGTCCCAAGACACCCCTGACTGAGTCACATTGTTGAAAAGGCCCCGATCCTTCTGGTGCCTATCATGAAAGGTGACTCCTATTCTTTTGTTTTCACAGTACCCTCTAAAATTCTCACACTCAAGACGTGTGAACTCAAAACCACACGTGTGAAACGATACACGGTTACCATGGGTAAACACGGATAAAAGAAAAACAGTAGTCCTTGTGTACATTGTTAAGTAGCCAACTTGTAAACCACTGAACACAATTGTTGAAAGAAAAAGAAAGAAATCCTAATTCTCACTCGTGCACAGATGGACGAGAACCGCGAACCAACCGTCCACTACCTAGTGCCAAGTAGACGAAGAGAAGTAGTCGTAGAGTTGTGACTCGGAGGATGAGTGGAGGGGTGGAGGACCGAACGGACGACGTTAGATGAGAAAGGGACATTGGTCTTCGTAGGAAGACTCTAGTCTTATACGTGTTGAAAGGGAGAACGACCTCGGGTAGTAACCGAGGATGACTGAGACCCAACTCTGGATTTGAGGACCGGTTACCGAGTGTTCCCGGACCCAGTAGGTCGGTAACCGGAGTGGAGAACGGAGTAAGTCGTGACGGGAGAAGATGGGAAACACGGGGTCGGAAAGGTTGACTGAAAGACACGGAACCTGGTCGACAGAAGAATAACCTTGAAGTGGACATCAAAAGAAAGGAGTGACGAGGACCGGTACCGTTTGGTGAAACGAACAGGTTAAAGAAGTAAGGGAGACGACAGGTACACGGACGTTACTCGAGGAACACCTGTCTCGTCAGTTGAGACCAGAACTGGTCTTCTGAACGACACCGGTTAACGTACCCCTAGACATCCTACAAAGAGACCCTCCACACCCGTCCTCCTCAGGCAGAGTCTAGTTCCTGGTATAGACCATCTCCAGTCCTAGAGTCCTACACGATCTCTCGTAAGTAAAATATTGTTTCATTTTTCTCTACTTCAGGTAAAGAAAAGATAACTTCAGTAAAAGGTCTCTGACAAAAAAAGGTACAAAAGGAATAAAACAGGAGTTCGGTGATTACACGTATTCGGTTGACTCACTTTTTCAGACATAAGTTTCGACTGGACTTCATTCATATTTGGTCCTTAGTGACAGACAGGGCCATACTTGACTCCCGGTGGACGTGATAGTAATCAAAATCCTTTTTTATAAAGGTCCAAGAGTACCCTTACGTATACCTTTATGTTATCCTAAAATGAAGGTTTCAGTCCGTAAGTCCACAACCGCACGGTCAATGGTTACGACAGTAGGTCCGGTCGGGTCATATAAGAGTCTCGGATAAAGGTGTAACCATTTTATCTTGTTTATGGTAGTTCATCTTAGTGAAACTCTTAACTTACTTATATGTCACCTATGTTTGTAAACCATTTGGGATTCCACGTTATGTGTACGATAAAAGAATGTTTACTCCTACATGGAGATAATTGATCGGACAAAAACAAGTGTTCGATTGTCCTTAGTATGGAATGAGAAGACCTTTCTCGAATAGTACTCTATGTATACAGTAACAACATTAACAAAATAACGATTCAGTACAGGTTTAGAAACATTACGGTACCTAACATCGAGTGGTCCGAGGAGACAGGTACCCTGAGAGGTTCGTTCTTATGATCTCACCCAACGGGAAGGGAAAGATTGGGTCCCTAGCTTGGACCCAGAGGATGTAACCGTCCACCTAAGAAATGGTGACTCGGTGGTTTCTTCGGGGTCTATACAAGAATGAAAGAGAATTTTAAAATATGAACACTTATTCAGCCTTAGGTGTCCTTCTTGATCAGTCATACTACCATTCTATAACTTCTCGGTCAACCTCCAGTAAACATGAAATGCCATAAACTCTACACAAAAGGCGTCGAACCTTAGTTGGTACGAAGACTAACTTACACAGGTAGAAAATTGAGATACAAAAGACACGATAAAAGATAATCTTTTCAAAGAAAAAAGAGATACACCACGTCTTATACCTCAAGGACCCTTCTTTCTCTTAATGGGTACAGAGGTAAACCTCAACCAAAGTACCCGTCCTCCGGGGTTTACTTGGTCGAGAATACTTTCTCTACTGTTCCAGAGACTTACGTTTTGATCGTTATCTTTCCTGGGACCGTTCAAGTCGGTGTGAATTGATTTCCTAAACCACAATTTTAACAAATAGATAAGGTTCTTACAGTAGTAGACTGGGTTTGGTCACTGAGTCCTCCGTATTCACACAAGAAGCCTATTTCCCCGGACATGTACACTTGACTGTTTCAGTCAAGTGAGTTGAGATGTTTTGAGACCTCGGGTTCACTGGGTCGGTACTTCGGGGTTCTCATATTATTAGGTGTAAGAACAACGACTTGACCGTTCTACGGTCCTTAGGACTCACCGACCACCGGTACGGGTGGAAGTCCCCAGATGTGACCCCTTTCCCTATAAAATCTCTGGTATTCGGACCTACACACTTATACAACCTTCGTGTCTGTCGTAGTCACGATCGTTCGAGGACCTCCGACTTACGAGTGTTTGTAATTAATAGTAACAACTACACTGGAGTCCCCATGGGCCCTCTGACCACTCCGAATGTGTATAAACTTAACGTAATCCTAAATCCAACGTTCAACAGGTTTTGTTTTTCGTAGACTTCTCAATTTGTAGGAGAGAACTGACTCACTTATCGTAGTAGAATCAGATTCGAACCGAAAGAATAGTCTCACAATCATACACACCTACGGGCCTCCGGGTCCCTACAACCCATGGTGGTGGGATCCCTGGAACCCCACTGGACTTCTGACCCAGAATCCGACGATACAGAACGTCCCCAAAGGACGGTGACACCTTTCCTCGGTTGTCCACACGTCAGATCAGTCTCATACGGACACGCTGTTCTTAATTTTCGCTGAACTCTCTTCTGGATCCTCAGGTCCGTCGTTCCCGACTCAACCTCCGACCTTCCCTCCGGTTATGTTTCGAAAGACTCCCGTGGGTTTCACCTTTACTCTCAGTCTAGGTACGGTCCCTTTCGGTTCTCTGACCCAAGACAGTACAGACTACCTCGGAGGTGAAACCCTGAAAAAACCTGGAGGGTACTCTAGTAGTTAAGAAAAAATAAGAATCACTTTAAACAAACATAAACCAAAGACTTGGGTTTTCTTATGACTGTCCTAGACTCGCGTCAGAGGGCCCCCCGGTACACATAGTTGTTTTACGTGACGTCCTTCTCTCACCCCAGTCCCGACGGAGTGAGAACACGTGGTGTCTCATCGGGGTCCACCCGAGTTGGACCGTCTATTTGTACCTAGGATGGAGAACATAACTCTGTCACTCTCCACCTCCCGAACCACCACCTGGACCTCGACCCGGAGGCCCAGTATTCGCAAATTCGAGAGTTCAGACTCGGGGG
Source organism: Capra ibex (assembly GCA_006410555.1). Lineage (NCBI taxonomy): Eukaryota > Metazoa > Chordata > Mammalia > Artiodactyla > Bovidae > Capra > Capra ibex. The sequence goes on from SJYO01048541.1 coordinate 2,565,186, forward strand.
ACACGTCACTGGTAAAACGACCCACCCTCGTCTCCGTCTTCCCCACCCAGACAAGTCGGTGACCCCTGTGTGAACCGTCTATTTCTCCTTCATCGTGTATAGGGTGGGAACACGAGGGTTTAGAGTAAGGGTCCTCGGAGTCGCCCTTGGGTCCGGACCCGACTCCAATCTTAGTAACAAAGGTCCCTACTGAACACAGACAAAGTCTCGACTAGGGGTTTTGAACTAGACTTAAAGTAAATAGTGGTCCGTAACTTGAGGATGACGTACGGTCGTTATTTAATAGCTTCTAAGAGAGTTGAGTAGATGTTAGATCCCCAGTTTATCCCGGTACTCATACCGATCTTTTTACACTATAATTCCTACGCTATCTCCGCGTTACTAAGTTGCTGGCGACTGAGCAGTCTTTCTTACCTCTGGTCAACTGTCACCTTGTAGAAGTTTCGTAGGTTTCCCTTTTTTTAGTTGATAGTTTTATCTTAAAGTATAGTTCGTTTGTGTAGAACGTCCTTACGTCCGTTTTATTCCTACAAAATTCTATTTTCTGAGTTGGTGTTGTATAGGGAGGTTTTTCCCTAAGAAGTCTGTCATCCCTTTATTATGGTCTACCTTTCAGAGAAGACATCTTTCTATTCTTAATTAGTTATACACCCATTTTCAATAAATTCTCTTGTCAACTAAAAAAAAAGTAAATAAATTTTATGCATAACGAAAGATTTCACCCCTCACCCTTTCATGTCGGACACCGGTTTAAGTCGGGTTATGAATAAAAACACTATCAAATCAACGATTCAACACAGACTGAGAAACGTTGGGACACCTAACCATCGAATCAAAATACTTATTTTAAAATAACCTTGTGTCGGTACGGTAAGAAAAAGGACAACAGACTCCGACGAAGACACTATGTTGTCGTCTCGACACATCGTATCGTATTTGACTTGTCGGGGCCTCTGACTTCATAAACCGAGAAGTGTCTTTTTCAAACAGTTGAGAACCAAATTTCGTTTTTATCATTGTGCCCCCCAATGTTGTACACATCTACATTCTGTATACTGGTGGTGGACCTGGCGTACCAACGTTCCGAGAATGGTAGTTTCTTCTCCCTGTCACAATTACGACTACCTATCTATAACTCCTATCAAAGTAGAGATCGTGTCGGTGACTTGTTATTACGGTTCTCCGTATCGACATATGGTTTATGTGTGTCATTTTTACGTCAGGATTATAAAGGCCTGGAATTTAGGTAACCCGAATTGATGGTCAGTGCACAGCTAGTCACCAGGGAGTAGAATTCACCTTAGGTCGAAAACGAACTTGGTGGACACGTACGAGGGTTCTATTAATCGGTATTTTTTCCCCAGAGAAACCAATACTTATGTTTTATCAAAAAATTCTATGTAAAATTTTTTACCTTTATATCAACTAAATGTTACAACACAATTAAAGACACATGTCGTTTAAGTAAGTCAATATATATAAGAAAAAATATAAGAAAAACAATACCAAATAGTATCCAATGACTTACACCAAGGGACACGAGATGTCATTAATGTTTTACATAATTATCTTTTAACTGTGCAACCATCTTGACTAGAGAACTACGGGTCCTTTGAAACAAAAAGGGAGGGACTGTGAACCGTTTAGACTATTTCTGTAGCTCATGGACGGTCCCATTAAATGGCAGAAGTACAAACAAAACCCAAGTCCGGGGTCTACTGGGTATTTTTCAACACCGTGAGGACCCTCTTACCTTATTATTTCATGTCTGAAAGAACTTCCGAAAAAGAATAAAAAGTTTGTACGAAATCAATAAGCAATAGTGGATTTCGGTACTTTATGAAAAATTTTCTACGTAAGAAAATTTTCTCCTAGAAGGAAAGAGAAAAACGTTCCTATACGATCCCGTTCACGACAAATATTAAAATCAAAAATAAAAATCTCATAAAATTTATAGAGTACGTAGGTTTTCATTCACTTTATTGGAATCTAAGGATAAACTATCGAAAGAATGATCTGAGAGGATTCAGCAATCTTGTACAACATCTTCTGACAAGATATTGTCTTTCAACATTTGATAAAACTCCAAAGGGGATGATTCTTCTCGACACTTTCCCTTAGTACCCATAAATTTTTCATCAAAGAGACGAGTCTAGTCCACTACGAGCTCACAGTTGAGACTACCCTAACAGAGGAACCTGTGTAACGGCAAAACGAGGATTTCAAGTCATAAGTTAAAGAGGAATGATGTTTTACCTGAAAATTATTTTCGACATGGCACTTTATAGACTACTGACAAAAGTTCAGTCGGTCGACAGTCCTAAGGAGGACTTGGTGTCCCGTAGGTACCCGTCGTATGTTCCTTCGGGAAAATCCAGGAAGGCTTCCCAGGGACCCTCCTGGGGCCGGGAACACCAGAAGTCGGGGTGTTGTAGTGTTCGACGTGTTGAGTCCGGAATGACGTGTCGATCCCGAATAAGTTACAGGGAGTCTTACTTAAGATTTGATCAAATAGGTGTTTTAGTGCACAAAATATGTATTTTACAGGTCGAAGGACAGAGTAGTCTTTACTACAGTAAAGGGTTTCGTACTGTAATGTAACATATTAAAAGGTAAGACAAAGAATCCTTTGTAACGTGTCCTGCCTCCATTAATTAAATCACTTGACTCCGATCTTAAGTTCTCACTGATAAGTCATGTTCCTGAAATCTCTCACTGGCTGTGACTGTAACCTCAACCAAACGGAAAAGTAAATATTAAGTCGGGAAACCATCACCCCTCAGGTTCGAAGTCTGTTTCGATTTTATCTATGGACCTCCTTTATGGAGAAAAGTTCCGAAACGAATGTTTGGAGCAAGACGTTATCGGAACTTGAGGGGTGGGACGGTACACACCTGTCCGACGTCTACCCGAGTGGCCTTCGTTAGGTCACGGATGTTGTGTTCCTTTTCCGTTCAGAGAGACCCTTTGTGTCCCATAGGCACAACGACGGTATACCACAAGTCCGATCTCTAAGCTTCCTCAAGGTACTACGAAGAAATTCTGTTTTCGTCTACACGACAGACCAACCACAATTGGCCATATGCTCGTTGACATCAAAAGGAAAAAATTTTTATTTAAGGTCTCCAAAAGGGTTTGAAGGTTATCGTAACGGACAATTCCACTTAATTCGACGAAGTCTGAGACGGTACATTTATAAAGATTCGGAATTATTTCATTGTACTGATAACCGTCTTTTTGATCCATGAGCCGTTCTTGATGGGTTAAATTAGGAATGTAGGAATAGTACCTCTGTCATTGTAATAGGGACAAAATTTGACTCCGTACCCCATTAGTTCCTTGTCAGGTTCTAGTGTCTCTGACGTTATCGTCAGAGAGGTCCTTCGGACTAAGGTCTCGGATGGAAGAATGGGTAGTAGATCAGTCGTCCTTAATACTTTGAGACATGTCTAATTGTAGGTTTATAACATTTATAAGTGAGCGTGACTTACTGACCAATATTCCGTTGATAGTCGCTTGGCGTCTACTGTTACCCGTTTCTCTTGACGACAAACAGTAGTCGAAGAGGTGGAGGTGACACTGGCAACGACAGAATTGATGTCAAACAACTTACTATTAACTTTGACGTTACCGTAAAGGAGTTCTCTCAGGGACCCTAGGTGTCAATGTCGACGAAGGGGTATGACCTTTAAGAGGACACCAAATGTCTTTAAGAGTGTTATAAATAACTCACGGACACTTCTTAGTCCGTAACACGATCCTTGACATCCTCTACTGTCTTTCTTATTCCTGTTAGACAGGAAGTCTGTGAATCTGACAACATCCCTCTCTCTCTTCAACTGAGTTCACCAGTGACTCCAGATTCATTTCACGTTCACCTCATCTTTTCTTGTCCTAACCTTAAAAGACGCCGTTAGACCCCTCGGATGGACCTCCTCCACTCTAAACGAGTCCCAAAACTTGTTACCTTGTTCACCTTGAAACTTTTTGTTTCTAGTCCGTCACAACCATTTTATTCTTTTACAGGTAAAGTAACCTACACGACGACGAGAAAGGGACGGAGACCTCCCACTGTCGTGGTACCCAAAAGAGAAATATAAGGTCTCGGACATTCTTACGAACCGTGTATCATTCACGTGTCCTGTGTGAGTCACTTACTTTGGAACCGTAATAGACCATACACCATCCCCAAAATACTTTGAAGTTGACAAGGTTTGTCTAACCTCATCCACCTTTTTACCTACCTACCGATCTTTGCGGGAGGTGGGACCCGGTACCCGAATCTTGTCTTTATTGTGGATTTCTAAGACATGCAGAGTTACGTCACCTGTAAACGTGACTCTGTGTCACTACGAAGAAACAGAGTAAACCTCACAAAACGTACAAGTTTACCTACACGGAAGTAGAGAAGGTACGACAGGAACCCGTGTTCTTGTGGTTCGAGTAACGTCGTCGTTGGGAGTCCGCACGTAACGGCACGGGAGAAACTTCCGTCGTTCAGGGAGAAACCCTTCAAAGGGGTCAGTGGGAGAGGGATCCGACCACGTAGACACTCGACGGGTGTACGTGGTCTCTGAAGTGTGGGAACAGTCTGCAGTGTCGACCAAAAGGAAGACTTCAACATCAAAGTCGTCACTGCCATACATCCTTACATTTGGGTCTGTTCTAACTCGGAGTCAGAAAGAGGTGCACCCTTATTACGTCCCCCACGGAGGGGTAGGTAGAACATTGAGTCTGAAGTTAGTACAAAGGGTTTTCCAGAACGAAAGGTGTCCGTGCTCACTCTTCATCCCCATTGTTGCCCATTACCGTAACGAAGTAGAACCCCTACCTTCTCCTTTATAAAGACAAGGTCTCCTACCGTGATACCCACTGGTGGCACTCCGTTTCCGGTCTACGTATCAAGTTGGTTGTCGTGGTGGTCGTAGGACCGTCAACTTCTCGGACTCTCTCCGTAGTCTCACCATCAGTTTCTAGTCTTAAGTGTCTGGCACAAGGGTCGAAAAGGTTCCGGAAACACTCCCTCTGGGTTCTTCTCCTTAATTATTAGTATTATTATTTATGTTTTGTCGTCCCCCTCTTTACTGTTCAGTTGGAGGATCTAGAAGGAACAATTGAAGACACACCGTTCTGTTTCTCTTCCCTGAAGATTATGGTGTTTGACTGTATTTATTCTGTTTAGTCTACTTTCGATTGGATTTCGTCGACTCGGAAAACCCAAATGTCCCCTAATTATACCGTAACCATAAATACACAGGAAAAGGGGTCCTACTTCACTGTCTAACAGATGGTGCCTTGGTTACGTTACTTCAGCAGTGGTACGAAAAGACCATAAATGTTCACACAGCATGAGTGGTGATACCTTCGTCTATGTCTGCACACTATTTTTACTAGTTCACTTACGGTGAACTACCCTGTAGAACGGTACCGAAGTTTTATTCGTCAAATATGTATATAGTGCACTCGTGTTTTTAGGAGAGAAAAACAAGAACGACCACATTCAGTAGTTCGAGAGAATTACGAAAAGGACATTATATATGTAAACCTCTCATAATAAAGAACCTTTACTTTCATTGAATAAGTATTTTAGAAAGGTTTACACAGTCTCATAGTTGTGCGTTCCCTATTTTTGTTCACGTGGAGAAACATTGGTCGTTAATATCGGTAGTTTGCATTAACGGGGTTCGACACCAACGACGGTGTAAAAACTCACACATACAGTCGTATTGATGTTCCCATTCACCAAAGAACCTATTTTTTAATCACACGTGTTAAAGGTTTTGTACATTGTAAATATTAATTAGATGTATAAAGCGAAGCCAGTTCTACAACTGTCTCACCATTACGACAACGTAAATACCACTTAAGTCTATACACTCACTACGAAGATTTCATGGTCTCGAGACCGGAGGTCAGACGGGTACTTTCCCCGAGACGGGCATAGAGAGAGGAGAGAGACGTCTCTATCAACAACAAATCAACGATTCAGTATAGGCTGAGAGACGCTGGGGTACCTGACATCGGTGGTCCGAGAAGACAGGTACCCTAAAGGGTCCATTCTTAATACTCTCACGTAATGGTAGAGGGGAAGGTCCCGTAGAAGGGTTGGACCCCTAGTTGTGTTCAGAGGAAGTAACCGTCCACCTAAGGCATGGTGATTCGGTAGTCCCTTCGGGGGGACATCTCCAACGACGAAAATTTGGGGTCGTACACAATAGTATGGACGTAAGAGTCCGAACCACCTGACGGGTAAGACCATTACTCTCCTTCCAGGGTCCGAGGGAAAGAGTGCCTGAGTCCACGACATGTCTCATTTTCAGGAACAGTGATATATAGCTGTAGGGACGGGACAGACCCTTTTACACAGAAACAGGTGTCTTTACCCCGCGGACTCACCCACCTAGTAATATGTGGGTTGTGTCGAGGACCTCCTGGTTACATTAACCGACAAAGACAACGCCTCCAGAATTGTTCCCGTGTAAGTCTTACGTAATAAAGGGACGTACCTAACAGTTCCCGTAAGCGAAGAAATGAGCTCACTTATCTTTCTTGTGACCTTCGGGTCCCCGTCGAGACAGAGAGACTCCTGAAGTCAGTAGCGAACGACACCGGTGGTAGACCCTAAAGAGGTGTACCCTTGTTACGTCCCCACGGAGGGGCAGGTAGAACATTGAGTCTGAAGTTAGTACAAAGGGTCTTACAGAACGAGAGGTGTCCGTGCTCCTCACTCTTCATCCCCAGTGTTGCCCATTTGGTAAGTATTACCTTTACTTTTTTTTTTAATAAATCAACAAAAGACCGATTCGTCCCCGGTACACTTTGGTGTGATTAACGAAATTAGGACCAATCTTTTGTGATCTCTTTAAGTAAGGAATTGAATTTCCGTTCTTCTTGAAGTATTAAAAGGTTAGTTCAAAAGAAGGACGGGGAGCCGTTTACCCCGACACTCAAAATCCCCGCGTCATTTACACGTCTTCCTTACACAGGGACACTTCTGAGATGGACCTTCCAACAAACCCTAAGATCACCGAATTTTTCACCTTACTTTAACAAAAGCTCCTGGTAGAAACAGTTTGAAGATAGTGTTAATATAGTTTGACATAAATTACAAGACAACTGACATGAATACGGTAATACATGCATCCAAAACTAAATTACAATTTAGTCGGTAGTGGCTACTAACTCTGAGATACTTAGGGTACGAAGAGGTTCACCACTCCCTGGTAAAAGACTCCTACAGATTAGATAGTACCTAGGTACACACCGGGACGATATGTGCTGGGAACAGGTGTACCGTGGTGTAGGAACCTTTAGTCGTTTGAACAGACATCAGTAAAGTTACTACTTAGATGACTGTTGCATGAAGTCAAGTCAAGTCAACGAGTGAACACAGGCTGCGAAATACTGGGGTACCTGACGTCGTACGGTCCGAAGGGACAGGTAATGGTTTGAGTACAGGCAACTCAGTCACTACGGTAGGTTGGTAGAGTAACAGACAGCAGGGGAAGAGGAGAACGGAAGCTAGAAAGGGTCGTAGTCCCAGAAACAGTCACTCAGCGAAGAAGAGTAGTCCACCAGTTTTGTAACCTTAAAGTCGAAGTCGTAGTCAGGAAGGTTACTTATAAACCCCGACTAAAGGAAATCCTACCTAACCAAACTAGAGGAACGTCAGGTTCCCTGAGAGTTCTAAGAGGTTGTGGTGTCAAGTTTTCGTAGTTAAGAAACCGCGAGTCGAAAGAAATATTAGGTTGAGAGTGTAGGTATGTACTGATGACCTTTTTGGTATCGAAACTGATCTGTCTGGACACAACCGTTTCATTACAGAGACGAAAAATTATACGACAGATCCAACCAGTATCGAAAAGGAGGTTCTTCGTTCGCAGAATTAAAGTACCGACGTCAGTGGTAGACGAGGGGTCTTATTCAAGAGAGTGACAAGGGGGACAAAGGGGTAGATAAACGGTACTTCACTACCCTGACCTACGGTATTAGAATCAAAAGACTCACGACTCAAAATTCGGTTGAGTTTGTTTTGGAACACACGTGGTCCTCTGGGGTGTCTCTGATTCGGTCTGGACTGAAACTCACAAACCCACAGAGGATACCTCCGTACCCAGTCGACACCTGACGGTGTTCCCGTCCCCGAGACCCACGTCGTCTGGACCCATACCGTATTCGGGAGAAGCTCCTCCATCGGTAATTGGGGTGGTTTCTCGGGGGTCTTGAATTCTGACCCCTTTGTCTGAGAACCTCCCGTACTTGTTTTGGAACACACGTGGTCCTGAGTCCTCTTTCCTCGTCACTACGGTGTTCTCTGACTGGGTAAGAACGGGTGCACACAGGTCCTCAGAGGCCGTCTCCGCACCCAACCGCCACCGAACGACGTCCCAGTCCCCGTAACTCACACCGTCACACACGTGCCGTGGAAAACTTCCTCCAGCGGTAATAGAAGTAATGGAGCGAGTGTCAAACCAGAGTCCAGTTTGTTGTCCCTCACTTGTGTCGGGGCGGGTAGTCTTGTTCTGGGTCAAAGGGGACTTCGAAGGGAAGTCCTTCGAAGGGAAGTCCTTCGAAGGTATTCGGAGAATAAGAGTAGGTAATCTCCCGTCTGTTTTACTTTTGGCGCTAGTGTCCTTTTCATGAACCTACAACATTATTACAGTTTCACGTTATCTTCAAAGATTCACGTAGACCGAACACTGAAGAACGAAACGACGTCCGGTCCATTGTTGGACCGTTACCAACTTCGGGAGTGAAAAGCACCACGACAAGTTGGAGGGTGGACGAACTACAGGACGATCGCAACCTCTTTTCAGGACCCCCCTGACACTTGACGTTGACCCGTCTCGACTGCATAAGTCTCACCATGAAAGATTTCTAATAAGTAGACCTCCAACTGTACCTCGGCTCTCATGTAAACTCCCTTCGTCCCTCAAAAGGTTGAACTCCATTTGGTCCACTCTCAAATGCTTCTCGACTTCTCGTCTCACTTTCCTCTACGTGTCCCCAGATACTAGAAGTCACGCGGTCAAAACATACCTCTGTCCTATTGTGTCCTGAAAACTCCCCAATCTTTAGACCACCGAAGACCTCCAAAGAGTCCTTAGTGTCTACCCTCTTGTTACGGGTAAGTATCCTCTATTGTGAGTTAAAATCTATTTAGAAGAAAAGTTTTTTTTTTTTCTCTCTCTTTAAGATTGAGAAATATACGTTCATGGATTAACGAATTGATAAAGACAATAACAAATCAACGATTCAGTATAGACTGAGAAACGGTGGGGTTCCTGATATCGGACGGTCCGAGAAAGACAGGAGCCCTAAAGGGTCCGTTCTTAAGATCTCACCTAACGATAGAGGAAGAGGTCCCCTAGAAGGGTTGGGTCTCTAGTTTAGACATAGAGGACGTGATTGTCCGTCAAAGAAATGGTGACTCGGTGGTACCTTCCGGAGTTGATAATGATCGATAGTCGTTTAAATTTAGTAAATTTTTAGGACACAACGTTTTTTGTTTATTTTGGATTGGTTGGTTGGTTTGTTGGTGGTGGTGGTTTTGTATACGGATCTGTCGATCATACACTGGGAACTTTTGAGAGCTCTAAAGATGATTCCTTTGTATAAGATCGTTCAAGGTACCTTAAAACCTTATGTTTCAATAGACTTTTATTAAGTTTTGTATTAAAATATGATTGTCCTTATCCCTTTATATATTACTATACTCATCACCTTAAAGGTCTATCAGAATTCTATGTAATCTAAAGTTTATTCACAGTTTCAATATCATATCGAAGTCCATGGGGTTTGAACTCTTTAATAAAAGGTAAGGGACAAGGAACGTCCTTATAAGACTCTTCGTCTTACAATACAATTATCAAAACCCTCTTGTAGGAGTTTCACGACTCAGTAAATCACTTTCGTAAAAAAAAAAAAAATCAATTTTGTGGATGTCCCGAAAATTTATGTAATAGATTTTATAAAGTGTAATCTTAGTTTTACTCTCATCTGTTAAAATTCCTTGGAGAGGTATCTTTATTTACCGATATATTAAGACAATAAAGTGTCCGTAGCGCTATATTCAGACAGGTCTTATAGGTAAGGGTTCACCAAGTAGGAAGACTCTCTGGGCATTTCAAAGACCCCTTTGAAATGTGACTTTTAACCATTTCTTTGTGAACGGTCTACCCGAATATAAAGAGAGATCCTGGAATTGATCCCCGACCGTACCGGAGACACCGACGGTCGAGTGATCGACTCTCTAGTGTATGGATACTGTCCACTCACGCACCTGTGACAGTGAAAATAAAGGAAATTTAGGCAAGGAACATCCGTCGGGTGGTCGGGTAGGACTTGAGGACGTACGTCCTCTGTCAAAACAACAAAGACTTAGTCTTTACTTTCATATACACCCTCCACGGTCCCAACCACGTCCCCATACTTGATTCCAAGACTCACCATTGTCGACCACCCATTGCAGTCGGTCCTTCTTAACAGACTCACCTCTGACCGAGGGTCCGGTCACCTTGGAAACGACCCGTGATTTAAGGTTTCCGACGTCTTCGTATTTCCTTCAGACTTTTTTAGTCCGACCCGAGACTGGAAACCCTAGTCTCTAGGGTTTCAAAGCCTATAGGGTCTTCCGTTTGGACTCTGTTCTTAAACTCACACTCGTCAAACAGACCCGATACTTACTTTATTCTCGTCCTTTCTTTTCCTTTGGGGGAATCTCCACGTAGTGGTTCGGTCGTCTAACTCGTCGACTTCGAGACTCACACCCTTCGAGACTCGGAGTCCCAATCGGGTGTCCGACTCTTTCTCACCTCCACAGAGAGGTGGCTTCCCGATCTTTCGGAATTGTTTCGAAAGGACGGTCCTTTCGTCCAGGACCGTCTTCCCACCTACAGACCCCCCACGAAACCTCCCATTCCCGTTTCCCCTGGTCCTACGGTGGGGGGGGGGGGGTCATAGTCGACGTCCTGAAAGTCTCAGGGGTTTCGGTGGTCACGGATACTCCGTGTTCCTTGGTTGGCGTTTCACGTCGTGAGTGATACGGGCCAGTCCGTAAGTCTCGAGACTGCAGAAGATCAACGTCTAAAGACCTACGCAGGTAACTTTACTTTGAAAGACGATGGTGGTGGAAGAAAACGAAACGAAAATTTTTGGTAGTCAAAGGGACCCAGGTAACAAGTAGACAAAGTACAGTAACCACCGACAAGTTTCTTGTGTCCTCTTCATCGTAATTTCACTGTGACTCCACCCCTGAAGGGACCGGCAGGACACCAATTCTGAAGCGGAAGGTTACCTCCCCCACTCCCAAACCAAGGACTCACCCCTCGATTCTAGGGTGTACGGAACACCGGTTTTTCGGTTTTGTAGTATACCTTCGTTTTAATATTATTTAAACTATTTCCGAAATTTTTAACAGGTACAGTTTTTTTTTTTTACAGAATTTTTTTTACTATGTTCGACAGGTACGTGAAACTTTCATTTTCAGTCACTCGTGACCACACTACCGCACTACTCCCCTCCCGACACGACTACTGGTCTCAGTGGGTTCATCCTCGAGTCCGACGGAAGAGGAAATTGACACAGTAGCGTTGGGGGGGAAAAAAAAAGAGGACCTCTCGGTGGGAAAGAGAGGGTAGTGAGGTCGAACCTCGTTTCCGTCTACTATCCTAAAAAACTCTAGACTTCCCATGGGTCGTGGTGAGACTTGCAAAATACACGTCGATCGAGTAAAAATAGGTGTGTGTCGAAAGACTCGAGGTCCGAGAATAAGGGAAAAAAAACGTCTACTCCTTTGAGCCCGTCGTCTTCGATCCACTGAACGGGAACAATGTGTGTCGGTTGTGGTCTCAGTTAGACTTGAGTGTGGAAGACAGATGACTCCGACGGGACTTCGATGGTCGACGACCGTCGGGGTCATTTAGTGAGTGGATACTCCCCTCTTTTTCCTTTGTACCAAAAAGACCGTTGTTCAACGTTTCCAGAGGAGGTCGTCTCTACAGTGACGACAGAGGGGTAAACTATGGTCTTCCTTGTACCCGTAAACGTCTGTGTAAGAGTCACCCGTTAGTCGGGTCTTTGGACCCTCGTCTCAGGATCTAGACCTCGTCTCCACCCTTTCTCGGGGACTACAAAGCTTCCACTCACTGAATCTCTTAGTCAGGTCCCGACCCACGTCGTCTTGCGGAGGATTGTGCGTCGCAAACAACTGGACCGTAGACCCCGTCAATCGACCCTCCCGTCCCTCTTGGAACTAGAACTAAGAAGAGAGGAAAAACACTACCGAGTCGACATCTACAGACCCACCTAGTATCTAAACCTCTTGGGACCCATCGTAAATTCACTTTCCCAACGTGCTTGGGTCTACCTTTCCTTAAGACTTGGACCTAGGTACCTCATCGGAGGAAGGACAGATATAAAATGTCACTTCTACGACACGTATAGAATCGGTAGTTTTAAGGTTCCTACTTAAAATTCTTTTGCTTTGTGTCAACTGCACCAAGCAAACGAGGTTTCAAACGTGTCCTCCACTGTCGAGAGAGAGGGTCCGTCGCTGAAGGTCTCTTTCAGTTCTTATAGAAGGGTGAGCACCTCTCACGGGATGGGTTTAGAGGGATCTGAAGCCGAGGATTTGAAACCTGAAGAGACTTAGAACAAAGAAAAAGAAAGGGGTGACCAGTAAAAAGTAAAGGTTTAGTAACGGTTCACTACAAGACCGACCACTTGAACCTCTCGGGAAAAGTAAAGAAGGGAAAACTGACTGGAGTCCGTGTTACGAACAAGTCCCTGTGTGCTATAACTATCTCACCTAAATTTTAAGTGTGTTTCGCTCGAAGAGAGTCAAAAATATACGCCCTTCTTGACGATATACCCGACCGTCAAAAAGTTTCGATTGGAGTCGGAATGTTAATCACTAGGTCTCTTCCTGTGACGGAAGACCTGTGACCTAGTGATTCCAAGTGTTGGGTGGGACTCACACATCCTACGACCACGTAAAGAAAAACCTACTTGTCGTCTTACACGGGATTCTTAACGTCAAACGTACATGACTCAGTTTAGGACTTAAATTTTTCTTTATGGTGGACGACAGTGCAAGATCTCGGAAATTTGAAGTGACTACACGGACGGTGGGGACCCCAGGTGGACGTAAATAGACAGACCTACGAGTGTTCTACGACGAAGTAAAAGTCCGAGTCAATTAAGTGGTAGAGCTCAGTCGGGATATCTCTCCCGTGTAGTCTCGTTAAACAAGATTTAAGTAATAGTAATTGTACGTTCCGTCGACGTCCTTTAATATGTTGTCGTTTCGTAAAGTCTTTTTACAAGGCTACACTATAGGCCTGACAAACTAAGCCTTTGTTTCCCTTTGCTACTAGAAAGACCGATATCGGACTGATTTTTTCTAAAAACGAAAGGAATTAGTAGTAAACAGTAGGTTCAATAAAAATAAGGTCACTGTGACCACGAGCGGTTGCTAAAACTCAACTATTATTCTTGGTACAGGTACCCAACCTTCATGTGCCGGTTATAAACATTCCTAACGTATTGACGTAGGGAAGTACAAACCTTACTGGAGACTTTTGTTCTCACACGGTTTTTGGGCCCATCTTAGTACTTCCTTTTTTTCCTTAGAAGAGTAGATATCTTACCTCACTTATTCCTTATGTCATACTGCCGCACCTTACTTGACCCCGACACATTAGTGTCTTTTGTTCTCAATGTACCAGAAACTACATTTTGTTAATGGTCCTTGAGCCAGGTCGGGTCTCACAAACCGCTAAGTCAGTTTACTGGAAAGACTCCCTTACACTCAAAACACCCCGAGTCTTGAGTCAGGTTGAAAGCCCAAAACTTCAAAACTTTGTTGAACTTTGGAACGTGCAACGGTCAAAACCTAGGCACACAAAGTTTTTAAGAACTACTTTCCTACCACCCAAAGACCCTTTTCCTCGTCGCCTTCTAGTCTATTCCCCGGGACCTGGTGGTCCTACAGGCTGAAGACGTCGCGGGCAGGGAGAGTGGGTGGAAGAGATGAAAGAGAGGCGTGGGGTTTACACGAGGTCTACACGTTTTCGTCGCACGCTCCAGCCAAGACTAAACTCCAAAGACAAGTAGGACGTAGATGAAAGACTAACACTCCATGGGTCTCAGTATCCCCTTCCAACCCAATTGACCGAAACTCTCGACGACTACACTCTAAATCTTCGAGACTTTTCAGTGAGGAGTCTTGAGAACTTTAAGAGTAGTGATTATTGAGGAGACACCATTTCTGAGACTTTCTTATCTCTGTAGAGTTCACTTACACCCTTGAAGGGACTGCCGAGACTACCATTTCTTAGACGGACGTTACGTCTTCTGGGGTCAAACTAGGGACCCAACCCTTCTAGGGGACCTTCTCCTTTACCGTTGGGTGACACCATAAGAACGGACCTCTTAAGGTGTCTGTCTTCTCTGACCGTCCGGTGTCAGGTACTCCAACGTTTCTCAGTCTGCACTGACTCGTTGATTCTTTTTTTTATTATTCATTTGTACCTCCCCTCCCAATGGACAGAATGACGACTCACCGGTTGGGATGTAGACCTTTGACTCCGATACCCCAAGTCCCTCAGATGCCAAGACCCCAAGTACTCCGGACTCTAAGACCCCAAGACCTTCAGACTCTAAGACTACAAGACCCTTTTAACCTACTTCTACTCGAACAAGACCGAAGTCTACATCCTCCCTGTTAAGACCTCGGACTCCCTCACTCCCCTCAACCTTCCCGAGGCCACCTACCCTCTCTGCGGAGGTCCTCCTCGATCCCCGACACCTTACCGTCGCTTTAGAACCTTAACCTCTGACATATCCTCGGTCTGTCATCCTACATAGATTTTGAGTACGAGAAATTAAGCTAATAGAAAGATGTGGGAGAGATCAATGTGGAAATTCATCGGAATAACCGACGAGAAAGTAGATCGACGGGTACACAGGCACCTGGGGAGATCTCCGACCGAAACGACAAACAATCTAAAGATTACACTTCTTACCTTCAACCCACTTGTGTCCTTAACTTAGAGTAAATGAACCTACCAGTGGTCGGGGCGGGGATTGCACATCCCACCTCCCCACCCCCATGTGTACCTCCGTGTGGACGACACTCTCGTTATAAGTTTTTAATATTTAGTTTGACCGTTCGACAAGTCATTTTGTCAAAGATGAGAAGGTATGACTGTTTATGTAGAAGTATTTCTGTTTTATCTTTTGATACACAGTTGATACCAAAAATGCACTATCTTTCAGTCCTTTGATAGTTTCTACTAATTTAAAGTAATATTAACACCTATACGGTTCATAAAAGAACAACAACAAATCAGCGATTCAACACAGACTGAGAAAACCCTGGAGTACCTGACGTCGGGCGGTACGAGGAAGACAACACCCTAAAGGGTCCGTTCTTATGACCTCACCCAACGGTAAAGGAAGAGGTCCCCTAGAAGGGTTGGGTCCCTAGTTTAGACACAGAGGACGCAACTGTCCATCCAAGAAATGGTAACTCGATGGTCCCTTCCGGTACAGTCGATAAATCTACACATTATTTTGTTTCGGTACGTACTAAGTATGTATTTAATAGGTAAGAATTTTAAAAGAAAGACAACAAAGTCGTTTCAGTGTTTAGGACAAAAAATTTCAGTTCTAAAAAAACACACAAATATTTTTAATTACGATTCAACCGTTTGAAAAAGGTCAGTAGTACCAAGAAGTCACCAAGGATTTTTGTTAAAGTTAAAACTCTCTGAAAAGAGACGACCCCGGTTCGTTTACCTAAAAGTTATGTTAAGAGAAATCAAAAAGTATTTATGTTAAGAAGTTCCCTATCAATGAACCGTACAGTTCAAGGTTATGACAGTGCGACAGTGTCTACTATACGATTACTATTATCGTATAATAAATAAACTATATTAATGATTTTATATAAATAACAATAGTACATCTAACGATAGTGAAAATATCTTTAGAAGTGAAAAATTTCACTATAGATCTAAGTAGAGTCCAAGATGAAAGTTTAAAAAGTCACGACCCTATAATATTTCGTTTGGGGTTTCGTTAGATAATAAGTTAAATAACTTTAGAAAGAAGTTCTTCGATACTTTCACTTCACTTTCACCATCAACGAGTCAACACAGATTGAGAAACGTTAGGGTATCTGACATCGGGTGCTCCGAGGAGACAAGTACTTTAAGACGTCCATTCCTTTGACCTCACACATCGGTAAAGGAAGAGGTCCCCCAGAAGGGCTATGTCCCTAACTTGGACCCAGAGGGAGTAACGTCCGTCTAAGAAATGGTAGACTTATAACAGCCATCTTTGAATAAACCCCTACTAAACATGGATATCGAAGGGAAAGTATTGACATTTACGCAAAGGAACAAGTAAGGTTAAAGAGAGGGAAAATAAAAGGACCCCTTAATGAACGATGTATCAAGTGTATATGAAGATAAAATAGATTTCAATTTTTTTTCTTGGAAGAAATTTATTTTAGCGGTTTCTCTAAACAAAGATAATAATAATTGTAATTATTATTGGTGTCAAGTATGGTTTATCAAAATCTATCACGTTTAAGTTTTAATTCAGGTAAAAGAAAGTTTTCGATACTAAGAGAGAAACCCGTAGAAGATGAAAAGTGACTTGAAAAGACTATGGAAAACGGAAAGTAGATTTAATTCAGACTAAAGAAGTAGTTACAAGTCAGTCGTATGACAAACACACTGGTTTCCTTCAGCATTTCAATCTTAACTATCACAAAGTAGTTCTACAAGATAAAACCCCGTTCAGGTCTTTTACAGTGTATGTTAAAACTTAACGAGGTTTCATACAGTAACGATAACCGGGTCGACTCTGGTGTAGAGTGTCATTGTTTAAGTTTGGTACACGGTGCGTACCGTGTTCCTTGCGACGACCAAAAGTCGGTTTAAATACCGGGATGTAGAAAAAGAAATGGTTGGTACAGTCGTGGTAATAGTATCTAAACGGGACATGTTAGAAAATTTACCAAACTTATTTCGACTGTAAATTATAACTTAAAACATTTTTAAATCGGTATACAAAGTTTTTATAAAAGTATTTTATATTGATCAGTGTTAAAATCGTAGATTGAACTACGAGTGGATTGTCGTGAAAACATACATGTTGAAATTCAAAGTACACTACAAAAATTTGGGACGTTTTAAGGAGTCGGCGAAGAACGTTGCCAACACTTCTACCGACTTACGTGTGCGTGGAGACCTAGGTCTCCAACCTTACGTCTGCTCGTTCCTTTGTCTACGAGGGTGGTAGCCCAAGTAAGACAGACTCCTTTTTAAGACGTCTAATTGACTGACTAAAAAAAAAAAGGAAGGCGGTTCACGAAGGCGATGAGTTAAAGAGAGACGAGGACCCGTCACATATAAAGACTGAAACTGTTGGCGTTCTAGGTTTTGGAGTTACTGAAAACCCGTATCGACGAAAAGTAAAAATTATGAATCGCGTTTTCTACACTCCAGTAGACTAGTTTGAAAGACCGATGTTAGACTAGAAGTCTCAGTAAAATGGGTCCGGTCGACTGGTCTATCTTCTGGACCCACACAGGGACTATAACTCAGGTTGCACCACTACGACTCTCTGTAGAAACACGAGAGTACCCGGTCCAAAACTTAGTGTACTATTTTTAAAAAGAAAGAAGGAAAAAAACAACGTAAATAACCCTTGTCACCGAGTATGTATGAATC
The DNA here is from genome assembly GCA_006410555.1 of Capra ibex. Classification (NCBI taxonomy): domain Eukaryota; kingdom Metazoa; phylum Chordata; class Mammalia; order Artiodactyla; family Bovidae; genus Capra; species Capra ibex. Next base: position 2,582,930 of record SJYO01048541.1, read on the forward strand.
TTGAATCGTTTATGAACAACTTATCTTTTATTATTGTTATTATTATTAATATTAAGGTGTAGACTTTCACTTTAAGGGAGTTAGTACAGGTTGACAAACTTTGAGGTACCTGACCAGGTACCTTAAGAGGTCCGGTCTTATGACTTCACCCATCGACAAGGGAAGAGGTCCCCCAGAAGGTTTAGGTCCTTAGCTTGGGTCGATAGGGCTTAACGTCCACTAAGAAATGGTGGACTCTAACTTAAACATCCTACTAAGACGTCGATTGTACTCTTACATAAGTCGTTGATTTCACATCTTTTATTACCTTCTGTTTGTAAAGTAAATGTCTCACTATTAGATAAGTCTATTTAACACCTGGATGTCCGGTTTTAGTCTCAGAAGATCACCTAAGATTTATTGAATGAGACGAGTCACCGACAACTAATAGTACACTTGTATGGACCTAAGTCCAACTTTAAGAGAATCGAAAGAAGAAAATGAACAATGTAGACTGATGCAGGTACCTACACCCCCGTTGCTACTTCTCGTCATTCGCTGTGAATACTCGGATTCCCCATTTTCGTGTACTGTTCCTCTTTCCTTTTCCCTTTCTGGTGCCGAGTACCGTCTACGACCTCCGTCTGGATCAACTGAGCCGATTCTAGTCCGACAAGAGACCAGAGAGTCATACTACGATACCTTGTACGTCTTTTCCGAAAGGACCACCCAATTACCATTTCTTAGGCCGACGGTTACGTCCTCTGTACTCAAACTAGAGACCCAACCTTTCTAGGGGATCTCTTCCTTTACCGTTGGGTAAGGTCATAAGAACGGACCCTTTAGGGGTACCTGTTTCCTCGGACCACCCGAAGTCAGGTGCCCTAGCGTTTCTCAGCCCGTGTTGACTCGCCGACTCTTCCTTGTGCTGTGTAGACTCACTGACTACCCCAGGCAGACCCAACTCGTGTACACCAAACCTATTAGACTCAGATTGAGTCTAGAGACCTTTGTTTTCTTAATTAGAACTTCTTTGTGACACTATGGATATCCACTTGAAATACATGAACAATTAAATTGATGAATATAGTAATTTAGGTTGTCTCTCTCGAAAGTAAAATGAGACTATAAACAGAAAAGACGAAACTTGTAACGCAAAGTTCGGACTCGTTCGTAGTCTTAGGGGGCCCACCCCACCCTCCCACCACAAACAATTGTGGGCCGAGGGATCGGAGACAGGGGTCTCAAAAACTAGACGCCCAGGTCCCGACCCCCTCTCCACCCCTCGTTTCACACGTAAAACGTGTTTGAGGGTCGACCTCGTCTAGGACCTGGTGGGAGACTCCGGTGACGGGATTTCTTAATCGTCTACGTTTCAGTCACCACCATCGTCAGTTTAAGATAAGCAGAAAGAGAAAAATCTTTTCACGGTGGCTAAAAAGAGATCCAAACAGACATGGACTGAACGACTCTCAGAAGGTGACTACCATTCCCCGTCCTCGCACCCGAGAAGACGTCAGTAAATCGAAGACAAAGATTAATTGTTCCGAAAGAACGGTGTACACTGGGACGTGTCAGTTTGACACCACACCAGGTCCGTTCCGACACCTGGACGGAGTCGGTGTGCGGTGTAGGCAGGTAACATCCCCTGTGTGTCTGAACATACACTGAATCTAAAACTCTGTTCTCTTCCACTTCTCCGGGACCCAGAAAGGACGGGACGAGGTTTATTTTATGAAGACGAGACCTTGTAGTAAGGTACCCATACTTGAAGTCAAAAGGACCATGGAAGGTCCTGCTAACTCACCCCCTTTGTCTACCCCACAAAGATGGGGACTTTGTCGACTTCAAAAGGTTACACAGACCATGAGTCCAATCCTGAGATTCGATTTGGTACTGTGTCACCCCTCCTTACCAATGCAAGTAGTTTCCAGTCGGGGGATTGGTACTGTCGTGACATTGGGACAGTGAAGACCTTGTAGATATGATTAAGTTTAACCCCACTCCCCACCCCTACTGTGTTGAATAGTCTACTAAATCCTTAATCAAATCCGTACTCCCGAAGTTTAACGACCGTTTCAGTTTCGGTGATAGAAAACTTACTGACTAACGTTTACCTAGGTCTTTTTATTTTTACGGATAATTAAGTCTTTTAAAACTTTCCTGGTCTCTCTACAGAGAAGTTATTATGTTCTAAACAGTCTTACCTTCTGAGTGGAAGACTGACGTAAAGGACCCAAGTCAATCTCGAAACGACTGATTTTCGGAACAGTTGACTTTTTTGTTTTTCGTTGACTTTTTTTTTTCGTTTTATATTTCCAACTCTTAATACAAAATGAACCCCTGATTTGACTCCTGAATTCCGACCTTTTGTTGGAAAGTCTATCGAGACTCTCTGACGAGGTTTCTCCATTCCCTCCTCGGTCCTATGTTTTCTCAAAAACGTGGTTTCGGTCCATCAAGCTTGTAGTTTCTAATGACAATTAATTTCTGTCGGTTTGTGGAGTTCAATTTCTAAAATCATGACAAGATACTGTCTAAAATAAAAGAACCCGAGGTTTTAGTGACACCTACCACTGACGTCGGTGTTTTAACTTTCTGGGAACGAGAAAAAACCTTCTTTTCGATACTGTTTAGAGCTATCGTATAATTTTTCACCTCTGTAGTGTAACGGTTGTTTCTAGGTATATCAGTTTCGATACCGAAAGGGTCACCAGTACATGCCTACACTCTCAACCTGGTATTTCTTCCGACTCGTGGTTTCTTAACTACGAAAACTTAACACCACGACCTCTTCTGAGAACTCTCATAGAACCTATTGTATCTTTAACTTGGTTAGGTAGGATTTCCTTTAGTTGGGACTTATACGTGATATTCCTGACTACGACTCCGACTTCGAAGTTATGAAACCGGTGAACTACGTTTCCCGGCTGAGTAACCTTTTCGGGGACTACGACCCTTTTTAACTCCCGTCCTCCTCTTCCCTCGTTATCTTCTACTCTACCAACCTACCGTAATGTCTGAGTTACCTGTACTCAAACTCGTTTGAGGTCCTCTATCACTTCCTGTCCCTTCGGACCACACGACGTCAAGTACCCCAGTGTTTTTAACTCTGTGTTGAATAACTGACTAGTTGTTGAAAAGATGTGTACCCCTCTACGTTCTCAGACCCGAGTAATTTTGGCAAGGAGACTATACGTGGAATTTATAGACCCCGGTCATAGGACGAAAAGAGGTAGGACTTAGGGGAACCTCACGTGTCAGGTCGACGTCACCGACTCCAGAACTACCGATGTTGTAGGTAACAAATGACTATACCACCCACTGTAAAAGGTAAGGGTTGGAAGACATTGTTGTTACAGTCCAGGATGACTACTGGGTAGTCGTCACAGTTTTACTAATTTCTCCTGTTAAATCCACCATGTTTGAAATTATGAGTTCCTCGTCCGTGAGAGGAAAACGTTCCTAAGTCTCTTGGTGTCTTTCCCCATCTTCTGGACTGTGAAAATATCCTACTTCTTATTCACTGTTCTTCTCTTTTTATCCGACACTTTCACCTCGTTCCTCATTAATTCCTCGGTTCTGGACCGAACCGTAGACCCCTAACCGACTGACCAGTTCGGTTTGTGAATAGGTAAGTCAAGTCAGCGAGTTCATATGAATTTTGAACGTACAAAATCCCACGACTCATCGTGGGACCCGTCCTCACCGAGGAAACACCCAGATCTTTTAATAATGTAGTAGTCACTGGTAAAGTTAGTGTGGCGAACAGAACCGGACTCGTGAAAGAGAGTATCGGTCTCGACCCACAACCCTCACCCCTCTCGACCCCTTATAGTCGACGAGGGACATGAGGTCACTACCTGTCTTCGACCCATATACATGGAGTCGAGGGAGGAGAACCCCTCTCTTAGTCACCTTTGAGATAGGGGTCCCTCAACGTAAGATCGACGGGGACCCAACAGGAAGAAGGGTGAAGCGACGGAGTGTAAGAGTGGTCCCCAGGAATGACACTGGAGGACAAGAGTAAAGGGTCGGTCCGACTCGAACCTAGTTTTTTCTCTCTGGAGTCCGTTGAGACAACAACAACAACAACGACCGATGTACTAAAGATAGTAGAAGACAGAACTTTCGTCTCAGTCGTTCTATCCTTTTCGATACTTGAGTTCTGGTCTAATGAGAAGACCTCGAGTCGTACCAAGGTTGTCGTTCGAGAAGTTACTTCGGTCACGAATTTCTTACGTAACCTGGGATCTAATGAACGAAACTACGAGAATAGTGATACACTCTTCTTTTAGATAAATATTTCTGTTTCCTTCCACTAATAAGTCTGTAAGGTACGGTTCCTGGTCCCATATAATAGATATGAAAATTAAAGAACAATTCAATTTTTTTTTAGTCAATTGCAGACAGATTGTTTGTATTATTTTCTTAAAATTTCGATAACCCTCTTTTGGTTAATCTTTAAAAGTTTTAAAGGTTAACGAAACAGTTATTTCTTGAAGAATGTAAAAATCGGAAATATAGGGGGAGTTCTCTTACCCTCCCGAAGGGACCACCAGGTCACCAATTCTTAGACGGACGGTTACGTCCCCTGTGACCAAACTAGTACCTAGACCTTTCTAAGGTGTATGACGTCCGTTGCTTGGACACATGGTGCTGTTCTTTTCGGTGACGTTACTCTTCTTCGGATACATGGCGTTGAGCTCTCGGTGGGGCCAAGAGACGTGGATCTCTTTCGGGTGTGTGTCGTTACTTCGTTGGTTTTCGTTCATTTATAAAAATTTTTTCTTAAGGAGATTAGAGAAAAAAATTTTTTTTTTCTCTCTCTCTTACTCTTAGTGAACAATAGTTTCTAGTTTATAGAGTTTTGTAAAAGTCTCTAAAGTATTTTAGTGACTAGTCAACGGAACCCTAAGAAATGGTCGGTTTCGACCTAATTTAGTCTCCCACTAACCGATTCGAACCAGTGATAAGATTTTGACGTCAAAAAGTGATCCTATTATAAATAATTTTACCCGATCTAGGATGTCTATTCTAATCATTATGAAATTTGGTAGTCTTCCGGGAAGGAAAAGGGTCCCCAGAAGGATTGGGTCCCTAGCTTGGACCCAACGATCGTGACGTCCGTTTAAGAAATGGCAGACTAGGTGATTCCTTCTGGGAGTCTTCCGGAATCCCTCGACCTTTATCTTGTAAAAGAGTCCGTTTTAGGTACCATTCCTATCCGTTTCGACCGTAGTCCGGTTGACATAGTTTGGTACGTAGTTTGAAGACTCCAGTCCGTTTTAACTTTTGTATAAATCTCTTCAATTAAGGGGAATTAAAACTTCGGGTACACATAAAGTTCCCTTTAAATTAGGCACACAAAGATTAAGTAAATGTGAGTTGAGTAGTTTTACGATAAAACTTTCTTAATAAAGTAAAAGCATAGGTCCTTTATGATACTTAGAGAAATTGTTTTAAGAACTTCCGTACTTTCTTCACAGAAAGTCAATTCATCAACACAAACCAGACGGGATCCGTCCTGAATATTTGTCTCCATCCCCTTTCGACACAGAAAGATTTCGATCCTTGGACGAGGGTACAAGGTCGGTGACATACAGAACTGTATAATCTACGACAACCAATTCTCGCGGTACATTAAAAACTAAAATGAAGAAAAGGTGGTAAAATGGTTCCTCAAGGAGTCCCCGGACAATATCGACTGTATCTCACTCAACTGGGAGTCGAAACCAAAAGGAATACCCTACCTACATATGCAACTATCTGAGGTTCCCAAATTTATTTCTATAACTATACCCAACCTATACCGTCTCTGATACTAAAAGGAACAAGATAATTCTTCTCGGGTCTCTACGACTTAGAACGATTTATTCTCTTTGGGACCCTTTTTCCCCTGTTTCCTTCACTCATTAAAACGTATTAATTAAATTAAACAGTTCTTTAGATCACCTACCCTAATCAATATTAAAATGTATGTTAAAGACCCTACTCTTTGTTTGTAAAAATACTCTAGTTTCGGACCTTTTCGTCGTCTATTTTGCAATCAGACTTTGTACCTTCTTTTCCCTTAATTAAAAGGAACAAAGACAAAGATTTTATACTGTTAATCATCTTCCGAGGTTCAGTTTTAACAAACGTTGAGGACTACTTCAGTCACACACCACTCTCTTAAGGAAAGTCGACGACTCTCGTTTCCTTATTTCGACGCGACAAGAACTCCCAAACCAAATATTGGTCAACCCCTTTGTCTTAACAGACTCGAAGGGAGGAACCCACCCTCCCACCCCAACGGCTCGTCACCACCGGTTTGATTCCTAGAACTCACTACTGAATGACTCTTGGGACCGAGACGGTCGGTGGTAAATGGTGGTCGTGTAAAAGTCATCACGAACCTTTCGGGAGTCCACCGTCCTCGAGAAAACTCTCCGAGTCCTCACCAAATCGTCCGTCCGAAAGAAGCGTAAATTAAACGTTGTCCTGTCCTTCAGGGACCCAGAATACTCGAGACATTGTTCTTTAATGTCGTCCACTCATCGTCAACCACCGTCGGTCGAAGGACTCAGTCTGTGCTGACTCACTGAAGTGAAAGTGAAAAGTGAAAGTGCTTAACCTCTTCCTTTACCGTTAGGTGAGGTCACAAGAACGGACCTCTTAGGGTCCCTGCCTCCACGGACCATCCGACGGCAGATACCCCAACGTGTCTCAACCTGTGCTGACTGTACTGAATCGTCGTCGTCGTCGACGACAATGTCCGGGGTTCGACTGTCACTTCCAGGGATTTCGTCACCAGACAACCGAGAAAGAGTGAGGAGTATCAGTTACGATTAAATTAAAGAGGGGAGGGGCTGGGGTGGGGATGGAGAGGGGGGAGGGGGGCCCCAACCATCTCCAAGACTTCTGGTCAAGAAGAACTTCTCCAATTATGTTTCGTAACAAACCCAAACGCTCGAGGGACACCATGGTCTCTTCGAGTCGTTCAGGTGCACCTTCCTATGTAACTAAGATTTCTAGACTATGGTTAGACCCACCTCCCTTCGTGTTGGAAGTTCATCGGTATGGGTATACAAGGAAACGGAATTCAACTCCTTTACAGTGGGTTGAGTCCTTTGGAAGACTTTTGGACTTCTTCTGGCAATTACAAAGAGACAAGTGGCGATTACGAAACCCATCTTACCACCCTTTCAAGGGGTCTATGGTGTACTGTCCTTCTAAATTACTAGGGACCAAGGAAGGACCTCTACTATTGAGTTTGACCATACTTTCACTTTCACATTCAACGAGTCAGTACAGACTGAGAAACTCTGGGGCACCTGACATGTCAGGTACCTTAAGAGGTCCGGTCTTATGATCTTACTCATCGGAAAGGGAAGAAGTCCCCTAGAAGTGTTGGGTCCTTAGCTTGGGTCCAGGGGGGGTAACGTCCGCCTAAGAAATGGTCGACTCGGTGTTTCCTTCGGTGTTTAACCATATGGTCGTGTCAAATACTTAAAGTCAGTAAGTCACTCACAGAGACCGTTAAAGTCACCTTTATTTATACTTCTTTTTGACGGGAATTTTAGGATTTCAAGTAAATGGGTGTCTTTGTAAAAAGGAAACAGGTAAAAAAGATTACAAATCTTCACAGTACTACTACTTACAGAAATTTAAAAATCTATCACAAAAAAAGTAAATTTTACGAAACGATAAAAATAAATCGATAAATCAAACCCACGTGACCTAGAATCAAGCCCGTACACTCGAGAATCAACGGTACACGCCTTAGGTCAAGGGGTTGGTCCCTAGCTTGGGTCCGGGGGACGTAACCCTCACACTTCAGAATCGGTGACCTGGTGGTCCCTTCGGGACTATTACTTTTAAAATTAGAGTTACCGGGGAGAAGTATGTATTGGGTCAAAAGAAAGAAAAAAAGTTAATAGATAAATAAATAGATATATACGATCCGGAAACAACGCCTCACGTCCGAAAGAGATCAACCCCGCTCATCCCCGATGACAGACCGACGTCACGAACCCGAAGTGTAACACCACCCGAGTGAAAAATGTCTCGTGTCAGAGATACCAGGAACCCGAAGTCTTTTACGTCGTGTGTCTGAATCAACGGGACACCGTGCACCTTAGAAGGACCTGGTCCCTACCTTGGACATAGGGGACACAACCGTCCGTGTAAGAATTGGTGACCTGGTGGTCCCTTCAGGGACAAAAGAATATATCTATTATTAATATTAAAATTACCACTAGGGTTATATAAAGAAGTCTGTCCTACTATATACTTGAAATAGGTACTATCCAAGATATTTCTCGTCGCGTCTCGGGTCTTCTGTGAGTCCTTTACAATCGACGTAGAGTGGATGTACCTATGTGTCTAAAAACTCGGACGGCCCTGTCGATCATAATACAAAGTAGAATAATACACGACCAAAACTTTCCATTAAGACACAATTACTGAACCACGAGTTAAGTCAGAGTTTTTATGGAAGAAGGTTTAAGTTTAAATTAGTATTTGTATACCGGACGAAGAATAAATTGTAATATTTCCTTACTCACATACTAGTACCCAAATATAAAAACCTTGTACGAGACCACCGGTAATGGTAGTCTTATTAAAGACTTAGAAAAAAACGTGTAGACGAAGACTTCTTAACTAACCTTTATTACTTTACAGGAACAGCTAAAAACAAAATAAATCTAAACTAATGGAATAATTTTAACTCTTACACTAAAAATAAGAGAAGTATTTCAAGGTGTTGACACGTCGTACCTACCAATATTTTCTTTATTTTACGTCTAAACTACGATTCAGTCCAGGACGACGAGTACACCGAAGGGGTTTACGTTCCAAGGACACTTTTAAGTACTCATGAGGTCCCCGCCCCAACCCCCCTCCCCCCTTCCCCTCCCTCAGACGAATTACGTCCTCGTCACTACGGTAAAAAAGTACCGTGGGTCCGACCCTTAGACGTCGACTTACTTATGCTGTAATACCTCGCGGAATTTCAGTGGCTCCTCCCTTCCTTCCCTCTATTCGCAACGACCCTCGGAACCGAGACGAGAGTCTTCTACCGAGAGCCGATCGTTGGGTTAAGGGGCGAAACACAAGAGGAAGGAACTGGTAACTGGAAAAGGAAGAATTCCTCCGAGCGAGCGGACATCCGAGATTAGAGAAACTCCAAAACACGACCCGTGTGTCTGGACGGACGGCGACCACGGGTCGACTTTGAGGGTTACCGTCGGAGACCTCTCTCCGAGGTACGGGTGTGAAGGTCAAGGACGGAGGAGTGTCTCTAAGGAGTGACACACAACCAAACATACTCATACTCTGCACACGGTGAATTCTAGTATCGAGGAACGACCGTGTGTCTACTCACTCACCTGGTGTCAGAGACGTCACTTCCGAGAGTGCAGAAATTTTTCCTGACTACGGACCAGAACGAGAGCCCCTACAAGTAGATACCTAGACTCTTACGTTGAACCCGACCCCTAGAAAGTACCGAGGGGTCTATTAAGACAACACGTCTCAACTCTTAGTGGCGGGAGTAACAGAATTATAGACTTTATGCAACGAAGATTAATTTTTGGGTTTGAGAAATCGACAACCTGTCCCAAGAAGTCTGGACTAAGAGAGACGGTAAAGGTCCGGGGGTCTGAAAGGCGACACGACTTGAGATCGGTTTGAGGACGGAGGACGACCAAAGAGGTTTGAGGAAGTAGGACCCTTGTTCGGGTACGGTGCACTGTCGTGAGTCGTCTAAGAGAGACCGAGAAAGGAAGGACACTGTGACTTTTTAAAGGTCGGGAGACGTTTCAAAGAAAATTAAAGATGGACTCAAGGGGTTCACCACCGATTATACAAGAAGATTAATAGGAGGGGGTCATCTACCACCAAAAGATCTCCCTTCCCCGATACAGAAAAAGTCTCCTTCTAACAACCATGAAGGAACGTTAACGACTGAGACTTATACACAACTTATTCACTTATTTGATACTCACTCACTTACTCACGTAAGTACTTTATTACTCACTTACTTAATTACTTAAATACCTGCTTGTGGTGTGTCGGTGTCGAAGTACGACGGTTCGGGTGGTGACTCTACACGATAACAAGAGGAGGAACAACGTGTCTAAAGTCTGACGAGGGAGCACTACTGAGTATCTCCCCTCACACACACGCACACACCACACAAACACGAACACAGCCCACACATATAAACACTCACGCACACACAACCCCCGTCACGTACCTGGTTCGGACACTTGGAAGGAAGGAGTAAGGACTCCCACAGGTGGGGTGTCTGCTGAAGGTAAGTCCACTGGGCCGATCAGGAGACGTGTGTGACTCACCGACCCCACAGGCTCGAGACGGACCTCCACCTTACGACCGACCACGACGAAAGAACATCGGAGCCTACCCCAGTCCAACTCTTGACCGTCCTGGAAGTCCTCCTCCTCAAAGGAAGACCTACAAGGACCACCCCGACGGAAGACTTTTCTACTGCATGTGGACTTTCTCCGTGACGAGTGGGGGAACGACTCAACCGTAGAGGAAGAGTAAAACTTTCTGTCTGAAGTCCACAGGAGGACTTCACGTTACGACCCGTACCTTACCGAGAATCATTTGTAGTGTAACTTTTCACTTTTAGCGAGTCAGCACAGGTTGAGAAATACTGGGGTACCTGATATGTCAGGTACCTTAACAGGTCCGGTCTTATGACCTCACCCATCGGAAAGGGAAGAGGTCCCCTAGAAGGGTTGGGCCCCTAACTTGGGTCCGAAGGACGTAACGTCCTCCTAAGAAATGGTCGACTCGGTGTTTGCAGTGTAATTAGATATTATTTAATCACTGATAAACTAACTAACTGTCTAACTTATTAGGTATTGTACTATCACTTGTAAACCACTAAAACGGGACCCTCTCGACGTAAAGACTATTCCTAGTGACGGGTAGTAAGTCTTTGATCTCTGTCAACTAGAAGACAAACAGTACGTACCAGGGACGTACTTGTAGAGAAGTCTCCTTCCAGCGACCTTAGGTGCATCTTCCAAGACTTCCGGGCCTTCAGAGAACAGTTACGGACTGGACGATTTCCGGGGTCGACGATCGAAGCACCCCGACACTCGTCAACTTTACACCAATCACACTAACTCGTTGATTCAAACGTTAAGACAAATTAAAATTAATGAATAAAAGTTTAAATCAAAATTCGTACCTATAACTCGAGTCAAGAACCTTCTGACTTCAAGTAAATCTTGTTGACTTCACCCATTTAGACGGAGACGACGACGACGACGATTCGACGAAGGCAGCTCAGACTGAGACACACTGGGGTATCTGCCGTTGGGTGTTCCGAGGGGGCAGGGACCCTAAGAGGTCCGTTCTTGTGACCTCACCCAACGGTAAAGGAAGAGGTTACGTACTTTCACTTTTCACTTTCCCTGCAGATGGAGATGTTGACAGTTAAAATACTTGAGAGTCATGTTAGGTTTGTAAAGACCACTTTGAAATAGTAGGAGTGACTCTACTCGTCATTTCAGTTCCTGAATGACCTAAAGGTTCTGAGTCATCCTCTTGTTCTTCCACTCTTACGTCTTATGTTGATTATTAACCCTCGCCTTCCCCCACAACCAATGTACAGCTTCACCATTATAAACTCTATATGACTCAAGGTATATTGTTTAATATTTAAGTAACATGGACAAAGGAAAGTGAAAATCATTACGTCGATGACCTTTTCAACGCCAACACCGAGTGTAACACACAGATACTGTGTCCGACCGTATCCTGAATGTCCTCAGTTGGAATAAGACTCGGGGGGCCATCTAAATTCCCCACTGAAACAGAGGTGGGGTCTCGTAGACATCACCTTTGAAACGAGACTTTCTTCGTCCTTCACAGGGCCCACCCGAGACTCACAAACGAATGACGAACACATAAGTCACCGTTGATCCTACCACAATTGGAACTCGACACACTTCACACTGTGAGTGTACAAGTTCCAGTACTCACCTCTAATTCGCAATTTTTACCGACTACACCACCAATTGAATACGCAACTAAACTGACCGGACTCCCTACGGGTCTCCGACCATGTTAAACTAAAGACCGATATAGATCCCCCCTCCCGCTTAACGCTCTAATCGTAATTGAGTCAGGGTCCACCGAGTCACCCATTTCTTAGACGGACGTGACGACCTCTATTTCGTCTGTACTCAATCTAGGGACCCAGTCCTTCTAGGGGACCTCCTCCCGTACCGTTGGGTGAGGTCATAAGAACGAACCTCTTAAGGTACCTGTCTCCTCGGACCGCCCGAAGTCAGGTACCCTAGTGTTTCTCAGTCTGTATTGATCTCGTTGACTCGTACATAAGCACGTCGACTACCTCAGTTCAAACGGGAATAGTGACAACCTCCACAATAGATTAAGAAACCTCGGGACTTATCTTGGTTTTCCGATGCTTTCTTGTTTAAGAGAGAAGGACTCGATCCTACAGGTAGAGGAGGAGGAGAACCTGTAGTCTCGAAGACCATGAGCCTGGAACCTGAACCTCACTTAATGTCGGGACTGAGAGGACCCAGAGGTCGAACGACTACTTTCTGGCCCCCTGAAGAACCGGAGATAGTGGTACACTCGGTTAAGGACATTATTTTAGAGGAGTATTCATGAACATACTTATAAAGATATACAGGGTCAACGAGACAAAAAGGCCTGTTGGTACAGATTACGTGGGTCCGTAAAACGGTCCCTAATATCCAAGTCATAAGGTAGCGTAGGACAGTCGTTATTCGGCTGTTCCATCGAAGACAGTAATAGAGTAAAATGTCTCTCCTTTATCTCTGAGACTCATCAATTTACCGAGTTTCGGTATTAAACTTACATTTAAACAGATCAGGTTTAGGAAGAAGAAAGTACACGATACAGGATTCAACGAAGTCAGCACAGGTTGAGAAACACTGGGATACCTGACATCGGGTGGTCCAAGGAGACAGGCACCCTAAAAGGTCCGTTCTTATGACCTCACCCAACGGTACGGGAGGAGGTCCCCTAGAAGGACTGGGTTATAAGACCAAATGGGCTCGACTGATTCTGTCTGTTCCTCAAACACACACACACACATACATTCATACTTACATACAATTACACTAAAAATTTTTTGTAAGTAAATAAACCGACACAGACCAGAATCATATACCCTAAAAACTAACGTCACACTCCCGAGTCATCAACGGGGAACCATACACCCTAGAATCAAGAAACTCGTCCCTAGTTTGGGGGTAGGGGACGTGACGTTCCACCTAAGAATTGGTGACCTGGTGGTTTCTTCAGGGACAAATACACTCAAAACTCGGTAAACTTTAATTCCACCTCCATCGAACAGGAAGTCAGATATAAAGGATTCTATTTCCTATAAGAAAATACATTGGTAAATAACTGATACGGTTTCGGAAACTGACACACCTAGTGTTATTTGACACCTTTTAAGACTTTCTCTACCCTTATGGTCTGGTGGACTTGACGGAGAACTCTTTGGATATACGTCCAGTCCTTCGTTGTCAATCTTGACCTGTACCTTGTTGTCTGCCGAAGGTTTATCCTTTTCATGCAGTTCCGACATATAAAAGTGGGACGAATAAATTGAATATACGTCTCATGTAGTATTCTTTGCGACCTGACCTTCTTTGTGTTCGACCTTAGTTCTAACGGCCCTCTTTATAGTTATTGGAGTCTGTACGTTCTACTATGGTGAGAATGTCATCTTTCACTTCTCCTTGATTTTTCGGAGAACTACTTTCACTTTCTCCTCTCACTTTTCTAACCGAATTTCGAGCTGTAAGCCTTTTGCTTCTAGTACCGTGGACCAGAGTAGTGAAGTACCCTTTATCTACCCCTTTGTCACCTTTGTTACAGTCTGAAATAAAAACCCCGAGGTTTTAGTGACGTCTACCACTAACGTCAGTACTTTAATTTTCTGCGAATGAGGAACTTTCCTTTCAATAGTGGTCGGATCTATCGTGTAAGTTTTCGTCTCTGTAATGAAACGGTTGTTTCCAGGTAGATCAGTTCCAATACCAAAAAGGTCACCAGTACATACCTACACTCTCAACCTGACACTTTTTTCGACTCTCGGTTTGTTAACTACGAAAACTTGACACCACAACCTCTTCTGAGAACTTTCAGGGAACCTGACGTTCCTCTAGGTTGGTCAGGTAAGATTTCCTCTAGTCGGGACCCACAAGAAACCTTTCTTACTACGATTTCGACTTTGAGGTCAAGAAACCGGTGGAGTACACTTCTCAACTGAGTAACCTTTTCTGAGACTACGACCCTCCCTAACCCCCACCCTCCTCTTCCCCTGCTGTCTCCTACTCTACCGACCTACCGTAGTGAGTGAGCTACCTGCACTCAGACTCACTTGAGACCCTCAACCACTACCTGTCTCTCCGGACCGTACGACGCTAAGTACCCCAGCGTTTCTCAGCCTGTGCTGACTCGCTGACTTGACTTGACTTGACGACGTAGATCAATGGTGTTAGACGTGTGAATCATGATTATGTCATGACAACAAGTTAGGTATAACACACGAGTCAACGAGTCAACACGAGCTGAGAAACACTGGGGTACCTAACATCGGGTGGACGGTTCGAAGCAACTGGTACCTTAAAAGGTCCGTTCTTATGACCTACTCAACGGTAAAGGATGAGGTCCCCTAGAAGGGCTGGGTCCCTACCTTGGACACAAAGGACGTAGAGGACGTAACCGTCCACCTAAGAAATGGTGGTACGGTGGACCCTCCGGGACAAGTTAGGTATCTGGTGAAAATTTAAGACAATCAAGAGGATATTTCATTACAGAAATCTCCTTAAGAAAAACCAAAAGAAAATAAAACCTGTCGAGGAGTCAGAAAAACGTACTACTCTGTAACCGTATCGACTCCTCATGTCCGGTTAAATAAAATATCTTATAAATAGCTTACCCAAAACTAGGAAACTCGTAGATTTATTTCTCGTTCTCTCACCAAGGTCCCTTCCACCTCCTTCAGGTGAGGGGAGGTATAGAGGGAGACTTTGGACCTGTTCACGGGTCCCGTCGAGTGGTCCCTAGGACTCTTCGTTTAACACCTTCGACGAGTCCTACACTCCATGGAACCTGACACCCCTTCACTGACAGTGAGAAATAGACACGGGAAAGTCCGCGTTCACGTTTTCTCACGTAGTCTCGTCTCATTGGTCCTCGACTTTTTACGACCACTGTAACTCCCCTCCCCGACTCCTACCACTGGGCGTCTCAGTGTTCCCAGAACACATTATTCACGTCCTTATACGACTCTCGACTACCCTCTACCTAAAACCGGGTTAGGACCTGATCGGAGCCCCTCCTCCCTCACTTTACCGTGACGGTTCCGAAAAACAACGGAAGACTCAAACAAAAAGATTAATTGTCTGAAATAAAAATCTCGTGAAGATCCGTATGTCTTTAAACTTGTCTACCATGTCTGTCACGGGTATAGGGGGGAGGTGTGGGGGGTTAAGGGGGACGATAATCGTAGGATGTAACCAATGTCTACTCCTTGGTTGTGATTGTGTAATAATAATTGAGTTTAGGTATCAAGTGTAATCCGAAGTGAGAACCCCGACTCGTAAGACACCCAGACCTGTTTTCATAGTACTGCGTAGATGTAGTACTGTCGTAGTGTGTCTTCTCAGGGAGACGGGATTGTTAGGAGACTTGAGGTGGCTCAGTACGGAGGGGTAAGGTAAATTGGAAACTGTTGAGGTAGAAAAATGACAGAGGCACCAAAAGGGAAAAGGTCTTACAGTACGTCAACCTTAGGATATCACACATCGGAAAAGTCTAACCGAAGAAGGTGAATCGTTACACCTTCGGAAGAAGATCCGAAGGTGAATCGTTACACCTTCGGAAGAAGATCCGAAAAGAGCTGAAATACTGAGTAAAGTAACAGTAATTAAGGTAACACACCTATACGATAAACCACTATCGTAAATGACCAACAGATAAGTAGAAAACTTCCTGTAGAACCGACGAAGTTCTGAAACCGTTATTACTTATTTCGACGATAGTTACAAGTACCCGTCGACAAACATACATACATGTACAGTTCGAATAAGCCCATGTATGGTTCCTGACACTGACGTCTTACTACTCTGACAGAAGGTTTCACAGACATGGTAAAACGTAAGAGTAACCGTTATTTGCTCTCAAGAATAATGAGGTGTAGGACCGGTTGTAAATCATAACAACCAAAATTTTTCCAAAAATCAGTAAGACTATTCACACATTACTTACCATGAAGAAGTGACAAAATTACACGTTAAGGAATTACTGTATATATACTACAACTTGGGAAAATAGTCTGTACACAAAACGTTTATTAAAGAGGGTCAGAAGTCAAAAAGAGCTTAAAAAAAATTAAAAGTCAAAAGAGAATAAAAGACAAGAAAACGTCTTGTCTTCAAAAAGTAAAATTATTTCAGGTTAAACAGTCAAAGAAAGACCGTAACATGAAAACCATAACAAGGATTTTGAAGTAACGGTTTCAGTTCTAGTGGACCTAAATAGATACAATAGAAGATCTTTGAAATATCAAAACGTAAAACGTAAATCCAGATACTTGTAAAACACTTTTGAGACACAGATCTAAGAAAAACAAATCGTACACTACAGGTTGACACGGACGTGACAAACAACTTTTTGATAGGAAAGAGGTACCTTAACGGGATGTTTTGAAACTTTTGACTTGACTGTAACTTTGGTGTTCGGGTGTTTTCTGTTTAACCTTAGATTGGTCCAATTTACGACGATTTTATTTTTGTAACTGTAAGGGATACCCTACTTTCGTTCTAGGTTTCAAAACGTTGTTTTACTTATACTACAAATTTTATATGGAGTTTTAATGAGTTATGTATTTCTCGACCCTTTTGGAGACGACATACTCGTTTCTGTTAGTTATCTACTGTTGTATGTCTCTACGACCTGAACAGGTTGGTTTCTAAAATTTCATCAATACATCTTAACAACGGGGTTTCGTTGACACTTACGAGAAGTTTACTTACCTTTTTCCCTTACAGGGTCGTTTGTCATCGATGTTTCTTCTGTACCCCTGAAGGGACCACCAGGTCACCAATTCTGAAACGGAAGGTCATGACACCCACACTTAAGTCAGGAACTAGTCTCTCGATTTTTAGGGTGGACGGAGTCCCGTTTTTTTTTTTTTTTTTGGGGTGTATTTTGTCTTTGTTATAACATTGTTTGAGTTATTTTTCTGAATTTTTAACCAAGTGTATTTTTTTTTTTTGGAAATTTTTCTTCTATACTTGAGTCAAGTCAAGTCGAGTCAGTGAGTCAGTGTAGGCTGAGAAACGCTGGGGTACTTGGTGTCGTGTGGTCCGGAGGGACAGGTAGTGGTTGAGGGTGTCAGGTGGGTTTGGGTACAGGTAGTTCAACCACTGCGGTAGGTTGGTAGAGTAGGAGACAGCAGGGGAAGAGGAGGACGGGAGTTAGAAAGTCGTAGTCCCAGAAAAGTTTACTCAGTTGAGAAACGTAGTCTACCGGTTTCATAACCTCAAAATCGAAGTTTTAGTCAGGAAGGTTACTTGTGGGTCCTAACCAAAGGAAATCCTACCTGACCAACCTATAGGAACGTCGGGTTCCCTGAGAACTTGAGTCAGCTACATAAATTATTGTTATTTTTCTACTTCCTATTTTCTCAGTAGTTTTGACTTCTATTTAGTTATACAATTGACGGAGAACGAGTCTTTCCACGGACAATTTGTTGTAAGAAACTCTTTAAGAAGACCTTCAAAGTCTTAAGAAACATCTTGTCAGTCGGGTCCGAACATAAAATGCATGATCGGAAATGAAAATTCTTTTTACGTAGCGGTCACGAGAGTCACTGGACAGAGGGGTCGGTCTGGGGCCCTCACTCACCCCGTAAAGTATGTTCCCTCAAATGGACCGATGCTACGTCGGGTTGTACTTGTTCTTCCGTTTCTTGCTATCTAAGAACTTTTCGTCTCAGGGTTCCCAAATTCACTAAAGTAAAACGATGGGCCGTCGTGGTCCGAGGTCTCTCAACCACTTGTACTCTAGGTCGACGTCTCTCTTAGTCCGTTGGACGTGTCCGACCACCGTCCCGACGGAGTCCGTCGGAACAAGTTGGCCAAGTGACAGTCCAAGGGTCCTGGAAGGAGTGCAGACGTCGGGGTCGGACCGGTCCGGGTGAGGCGGATGACGGACCTGTAGGCCCTTCGGAGGGGTAATTGCAGTCACATGAGAGTTCGACTGAGATGGAAGGGATACGTAGACGATCGTAGACCCTGTTGAATCGGTAACAGAGAATTCCGGAAACTTCGAACTAATATCCTCTTTCCCTTTGTAGTCAATGTTGACTCAGCAGACGGGAGGAACCCTGTCATCATGGTTGAAGAAGGAAAGAGAGAGACAGAAAAAAAATTAGGGTTATAAAAACTAGTAGTACCTCCCGTCACCTTGCCTAAGATCTTAAGAAAGAGAACTTACCTTACTTGAAGTACCGATAAAAGACCAACGGTGTTTTTGTCAAAACACTTGTGTTAGTACACCTACCTTCTAAATAAGGTCAAGAGAGTGGGGTAAAAGGGAGTGACTCACGTCTTTCTTCGACTCTGTACTTTCGCAGTCAGTCTAGCACTTACAGCTACCATAGTAAAAGGGTGAACGAATCACGACCCAGAGGTGGGGTGGAGGTTGTGATAAAGGAACTCTTTGTCAGTACCTACATTTATTTCGAACAAAAGTTACCAATTAAAAGGTACAAGTTAATTATCCTATTCGAAAAGAATTTTTTTTTTATTGGTAGGAATGCTACCAGATCTACCAGATAATACTATCTATCATCGTTACAAGGACATCTTTGTAACAACACGAGTTTGCTTGACTTAGACGTGACATCACAATTTACCACTACCCCTTCCGATCCAATGTTTCAGTATAGGTAAAACACTTCCGAGTCCCGTCCACAACCCCCGAGTCCCGTCCACGACCCGATGGAACCTGTCTTCTACGATAACGATGGTTGGTGCTACGGTGAGACAATTTACCTAAGGTTTAGAAAACGAGAGTAGTCTGGGGGAAAAAACCTTAGTACTATCTTGTAATCTGATATCTTAAGGTCCGTACAGATTTTAAAGGTTCAACTGAAGTCGATTCGAAACAAGTATACGCCAGTTTTGTCCGTCCAGTCTGTGGAGGGGTTGGACCTCCACTTGTAGAATTACTTGACCCAAAGGGACAAAAAAGGACGTGTTCTACGTCGACCTCAAAGATCGAGAATAGATTTAGGGAGTCACTACCTCAGATCCATAGTAGATAGAGACAGGAGACACAGAACCCCCAGACGGTCCCACACTCCCCCACGGGTGGTAGGGTCTCTGTCCCAGGGTCTCGACAAAACTTCTAAAGGTGTGTTTGTACGAGAGAGACCCGAGTTTATCTGAGTGGACTCACGGATAGAAGAGAGGAGGTTTTGTCGGAACGGGGAAGGAGGAGGGAGGAAGGAAGAATGGGGTTCCCTGAGGAGAAAGACTAGTAATTTAAAGAGACAAATCTAGTGGCCGGTCCAATGTTTGAAACCCGGTGGTCTGTTCCCTCGTCTTAATCAAAAGAAAAGGGACGGGGGATACTACCCGTCCCTGTGCCCCCACCAAGGAATGGTAGAACGAAACTTCAAAGATGACGGTAAACTAAGAGTCAGGGAGAGAGAGGAGTGAACTCGTTGGATCCACTGAATGTAAGACATCTCAAACCGTCACGTCTCTTAAATACCGGAAACGAGCGAGTTTTGGTGTTAAACTCCACACATTAAAAAGTAAACAACTGAGACCACCAAACTTACCCACCCGAACAATAACGTGTCTACCGACCTGGGGATAGGGTACCAAAGACGTCCAGAACCTACCTTGGGGTCTTTCGTGTAAAGATTGTCTAAGGACCACCTGACGTCCTAGTACACCACTCTTGTTGACCCGATCTTGTGAGGACAGGACTCTTACGGAAGTACGAAACAACACTACACCCTTAAAGAACCTACACAGGATGATAGAACCCCGAGGAGAAGACAAAGTCACTGTAAACCCACCGCACACCTCCCTTCTACGACAGCGACCCCACACCTCCCCTCTGTCCTGTCAACATCCACAGTCCCTACATCAATAGTACCCCCTGAGTCGTTCCAACTGTCCTGACGTTGTGGGGAGAGGAGTCTCGGAGGGTCCCTCGAGCCCGTCGTCTCGGTAATCCATTTTTAACAATCCTTTGTAACTGTAACCTAGGGGTGAGTTACAAACAAGATGTTTGAACCTTACGAACGAGGTAGGTCTTTGGAGTTTTAATGAGACGGTAATTGTGGACACCACTCACCGTCCCGAACGTAGTGATTTTACTGGCCTCTTTGTACGACGGAGGGAAACTTGCCTCTTCCATAAGTTTTCAAGTACTCCATGGTCTCGAGTGTCAGGTGCTTCGGAGAGAACGTGTGGAGATGAAAGACGCTACGGAGGTGGTTAGAGAAATGCCTTCTACGAAAGTCACCGGTTTACAGTCGACATCCTGACACCTTCAGTGTTCCTTTGTCCCTCCCCTTTCCTCAAACGTGACAACCGACTCATAGTACCTGTGTGTTGCTGTACGAAATACATAAAAAAAGCTCCCTAGTCTGGTGTGCCGCAAATTTGAGGCAGAAAGACAGTTCACTCAGTCCCACCTACCTTTCCTATTAGACAACCTTGCCTTCCCAGTCACCGAGACTTTCGTCGACAATCACTGAGTCCTGTCACCCCCAATACCCGTCGGACCCCCGACCACAGGTGACGAGGGGGGAGGTCCCAACCATAGTCCTGTGACTCTCGAATTGAGATCTTACGAAAACTGTGTGGTGTCCTCCGGGATATCCAGACCTTTATCGGGGTCACACAGGACGAGTGGTGGTCTCTCATCCACCGGTACTGGAACGAGTATTACCCGTGGACCAAAACAAACCGAGACTACAGTCGGGACCTGCCACAACTATTTGGATGAAGGGGTCCGAACCGTTACCGCGGAGTACATAAGAAGTTCTTAAACCTTCCATATAAATGGGTAGTACTGAAGAACATCGAGTCTCGAGAAATTTCCACGAAAGATCCCACATAAAAGTTACAGGAAAACATTAGTTTTCACCCCGGTCCGACGAGCGGTGGGTTTTCGGTCATTTCTTCAGTCCAACCCTTTCCCTCACCCCCACCCCCTCATCTACTGAAAGGTTTCCGACTGTAGGGACGTCAGGGCTAACTGTTAGTCACGCGTTCTCGAAAATATCCGACTCCCTCCCCCGATGTACGTCTTTGTCGTAACGGTAGAGACTACCAGTAGAACTTTAGCCAGGAACAACCAGAGTGGTTGTAGTAGAACTAACAAAATTCATGTCAATTAGAAGTTAAGGTCGCAGTTAAACAACGGTAAAGAAATCCGGTCAAGAGTCTTAACACCGTCGAATACAGGTACCGATGTCAGACCAGTTGTACATCAATTGAAGAGGTGGACCACCCCTAAAGTCATAGATGTTCTGTCGAGTGTCCTATACCGAGTCTTATAATAGACATTGAGAACTCTTCCTGATTTCCAGGAACTGAAACGGATTACTGATTTGATAATAACAAACTAAAGGAAACCGACAAAGGGAAACAAAGACGTATGAGAGGGACGAGACTACTTTGGATAAGAAACCGATTTCAAAGAGGTGTCTGTTTTTCTGCGAAACTCCCGTACCCCCTGTTCCTGGTATCCCACGACGAGACAAAGTGAAATTTCCTCCAACCATTCACAATGTTATTGTAGGGGAAACTTACACATTGATAATAAGTGATGCACGCCGATGACACTTCTACTTATCATTATTAATAAGATTCTTGAAAGGTTTCTAATTGAGTAAATGAGGAGTCTGGCTAGATAACTTCAGTTACGGTAAAGATACGGGAGAAATGCCTACTCCTTTGACTCTGTAGTAGACATTGGACGGGTCTCAGTACGTCGACCATTCACCACATCAACCTTGACCTTCGAACCTTAAAGTCTGGGACCTGAGAGGGATCGGGATCGGGAGTAACCCAACGAGACGGATGTCCCGACAGACAGTGAGGAAACAGTTTTAGAGGTACAAATTTAATATCACACTTAAGAGAGAGGACACCCCTGGGATTCGGGACGTTGGAGAAAGAGGGGCTGATACAGACTCGGACCAGAAGGTCAAACGGTTACCAGTGATGTGTGTGTCTTGGACGTAGGGTTGAGTGTCCTTGTGTTCTGTTGAAACTTGTGTAACCTTAAGGTCACAGTCGAGTTCCCGGGTAGTCTAAGAAATTAAAAAAATTTATATATCAATTTTTAATGTTTTTTTTAAAAAACTCCTATTAACGAAATATTACAACACTACCAGAGACAATCAAGTCTACCATTTCGTAGACGGACGTTACGTCCTCTGGACCCAAACTAGGATCCCAGTCCCTCTAGGGGACCTCTTCCTTTACCGTTGGGTGAGGTCACCCGGACCTCTTAGGATGCCTGTCTCCTTGGACCGTCCGATGTCATTTACTTTAACGTATCTTAACCCGTATTGACTCTCCGATTGTACGTCTGTTAACGAAATATTACAACATGTAGTTACGTTCAGTTAGTATTAATTTATATATAGGGGAGGGGGAACTTGAAGAGAGGGGCGTGAACAAGGTCGGGAGGGCCAGTAGCGTCTCGTGGTCCGACCCGACGGACAATATGTCGTCGAAAAGTGATCAATAGATAAAATGTATGCTATAACATAGATACAGAACAGATATTATGAAAGAGTAAAAGAGGATCGGAGAGGAAGGAGACTACACAGGTGTTCAGACAAGAGATGTAGACGAAAAGGTAAGAAAGAGACATTTATCTAAGTAACTGGTTATTTATGAACTTTCTACAAGTTGTAGTGAGTCATAATTCTTTACGTCTAGTTTTGATGTTACTCCATAGTGGGAGTCTAAGAACCCTTCCACACCACGACCCAAGGAAGATGAGGGGAAGGGTTGGTGTGGGAGACTTCCCACTCACTGTTCCTGTACACTGGTATATTGTCTGTAGGAGGGAAATCG
This sequence comes from Capra ibex, assembly GCA_006410555.1. NCBI lineage: Eukaryota > Metazoa > Chordata > Mammalia > Artiodactyla > Bovidae > Capra > Capra ibex. The sequence goes on from SJYO01048541.1 coordinate 2,606,065, forward strand.
GTTTTGTGTTCGGTCCTCAGGAACCGAAGAAGAAGGGAATTACAGGCGTTCTAATAACTTTGTAAACAGAAGGGACCTTTAAATAATCGAGATGGTCCCCCTCCCACCCATGGAACTTCTGATCAAGTTTTATTTACGAAGAACTTAGTCACTCAGAGACCTAACAACAAGTCGGTACAGGCTGAAAAACACTGGGGCACCTGCCGTCGTACGGTCCGAAGGGACAGGAAGTGGTAGAGGACCTCGAACGAGTTTGAGTACAGGTAGCTCAACCAGTACTGTAGGTTGGTAGAGTAGGAGACAGAGGGGAAGAGGAGGACGGAAGTCAGAAAGGTTCGTAGTCCCAGAAAAGAGTCGAGAAACATAGTCCACCGGTTTCATAACCTCCACTCCTTGACCATTACTACCAGAATAAATGTTTCGTCTTTATCTCTGTACCTGTATCTCTTGTTTACAAACCTATGGTTCTCTCCCCGCCCCACCCTACTTAACCACATATGTGATACACATTTTCTCTATTGATTACTCTTAGATGACACATTGTGCCCCTTGGGATGAGTCACGAGACTTACCCTTCGTTTATTTTTTTCTCTCTTATATACATGTACATATCGACTAAGTGAAACGACATGACATCTTTGATTGTGTTGAAACATTTGGTTGATATACAGTTATTTTACTTTTTTTTTACGTTTGTGTGCGGACTATTTGGAGATTGTACTGAACCTCAAGTAGGACATCAGTGTTTGGGTGTTTCCATTCCCGACGGTGGGACTTGGAGTTTTGACATCTTCCCTCGTCGGGAGGAAAGGTACCACGGGGAGCGCACAACGCCGGACAGACCTCCGGGGAGGACAGAAACCGGGTGAAGGGAGACCCGGTAGTCCTCCTGTCATCCCGTAGCTCGTGGAGCGGGGTCGACCCGAACGTCGACTTGTCTCTTCTGGTCAAGGACTGTGGATCGGTCCGGGAGAGAATTGTTTTGATGTGTCCGACAAAAGGAGACGGAGGAACCTGGTGAGTCGAGTAGAACTGAGTCTGTAGTGAGTACAGAAAGGGTCCTATGTTCAGGTGGACGAGGATCTCGGTTCGACAAAGCTCGAACACCGAAACGAACCTTAGAGTCAGTGGAGCTCGGGACCGGGGATCCGGGTCCCACCCCCGTAAACGCGGTTGACTCAGGGTGTGGTACCTGGGGACACTCAGAGGTTCCGGAACTCGGTCGGTCTCTGACACCCAAAAGAAATTGACGGAATGCAACACGTGGCAACTGTTCTTCCTCTTTAGGTACGACCATCCCAAATTGAGAAGAAGCATCATTTGGGTAAAATCTTGATTGGTTCCGTATGTCACTGTACTTCTTGACTGAGTAACGTTTTCTGGGACTACGACCCTTTCCAACTTCCGCCCTCTTCCCCTGTTGTCTCCTACTCTACTACCCTACCGTAGTGACTGAGCTACCTGGACTCAAACTCTTTCGAGGTCCTCAACCACTACCTGTCCCTTCGGACCACACGACGTCAGGTACCCTACCGTCTCAACCTGTACTGACTCGATGACTTGACTTAACTTGACTTCCGTATGTCCGGTGGTCTTTTACACGCCTACACGACCCTGTCTGTCACACCGGATGTAAGTGTAAAAAACCATCCTATAAAATTAAAAATGAAAATAAAAAATTTGTAACTAAATGTAACCTCATATCGACGAAATGAGATGAATTACATGACATCTCTGGACTTACCTTTGCTTCAGGTTTTCCCTCCCTATATACACATACATACCGACTAAGTAAAACTACATGTCATCTTTGGATGTGTAAGTGAAAAACCGGAAGAGGAGGAAATCAAACGGGAACGGATGGGGAGGAGGAGGAGAAGGAGAAAAAGTTATTTGGTGAAGAAAGGACCACGTATTATTTCATTTGTCTTTTACTTTTTAGACAACTTAAACTTCCTCTTACAAAATTCGATCTTTAGACTCCCTCCGCTTTTCCGGTGTTTTTGTCCCGGTTGCCAATTCCACTTATAAAATCTGGTTTTATCGGTCAGTGGACCCTCTACCTACTGTGACTACCATTCCACCCCTTTCACCTACCTTAACTGATACTCTCTCAAACCTCTATCGTTTCGTAAAGTAAAAGAACAGTACTGAGAAGTTTTTTTCATACTACATTCCAATATGAAAACAGACTCGTGTGCAAACTCCAAAGCGACAGACAACGATGACACAGACCCGAAATGTAATCTACAACCAATATTTTATATGAAAAATTTAACGAATACGTATACGTATATATCTACACATATATAGTGTCATTGATAGATATACATGAAGAAAAGAACAACTTGGTACTATCATTTTTACTAATCACCTCAACTTTAGACGTCGGTACGGGTCGAGTGAGTGATGTCACAAATCCTAGCGACTTTATACGTTATTAACTAAAATTGTACGTGACATTAACCGAGGTCTACGTAACGACAGTTGACACTACGTAGTATTAATTTGACTGTACAAGTTTTTGACCGGTGACTTTACTCGTGAGTGACTTAAAAGACTGACACACGTCGACGACGAAGAGACTGGGGGGTCAAAGGGTGAGTCCTGGGTGTAACGACCCAAAGTAAACCGACGGCCGGAGGAGGTGCAAAAGAGACAAAACGGAGGAGTTTAAAAGTCACTGGAGGAACTCACTTAAGTCCGAGAAAGAGGTGTAGGTGAAAGTGTACCAGTGTATGAAGCCGTCACTATCTAGGTAGACGTTAAAGGGTTCAACAGCATTTAGTCTAGTTTTTAGCACTCTTATCAGTTTTTGTACTATATTTTATTCTGTGTCGTTGTCTAGGTATTTGTAACGCATAAAATCACACAGGTGGTGGTTGACTTGGTACGAACTTGAGAATGATCCGTTAAGCGAGTCTCTTTCTTTCACATCACCCAGTGTACACAGGTGGAGGACAAGGCGTAGTATCTTTCCTTTTACAAGGATCAATACTACTAGAAGGAAAGAATGAGGATACCAGTAGTCTTACGATTACCAGAATGGAGTCATCGGACTAGTAGAATGAAAAAATTTTCGTTGTCCTACTATCAACTTTCCCGTAACTTGATCCCAGACCCACGGGGCTCCAGATCAAGATTAGGTACTGGTGATTGTCTCAACTGTCTCGGGAGACTACAGTCGGAAGAAGGATCCTTTTACCCTTACCGTTATGAGATTGTTCAAATCTTGTTATCTATTACCAGATGTTTCGACTTGTCTAAGTCCCGGAAAGTCAAAGACTTTAAAACTAGGACTTAGTCGTCCTTGGTACATACAGAAACCTGAAACACAATGGTTTTAAATGACAAAACTAAATTACTTCTTGAAGTAGGGAAGGGACGGTGATGGGGATCGGGGTCATAGTGTAGAAGAGATTAGACAATTAGTGCACCTACCAAGAACACTACCGTTTTATAAATTATTGTTTTCAATCAAGTGTAGGTAGGTATTAATTACTCTCACCGTAACTGACACTGAGAGGTATCACGGTAAAGACGTTCCTCCTCTTCCCTTCGGTAAAGGGATAGTGAAGGAAATCTCCCGTTGTAGGAGGGTGACTAAAGTCAGTGTACTGGGACCGCCCCGAGGGAATAAACGAATACCCTTTAATTCCGACTGGTTAACACCACAGAGAAAACGGACAGTCGTTTAGTATCAGGTTCGATACCTATGGTAGGAGGGGACCATCTCGATTATTTAAAGGTCCCTCCTGTTTACATAGTTGTTAGTGTATCTGTAATTCTCTTTTTTAAGAAGAAGAAGAATAAGTTCGGTTCCTGGGGACTGGTTCGACCTAGTTATTTTTAAGAAGGTAGTCAAAACTATCGGTTTTTCAGTACTCTAATCGAAAAGAGGAGGATCCTTTATTCGTTACTCCTGTCTTCGGACCACTAAGAGGTAGTGTTCTTCCTGCGGTACAACAGGTGACTACTTCCTTCCACTCTAACTCCAGGTGTGTGTCCCTCCTGTCTCAACTACCCTTGACGATTACTTACCGAAACCTTTCACAGTCCACTCAGACAGTCTACTCAAAATTCTCTCATCTTAGATAAGGTGAAGGGTAACAGAATAAAAAACCATTTTAGAATATTTTCAGCTTGTTGGTTCCTAATTTCTTCTTGACCTAACTTCCCAAGGAAATAGAGGGAGACAGAAGAGTTAGAAATGTAAGAATTCACCTCCTTAGAGATAAATACAGGTTCAAGACCCATTTCCTGACTGTCGACGAAGGATCTACAGGACTGTTCCTAGGGAAACCGAAGGTCTTGTAAGGAAAGATGAGGTGAGGGACCAGTTGTATTAGAACCTCACTACTCTGAACGGGGTCTCAAACTCGCTAGTATCCTACCACACACCATGTAGTCGTCACGAAGAGTTCTAACTCCACGTAGATTGGAGGGTCTTTCGAAAACTCTTGTCTAACGACCCGGACTAGGGGTTTTAAGACTAGGTCACCTAGACTGGCCCACCTTTCAAACGATAGGATTCAGGGATACTATATCACTCCGACGACCAGTCACCTGATATATCAGACTCTTAGTGACGACCCTCCTACAGTCTACCTTCTGGGTCCAGGACAGGGAATCCGTCAAGTAGTTCCACCCCATCCCCCGACAGAGTGTAATTGGTAGAGATTCTACACGAAGGGACCACCGAGTCTCCAATTTCGTAGACGGACATTACGTCCCAAACTAGGGACCTAGTCCTTCTAGGGGACCTCTTCCTTTACCGTTGTGTGAGGTCATAAGAACGTACCTCTTAGGGTACCTGTGTCCTCGGACCACCCGATGTTAAGTGCCCCAGTGTTTCTCAACCTGTACTGACTCTCTGAAGTAAAGTTCTACCCGTTTTCACGCGACCGACGCTAGCTGGCACGTCTTCGCACCGACTCTCCTCGTTGGCGTGAAGGTTCCTCGCCATCGACGGGCCCACGTTCTCCCGGCTCTCTTCGATGAGGTGCAAGTTCCAGTCCTCCCAACTACCACTCCTCTATGGAGAAGGTTCCATTCCTCGTCGCCGACGTGAAACGACCTCGTCGTCACTTCTCTATGAGGTGCAGATTCCATTCTCTTTGAGTTCATTCTACCATCCACAACATTCTCCGTAGTCTCCCGTCTGTGTGTTTGGTATTAGTGTCTTTTGATCAGTTTGACTAGTGTGTCTGGTGTCGGAACAGATAGAGTTACTTTGATTCGGTACGGCATACCCCGGTCGGTCCTGCCCGTCCAGTACCACCTCTCCAGACTGTCTTACACCAGGTGACCTCTTCCCTTACCGTTTGGTGAAGTCATAAGAACGGAACTCTTGGAGTTTACTCAGTTTTACTATCCTATGACTTTCTCCTTGAGGGGTCCAGATATCCACGGGTTATACGATGACCTCTAGTCACCTCTTTATTGAGGTCTTTCTTACTTTCCTACCTCGGTTTCGTTTTTGTTATGGGTCGACACCTACACCGACCACTATCTTCGTTCCAGATTACGACATTTCTCGTTATAACGTATCCTTGGACCTTACAGTCCAGGTACTTAGTTCCGTTTAACCTTCACCAGTTTGTCCTCTACCGTTCTCACTTGCGATTGTAAGATCCTTAGTCGTTTGATTTTACCTGACCTTACCCACTTAAATTGAGTCTACTGGTAATATAGATGATGACACCCGCCCTTAGGGAATCTTCTTTACCTCATCGGTAGTACCAGTTATTTTCTCAGGTTTTATGTCACGAACCTACGTTAGAGTTTTCTCTGTCTTACTAGAGACAATTAAAGGTTCCGTTTGGTAAGTTATAGTGTCATTAGGTTCAGATACGGGACTGGTTATTACGACTTCTTCGACTTCAACTTACCAAGATACTTCTGGATGTTCTGGAAAATCTTGATTGTGGGGTTTTTCTACGGGAAAAGTAACATCCCCTGACCTTACGTTTTCATCCTTCAGTTCTTTGTAGATCCCATTGTCCGTTTAAACCGGAACCTTACGTCTTACTTCGTCCCGTTTCTGAGTATCTCAAAACGGTTCTTTTACGTGACCAGTATCGTTTATGGGAGAAGATTGTTGTGTTTTCTTCTGAGATGTGTACCTGTAGTGGTCTACCAGTTGTGACTTTAGTCTGACTAATATAAGAAACGTGGTTTCTACCTCTTCGAGATATCTTAGTTGTTTTTGTTCTGGCCCTCGACTGACGTCGAGTCTAGTACTCGAGGAATAATGGGTTAAGTCTGAATTTAACTTCTTTCATCCCTTTTGGCGATCTGGTAAGTCCATACTGGATTTAGTTTACGGAATACTAATATGTCACCTTCACTTTTTATCTAAATTCCCAGATCTAGACTATCTATCTCACGGACTACTTGATACCTACCTTCAAGTACTGTAACATGCTCTCTGTCCCTAGTTCTGGTAGGGGTACCTTTTCTTTACGTTTTTTCGTTTTACCGACGGACCCCTCCGGAATGTTTATCGACACTTTTTTCTCTTCACTTTTCGTTTCCTCTTTACCTTTCTATATTCGTAGACTTACGTCTCAAGGTTTCTTATCGCTCCTCTCTATTCTTTCGGAAGAAGTCGCTAGTTACGTTTGTTTATCTCCTTTTGTTGTCCTACCCTTTCTGATCTCTAGAGAAGTTCTTTTAGTCTCTAGGGTTCCCTTGTAAAGTACGTTTCTACCCGAGCTATTTCCTGTCTTTACCATACCTGGATTGTCTTCGTCTTCTATAATTCTTCTCCACCGTTCTTATGTGTCTTCTTGACATCTTCTTTCTGGAGGTGCTGAGTCTATTAGTACTACCACACTAGGGAGTGGATCTCGGTCTGTAGGACCTTACACTTCAGTTCACCCGGAATCCTTCGTAGTGATGCTTGTTTCCATCACCTCCACTACCTTAAGCTCAACTCGATAAAGTTTAGGACTTTCTACCACGACACTTTCACGACGTGAGTTATACGGTCGTTTAAACCTTTTGAGTCGTCACCGGTGTCCTGACCTTTTCCAGTCAAAAGTAAGGTTAGGGATTCTTTCCGTTGCGGTTTCCTACGAGTTTGATGGTGTATTAACGTGAGTAGAGTGTGTGATCATTTCATTACGAGTTTTAAGAGGGTCGGTCCGAAGTCGTTATGTACTTGGCACTTGAAGGTCTACAACTTCGACCAAAATCTTTTCCGTCTCCTTGGTCTCTAGTTTAACGGTTGTAGGCGACTTAAGGTCTTTTTGCAGATGAAGACGAAATAACTGATACGGTTTCGGAAACTGACACACCTAGTGTTATTTGACACCTTTTAAGACTTTCTCTACCCTTATGGTCTGGTGGACTGGACGGAGAACTCTTTGGATATACGTCTAGTCCTTTGTTGTCAATCTTGACCTGTAGCTTGTTGTCTGACCAAGGTTTATTCTTTTCCTTATGAAGTTCCGACATATGACAGTGGGACGAATAAATTGCAGATACGTCTCATGTAGTACTCTTTGTGACCCGACCTTCTTCGTGTTCGACCTTAGTTCTAACGACCCTCTGTATTGTTATTGGAGTCTATACGTCTACTGTGGTGGGAATACCGTCTTTCACTTCTCCTTGATTTTCGGAGAACTACTTTCACTTTCTCTTCTCACTTTTTCAACCGAATTTCGAGTTGTAAGTCTTTTGTTTCTAGTACCGTAGACCAGGGTAGTGAAGTACCCTTTATCTACCCCTTTGTCACCTTTGTCACAGTCTGAAATAAAAAGACCCGAGGTTTTAGTGACGTCTACCACTAACATCAGTACTTTAATTTTCTGCGAATGAGGAACCTTCTTTTCAATACTGGTTGGATCTATCGTATAAGTTTTCGTCTCTGTAATGAAACGGTTGTTTCCAGGTAGATCACTTCCGATACCAAAAAGGACACCAGTACATACCTACACTTTCAACCTGACACTTCTTTCGACTCGTGACTTCTTAACTACGAAAACTTGACACCACAACCTCTTCTGAGAACTCTCAGGGAATCTGACGTTCCTCTAGGTTGGTCAGGTAAGACTTTCTCTAGTCGGGACCCACAAGAAACCTTCCTGACTACGATTTCGACTTTGAGGTTATGAAACCGGTGGAGTACGCTTCTCGACTGAGTAACTTTTTCTGAGACTATGAACCTCCCTAACCCCCGTCCTCCTCTTCCCCCACTGTCTCGTACTCTACCGATCTACCGTAGTGACAGAGCTACCCGTACTCAAACACACTTGAGACCCTCAACCACTACCTGTCCCTCCAGACCCCACGACACTAAGTACCCCAGAGTTTCTCAACCTGTACTGACTCGGTGACTTGACTTGACTTGACTTGACTTCTACCCTCTAAACTAGGTCCACTAGAAACTGAAAGGAAATTGAACGAGATTCAGATGGTCATCAAGTAGTTTGTTAAGTAGTCAAAGATGACCCCTTCCGATGGTAGTAATACCAGTAACACTCCGAAGAAAAGAAAGGAAAATTCTGTCGATACTGAATTTTCCTGTTGTAGATTGAAGACGTTTTTGCCACTTATACCAGTCTCTTGTCGGTATCTTACCCCATTGACAATCTACGACACCTAAGGTTCCGGGACTGTTTAGTGAGACGTCAGTTCGTTATAAAAAGTGAACTTCCTACATACCAGAATATTATCGAACGAGTAGTTAGTCCGTGAGTAAGATCTTAACTCCGTCATGATCGTTCATCTGTCCTGACCCCTTTGTATCGCTACCATTCTCAAATCCCCGTCCTTTTCTGTTAGGGAGTCGTGTTTCTCCCGGAGGGTTGGAGAGAATAGTAGTACGAAAAGAAGAAGGATCGTCGTTGAGACCCGCACGTCGGTCTTCTTTCAGACTCTCTTACAGGTCTCGGGTGCACTTAACAATCTTTTACCTACCAACACCATCAAAGATCCTCTAGGGTGAATTTAAACTTTTCTCTCTTTTCCTGTATAGATCTCCCTAGAAGATCTCACTTTTTCTCTTTTTAGTACCTTAGGTGGTCGTAAATGAGACACTAAGGTTCACGGACGTGTTTTGAAGTAGGGTGATCGTTGGGGTTTACCGACGAAATACTCACACTTGTCCTTCGACACCGACATTGTTCCAAAGTAAAGGGAAAGGAAACGAAGAACTCTTCTCATTCACTACTTACATTTCTTTTTCTCTTTTAATTAAATCCTTTATTAAGAAAAGTGTATTCACAGGTAAATACTGTCGGATGAATTCCTACGATTGGTTACTCACAACATCTCGTAAACAATTAAGTAAGTCACATGTATATAGTTCACGAGTTGTGGGTGGATCGTCACACCCTCCGTCGTCCTTCAGTCCTAGCACATTGTTCTAGCACAGGTATAAACTCCCCGAAAGCCAGAGTTACCTTTCTACGGTTCATTCGTCCGTTAAAGTTCTCAAAGTTTTCCTTACTTGGGGTCTTCGGTCCTCTCTCCGGGCCAGACGTCCCTCCACCCACAGTCGTTTCCAAGGAACAACTCTCACTACCCGAGTTCTCCAACCCAGTCTGTCGGTTTTCCATAAGAAAGGTCCGTGTCCGAGGTTCTCCACTCAGACACTTTGAAGTCACCGAACCGTCCTGGCGACTAAACCTGACTCCGACCTTCCCTTACGTGTCCGTGGACGGCTCACGAAAAATTGTGACACCAGGTCTTGACGAAGGACAAGAGTTCCGAACCTATAAATAACCGCTCTACACTACGTCCCAGTACCTTAATTGAAGGTAACCGTAGTTTCTTTGACTCACCCGAGTCTCAGGAAGAGAGGGACAACGGAAAAAGGAGAGGAGAAGGAACAAGTACAAGAAAACGCCACGAAACGGAGTAAAGAGTCCGTCCCTACGAGGTAGTGCAGGTAGGGACTGAGGGAGAGAAGACCGAAATGAAACTGCGAAGTACGACCCACTGGAGGAAGGAGATCCATATTCAAGTAAATAATTTATCTATTTTATTCGTACTGATTACAGACATCCCTTTGCTCTATAGATTTCCTCGTCTTCCCTCTGAGTCTTCAAACGATGTTCAACCTCTTACTAAAAAGATAGAACCGTCTGGACCTAGAAGAGTTTACTACCAACTACTTTAGTGTAATCCGGTTTATTCAAAATCCAAGGACCTGAGAGAGAGGGATTTTCCTTCTTTGAAAAATACAATCTTCTTGGCAAAGACTTCCTGGGATTTCGAAAGGACCATGTAAGAGGTAGAAGTATCAGTAGTTATTTGACTTAAGAAAGACCTTTTGTCTTATCACCGTTCCTGTTTAGATAGGGGATCTTCTCAAATTAGTCAGAACCTTTGTTGTTTTGGTAGGACCACTAGTGTCGACGGTAGTAAAGGTTACATTGGGAGTAAGACGACTCATAACCCATGGTGCACCGTGACCTTTCCGTTTATTGAAGTTCAGTGCTCAAGGTGAGAGTTCTCTCTCCAGTATAACCTCTCGACTGTAGGTGTACGTTTCTAAATACTATTGTTTGTCACCGGGAACCCTTCAGTAGTACCGGAACACTTACCGAATGTTCTGAGGTCGTATGATAAGACGTACAAAAGTCTAAAGTCTTAGGTCTTCCGTAACTTACACAGGGACAGACTCACACTGATCGGTCTCTACACTTCGAAGACAAAATTAAGAGAAATCGTAAAACGAAAGTCGAGCTCTTGAAGGTTTCCCTGGTGGACTAAACCCGGTTTAAACTATATAATGATCTCTGATAGTTCAATACACGTTACAAGGTATACAAAAAATCCGACTGTAAAACATTTGTCACAAAACCTTACTTCGGTTCATATCGGATGTCATGTTTGTAGTTCCATTGGACACGGGACGGTTTTATTCTTGATGAAGACGTGTTTTAAAATCTCCCTACCTTTAAGTTCTCTGGTCCTTAGCATACAAACCTGCCGAGTTCACGGGTAACCGACAGAAGGGCACTCGTCGAGACTCGACACCTTCGACGTCCCTCCTGCCACATAGAGGTTGTCTGAAAGGCTCTACTCACCGGCAACAAACGTGGGTACGAAGAGTGTGACATAACACGGACACTTAACAACCTCAACGGACTCTAAGGACGAATCTAGGTCATCCAGGTCCCCGTGGACTCGAGGACTACCGGTTCGGGGATCGGTACGGCGACGGAGACAGGAACGTGACAGGGACTCATTTATTCAAATCTTGTTCTACCTTTGGTACAATCTTCCCCGTCCCACTTCTGTTCCCGGGTAGACAAGTTTTATGACTTTCAACCACTAGTCTACGGTTCCGAGGACCTATTCCACCGGTCCCCACCTTGGTTGAGGGGTACTGGTTCGTCTGGTCCAAGTAGGGACCCCCGGTGGAGACCGTAACTTGGACCGAGACGAAGTCCGGGAGTACCGGACGACCCGAGAGGGTGACACGTCCCAGTCCTGAGACCTTGGCACCTACGATCTCGTCCCTCTCCCACTGTGAGACACGGGGGTGGGGTTGGACCACCTACTGGGACTAGAAGGGTCTCGTGTCCCACGGGTCCTGTGTCCGCCTTTCGGGTCGAGAGCAACCCCCTTCTCTCAGGGACAGGGATATGGAGGTTTGCTACTGGGAGGTAGACGAACCCTCGTCCCCCATGTATTTGTTCTTTCCCGGTAGAGTTCAATTGGGCGGATGTACCTCTTCTTAGGTCTGGGTCAAAGGTGAGAGGAAACCACCCGGTGAAGAGTCCTCCGACTCCTGGGACGGGGGAAGGTCTTTCGAGGGACTGAGGGATTTCGACCGAGTCACGAAAGAGAGGGTTCATCTTCTCCTCTCGGGACCCGGACGCGAAGAGTCTGACTACGCGTGTCTTAGTGAATCCCTTTACAATTATAGTCGAGGGTACCCATCCAGATCCCCTCGGGTCCTCAGACGTAAAAATTGTACGAGGACCCATTACGACTACGAGGTAGAGATCCTCACTCCCCTGTTCCTTCGAGTTACTGGTAGGAGTCCGTAGAGGACTCAGTTCCTACTCCCTAGACAGTCCTGGTCCCTACGACCGGAGTCCCTCGACCGTCGACACATTCTACACTTAGAGTCACAGACCGCACCACCCCGTCCCGGGCCTTTTGGCGTAGAAAGAAACATAATGATCATTGACGTCGGCCATCATCCGACACAACTGATACCACAGTGACCAAACACAACCTACAACCCTTTCACAGACTAAGGAGTTAGGAATCGAGAGAGGACGGAGAACGACCGTGAAAGACTCGAGAACCCGACTAAAGGTTTAAGGGTTTCACGTTCACACCTTTTTCGGTTGATTAGAGGACCTTTTTTTTTGGAGGGCTACACATAAAAAGAAATTTTGAGGTCCGGCTAAAATTTGAATCGCGAGAGATTTGACACGAGTGGTCCGTAATGCCGACACCTACGGACACCTGCGCACACCGAGACAAAGGGTCACTTGAGAGGAGGGGGAGTGGGGTGGGCGTCGGGCCATAACTATGGTCTAAGTCGTACCTTAAACAGTCCCACTCAGCACACAAGGAGGATGTGTCAATTGAGCCAATCACGTGACCTTCATCCTTCCGACTACGAACGTACTATAGGACCGACAGTCCGGACTAAACTCAGTCGAGTTACTCACTGAAGAGTGACTCCCAAGGTATAGTTTCCGACCCTATTATCTTAATGTCCTGCAATCCTACAGGTTAGACCTTCCCAGGGACCTCTACTAAATCGCGACGGACGAGTGAAATGTTTACTCCTTTGACATAAAAGTGAGAATTGTTGAACTCGTTTATGGGTCGAAAACTATCCGTGCACGTGGGACGGAAACGACCCTCAAGACACACGCCCATTTTCTGGCCGGTTTCTCCAGGGAAGATAAATCAATACGAACTCGAACCGAAAGTGAAGGAGTTTTGGACAATCTCGGTAGGAGACCTGGTGTGAGTGAAACGTTAGCATACGTTTATGGAACCGAGGACCGTTAGCAACCCCTTCTACACATTACGAAAACGAACTCCCTGTGAAATATGTCGAATTATCACTGACGTAGAGACCGTAAATATTGTCTACGATAAAACCACGTCCGTTGAAAAAGATTCAGTACATCGACATAAAATCGACGACTTTAAAAGACATAGTAAACCACTAGTATAAAGTAAAGTCTGAAAACTTGGGCTGTCTAACAGGTGGACCTAAAGTAAAACGGTGTAAAATAACTACCGGACTGAGTCTAGAAAGTTCAAACACGAGTAACTGGAACTTTCTCATCGAACAACAAATTTAAAATACTGTGTCTCTACATTTGACGGACGTTTAATACGTGGTGTTACCACTACTTGTTACTCACTCCTGAAAAGGAATTATAACTAACGGACCTCAATTCCCTAATTATTCCTGACAATATGACCTGGGTAAGGACTCTGCTTTTAGGGTTTACTTGAAATGATGTTCGTGTACACCTTGCTCACTCTTGGTATAATACACACGATTGGGCTCGAAACATATCTCTATAACGTGACAAGAAGATACGGAAAGACAACGACGAAATCAAGGCCCTTATTACCGTAGAAGGGGGAGGGTCGGGACAAAAAGACCCACTGGATTCTGTCAGTGTGGGTAGTCACACCGGGTACTGATTTCTGGACTAACTGATCCCATCTTTGATGTCTCTCTTCCGTTTATGCTTGTGGTGGGTATCCGAGAGACTGGTGCTCTTTTTGTAGGACGTTTGGGTTTGTCCTCCTGCAAGGACGTTTTAAGGACCGGTCGTGAGGAATTCCGACGGTCCAGTACCTTTTGTTCCTCTTAGACTCTTTACCAGTGTCAGATCTCCTCCGTTTCGTCTGTACTGTTGCCTACGGTGCACCCCGGGACCTACCTCAGGGCTCTGCCTCTTCCTGTCCTCTCCTTTTGGTTCCTTCGGATCTATTACACACCCTGACTCAAGGATTACTGCCTAGTCACGACTAGGTACTCAACACTACTTACATTTTACATTTGTCGTCCCTTTACCCCAAAAGGGATAAATGTCGTCCCTTTTACAAAATGTTACAACTGTCGTCCCTTTGACCCAAAACCCACAAACACCTGAAAGAAATGATGACTATCGAAGTGACCCACGTACGTCTCAGCGAAGTCAACACAGGCTGAGAAACGCTGAGGTACCTGACATCGGGCGGTCCAAGGAGAACAGGGACCCTAAGAGGTCTGTTTTATGACTGTACCCAACGGTACAGAAGGAGGTCCCCTAGAAGGGTTGGATGCCTAGCTTGGGGGCAGAGGACGCCGAGGACGCAACGTCTGCCTAAGAAATGGCGACTCGGTGGTCCCTTCTGTGTTATAGAAGTGATGAAAAGATACTTAGACTTTCATAAGACTTTAACTTTCACAGAATTTTTATTAGGAAACTCTAGTGCAGGTAAGTCGGCGTTACCTTTACAGTGATCTTTGCGACCGTTGTCCACTCACAAATCCAGTACAGTCCGAAATGGAGGTAGTAGAGGAGTTTAGGAATCTCGTTGAAATACTCTGTAAATAATAAGAGGGGTGAAGTGTCGAAACTTACTCTTTCATACACGTGTTTATAGTAAGTGCTTAGGTCAAACGTACTTAGACTTCAGGTCTCTCTTGTTAGAGGATAAACAACTAATTTTAGAGGGCCAGTTTGCACCGTCTCGACACTAGCCTTGGAACAAACAGACTGAGATTTCGTGTACAAATAAAGTCAAGGGGTGAACAAGGGGTCTTAGGGTCGGAATCCCTACCTCGTCTCCAACCCTTTTTACCCTCCCTGACCACCCTTGTCCGACACACCTGGGACGGTGAGACACAACCCGTAGACCCCGGTAGTCTCAAAGGACCCCTCCGAGGAAGTCGGAGACGAAAGGGGTTCCCGACCCCAGGCCCAGTCGAGATCTAAAGTAGGGTGTTTCTAGTTTTTCCTTCAGGGGAGGTCACTGTCGAGTCCTACCTCCTCGTCCACGGCCGTCACTGTCGTTGTACCTGTCAGAGGACCTTCCTTTACATCCCCTGAAGTCCACTGGGGTAACTGGTGTGCGTCGTAAGAAAAAGTCCTAGAGGTGAGGACCGACACGTAAACATGGTAGTCCCCGGATTCTTCCAGGTCTCGGGACCAGGGACTCGAGAACCCAGTCTTGTACTCTTCTCCCAGGTCTTTAGACATAAGTCTTAAAACACAATCACTAAGTCGGCTCTTGACGAAGGTTTGGACTCGGAGTCTTCCAGGTGAGAACAAGAATGGACTTACCTCGTGTTTGGGGTGAGTTGCGAGAACGGACAACTCATTAAATGACAGATCTGCTCCTCGGGTGTTTTACTATGGACACCGGGTCACCGAGTATTGGGGTGGACAAAACATTTATTTCAAAATAACCTGGGTCGGTGTCATAAACAACTACACAACCGAGACCAACGAAAGAACGAGGATACCGTATCAACCTATTAAACACTGTCTCTGGTATCCGGGTGTTTTGGATTTTATTAATAGATCAGGAAACACCTTTTTCCCAAACGACTCGATACTACACCTTCTACCTTTCCATAGATTTAATTATTAATTAGTGTCATTTTCCGTTTCCCCCAGGGAGATGAGAGTTCAAAGTCTCGTGGGTTCTTAGGGGACCCTACGAATAGATTTTGGGAAGTGGGACTTCGGGTGGGGTCTCTAAGACTCCATCATCCAGTCCGACTCCAGGTATTTATGGGTAAAAATCGTTACGAAACTCGTGTGTCAGGATGTGTTATTCTTATAACTACGACTGTCGTTGACGTGGACCTAGGGATTGGTAGAAATCTCCGAATCCACACAGATTGAAGACGTATAGAATAAACCTGGTTTTATATCCTTTATTTTGATTTATAGTGATTAATAGTATTGTTCCTTACTTTTCATTCTCCCAATTGGGATAAATAAGTACCAAACTTATCTTTTGTCTCTCTTCTTAACCCGTTCTTTGTCTATTTGTCTTTAAATCACTTGCAGACTACTCATTATTTACGAAAGTCCTCAAAGTAACTCTACAACATCCATACATTGTTTGGTATGAATAAATTTCATATTTTACCCTATACGAAAAAACATACTTCAGTCGTAGTGCTATTTCTATTATGTGTCAAAGGAACACGTTTAACTATTTATGGAGGGAACGAGGTAGAACGTTTATGGAAGAGTCAATTCCGTCAAGTGAGCAAGTCAGCACAGACTGAGAAACGGTGGGGTACTTAACGTCGTGCGGTCTGGAGGGACAGGTAGTGGTAGAGGGTCTCAAGTGAGTCTGAGTGCAGGTAGCTCAGGCACTGCGGTAGGTCGGTAGAGTAGGAGACAGCAGGGGAAGAGGAGGACGGGGGTTAGGGAGGGTCGTAGTCTCAGAAAAGGTTACTCAGTTGAGAAGCGTACTCCACCGGTTTCATGACCTCAAAGTCGAAATCGTAGTAAGGAAGGTTTCTTTAGGGTCCCGACTAGAGGAAATCTTACCTGACCAACCTAGAGGAACGTCAGGTTCCCTGAGAGTTCTCAGAAGAGGTTGTGGTGTCAAATTTTCGTAGTTAAGAAGCCGTGAGTCGGAAGAAGTGTCAGGTTGAGAGTGTAGGTATGTACTGGTGTCCTTTTTGGTATCGGAACTGATCTACCTGGAATCAACCGTTTCATTACAGAGACGAAAACTTATACGATAGATCCAACCATTATTGAAAAGAAGGTTCCTCATTCGTCGAAAATTAAAGTACCGATGTCATTGGTAGACGCCATTAAAACCTCGGGGGTTTTTATTTCAGACTGTGACAAAGGTGACAAAAGGATAAATAAAGGGTACTTCACTACCCTGACCTACAGTACTAGAAGCAAAAGACTTACAACTCGAAATTCGGTTGAAAAAGTGAGAGGAGAAAGTGAAAGTAGTTCTCCGAAAAATCAAGGAGAAGTGAAAGACGGTATTCCCACCACAGTAGACATATAGACTCCAATAACTATAAAGAGGGTCGTTAGAACTAAGGTCGAACACAAAGAAGGTCAGGTCGTAAAGAGTACTACATGAGACGTATCTTCAATTTATCGTCCCACTGTCATATGTCGGAATTGTATGAGGAAAAGGATAAACCTTGGTCAGACAACAAGGTACAGGTCAAGATTGACAACGAAGGACTGGACGTATGTCTAAAGAGTTCTCCGTCCAGTCCCTCAGACCATAAGGGTAGAGAGAGTCTTAAAAGGTGTCAAATAACACTAGGTGTGTCAGTTTCCGAAACCGTATCAGTTATTTCATCTTTATTTACAAAAAGACCTTGAGAGAACGAAAAAGGTACTAGGTCACCTACAACCGCTAAACTAGAAACCAAGGAGACGGAAAAGATTTTGGTCAAACTTGTAGTCCCTCAAGTACCAAGTGCATAACGACTTCGGACCGACCCTCTTAAAACTCGTAATGAAACGATCGTACACTCTACTCACGTTAACACGCCACCAAACTTGTAAGAAACCGTAACGGAAAGAACCCCTAACCTTACTTTGACTGGAAAAGGTCAGGACACCGGTGACGACTCAAAAGGTTTAAACGACTGTACAACTCACGTCGTGAAAGTGTCGTAGTAGAAAGTCCTAAACTTTATCGAGGTGACCTTAAGGTAGTGGAGGTGATGGAAACAAGCATCACTACGAAGGATTCCGGGTGAACTGAAGTGTAAGGTCCTACAGACCGAGATCTACTCACTAGTGTGGTAGCACTAATAGACCCAGCACTTCTAGAAAAAACATGTCAAGAAGACACATAAGAACGGTGCAGAAGAATTATAGAAGACGAAGGCAATCCAGGTATGTTAAAGACAGGAAATAACTCGGGTAGAAACGTACTTTACAAGGGAACCCTAGAGATTAAAAGAACTTCTATAGAGATCAGAAAGGGTAGGACAACAAAAGGAGATAAACAAACGTAACTACCGACTTCTTCCGAAAGAATAAAGAAGAACGACAAGAAACCTTGAGACGTAAGTCTACGAATATAGAAAGGTAAAGAGGAAACGAAAAGTGAAGAAAAGAAAAGTGTCGATAAACATTCCGGAGGGGTCCGTCGGTAAAACGAAAAAACGTAAAGATAAGGTACCCCTACCAGAACTAGGGACAGAGGACATGTTACAGTGTTTGGAGTAAGGTATCAAGTAGTCCGTGAGATAGATAGTCTAGATGTGGGAATTTAGATAAAGAGTGAAGGTGACATATCAGTATTCCCTAAACTAAATCCAGTATGGACTTACCATATCACCAAAAGGGATGAAAGAAGTTAAATTCAGACTTAAACCGTTATTCCTCAAGTACTAGACTCGGTGTCAGTCGAGGACCAGGTCAAAAACAACTGACATATCTCGAAGAGGTAGAAACCGACGTTTCTTATATTAGTTAGACTAAAGCCACAACTGGTAGACCACTACAGGTACACATCTCAGAAGAAGACACAACAACCTTCTCCCACAAAAGATACTGGTCACGTAAAAGAACCGTTTTGAGATACTCAGAAACGGGACGAAGTAAGACGTAAGGTTCCGGTTTAAACGGACAATGAGGTCCGTTTAAACACAAAGAACTGAAGGATGAAAACGTAAGGTCAGGGGATATTACCTTTATGGAAGATGGTGAGGTATTCTTCGTTGGTGGATAGATAGACGAAAGACCGTGATACCTAGATGTCTACTCGAACGTAAAAGATCTTAAAATAAATTTATTCTTAGTATACATAACACCCGAAAGAGACAGGTACCCTAAAGGGTCCGTTCTTATGACCTCACCCAACGTAAAGAACGGGGTCCTCTAGAAGGACTGAGTCCCTAACTTGGGACCAGAGAACACGACGTCCGTCTAAGGAATGACTTGCTCGGTGATCCCTTCGGGGTAAGGAAAAATAATGACTCACTATAAGACAACTTACCTGTATGGATCAAAACGGATACATGAATGGACTCCTACCTATAAACCATTATCGGGTCAAAATCCGATAATGTTTATTTGACACCAACTTAAGTACATATTCAGAAATATTCCTACACACCAAAGTAAAAATGATATAGTTTACCTTCCACTTATAAATTGAAAAATTCTTTGACGGTTCGACAAAAGGTTTCACTACTCCATGGTAGAATATAGGAGTGTTCGTCACGCGTAAACGAGGAGTAAACGAGGAGTAGAAACTGTTGTGAACAGTACCAGTCATACAAATAGAAATCGGTACTCTATCGATTTACCACCAAAATTAAGTTTAAAGGGATCACTGGTTACTACAACTTTTAGAAAAGAACACTAACAAATCGTAAGTATATAGAAGTAACCACGTTATCGACAAAAAGGGTAACAATTCAATGACTCAAAACTTCCAAGACATACTACCTATGTCGAGGGAATAGTCTATATATGAAACGTTTATATAAAAGGGTCATACTCAGAATGGAAAAGTAAGTAAATATTTACTTTGTTGCATCCAGGTCTTCGTTCAGAAACAAAACTACGTTTGGTAAATGACTAAACAAGAAGTACCTAGAACGAACACCACAGACGACTCTTTAGAAACGAATTGAGTTTCGGTACGTCCAAAATACGACACAAAAGAAGACCTTCGAATATCGAAATCCAAAATGGAAACCTAGACGTTACGAAAGACTTAATTAAAAAGATATACCACACTCCATGCTTAACTTTAAGTAAGAAAAAACGTATGTAGGTTAACAAGGTCATGGTGAACAACTTTTAAGAAAGTGGTGACTTAACGGAAACTTGGATGTTACAACCAACAGATATATACGGACTCAGATACAAACCTAAGAGAGAAGACAAGATAACTAGGCAAACAGATAGAAACATGGTTGATATCAGAACTAGTAATATCCGAAATATTGTCCAACACTTTAGTCGTACAAAGTCAGAAGGTTGATAAAAGAAGGAAAAGTTTCAATAAAAACGATAAGATCCGGGAAACTTAAAGGTTTACTTAAAACCTTAGTTAAAAGTTACAGATGGTTTCTCGACGAAACTACGTAAAAGTGACGTAAAACTACGGAATTTGTCACTTCTATTACCACGAAAATGTTTCTCATTCACTGAGTAGATAAGTCAATAGTAAAGTACTGTCTTCCTCCGTACTTTTGTACATGTGTTTGTTAGTTGTCTGACTCTGCTAAATGAAAACAATGGTCCTTCGTGTCTTGTTTCTAATCGGGGTTTAAGACTATGGGACTAAATAAAATCGACAGAGCCTCTAAGGGTGTGATCAAAAGGTAATCTATAAGAAAAAATTTTATCTCCATTTTAACTGTATTATATTTTCATTGTGAAAGGTAAAATTTCACTTGTTAGACTACGGTAAAACGTGAAAGTGTCACAACATGTTAGTGAAGAAAGATCGAGACTTTGTGAAAGTTGTGAGGTTTTCTTTTGAGGTGTGGATAATTCGTCAACAAGGGGTAAAAGGTTATGAGTTGAGGTGGTTAGACGTTAGCCACAGACGACTAAATCAATAAGACCTATAAAATATATTTACCTTAGTATGTTATACATTGAAAAACATAGACAGGAAAAAAGTAAATCGTATTACAAAAGTCCAAAGTAAGTACAACATCGTACAAAGTCATGAAGTAAAAATATTGACTTATTAAGTAACATACATATATAGTGTTACATAAATAGGTAAGTAGGTACCTCTCTATAAATCGATAATACTTATGACGAAGACACTTGTACACACAGGTACATAAACTGACAATAATACACAATATGGACACTCACCTTAACTACTTATTATTCCTTTAAGACGTAAACTGAGAAACTCCTTAACGGTTTGACAGAAGGTTATAAAGTTACCGACTTTATAAAATACCAGGGTGGTCGCTACACACTCCTAAAGTAAAAGAAGTCTAAGAACACTATTAAATAAAAGACTAATAAAAATATTAACGGTAAAATCACCCACCTTTCACCATGAAGTAACACCGAAACTAAATGTAAAGGTATTACTGATTCTTATAACTGACAAAAAATACATGAATAACAAGTAAACATATATATGAAACCTCCTTACAGACACTTATATAATATATACGGACTATATATATAAGTATATATATTATACATAATGTATATAAAAGTAGATATTTATAACGGACTTTGTATATTTATACACATATATATGTATGACGACCCTCTTTATAGTTGTTGGAGTCTATACTTTTACTGTGATGTGAACACCGTCTTTCGTTTCTCCTTGATTTCTCGGAGAACTACTTCCACTTTCTCCTCTCACTCTTTCAACCGAATTTTGAGTTGTAAGTTTTTTGATTCTAGTACCGTAGGTCAGGGTAGTGAAGTACCGTTTATCCACCCCCTTGTCATCTTTGTGACTGTCTGAAATAAAAGGACCCGAGATTTTAGTGACACCTACCACTGACGTCGGTACTTTAATTTTCTACGAACGAGGAACCTTCTTTTCGATACTGTTTAGACCTGTCCTATAATTTTTCGTCTCTGTAGTGAAACGACTGTTTCCAGGTATATCAACTTCGACACTAAAAAAGTTATCAACCTACACTATCAGTCTACATACCTACACTCTCAGTCTGGTATTTCTTCCGACTTGTGACTTCTTAACTACGAAAGTTTGACACCACGACCTCTTCTAAGAATTCTCAGGAACCCGACGTTCCTCTAGTTTGGTCAATTAGGATTTCCTTTAGTTGGGACTTATAAATAATCTTCTTGATTACGACTTCGACTTCGAGGTTTTGAAACCGGTGGACTACGTTTCTCGGTTGAGTAACCTTTTCTGGGACAACGACCCTTTCTAATTTCCGTTCTCCTCTTCCGCTTCTGTCTCCTACTCTACTAATCGAGTGTAGTGACTACACTACATTACCTGTACTCAAACTCGTTTGAGGTCCTTTACCACGTCATGTCTCGTCGGACGGCACGATGTCAAGTGCCCCAGTATTTCTCAGTCTGTCCTGAATACCTGACTTGTTGTCATTGTTGATACATGAAAGTAAAAATACAGTGAATTCTAATTTTCGGAAAATCCTTAACCACTGAAGGTTCGGTTCACTGCTTAATATTAAGTACAACGACGACGACGATTCAGCGAAGTCCGGGAGTTTTCGTAAGTTGTTAAAACGTACGATGATGTGATGATGTGGGTCTTAACCTAAGGATAATAGGTGACTATGATGATAAAAAAAAAAGTCTAATTAACTGATCATTTTATAAAACGAGAAAAAATAAACACCAATTAACCACACACCCATATATATATATATATATATATATGTATATAAACAGGTGAACAATTCCAAGACTAATTTTCACTTTGACTGTCAACGAATCAGTGCATGTTGAGAAACCCTGGGTACCTAACATCAGACGGTCCGAGGAGAGAGGTACCCTAATGGGTCCGTCTTTATGACCTCACCCAAAGGTAAGGGAAGAGAACCCCTAGAAAGACTGGGTCCCTAACTTGGACATAGAGGACGTAATGTCCGTCTAAAAAAATGGAAGAGTCGGTGGTCCCTTCGGGTTCCAAGACAATATGTACGTAATAAAAGACGGGGAAGGGACACTATACCGGGTCAGAAGTCGTCAGTGTCCCCTCTTTCCTGTCTGTTTAGACCCGAGAATAGTGACAGACAGAGGAATAGAGGTCACTCTCTCGTGGTAGAAGGTCACGAGAGCGTTACTGACCATACTACCGAAGGTCCAACGTCTCAGGTACGGCCCGTATGAGTGGTCCAGTTTGACGGTCACTCTGATTCAGTCCAAACATTGAAGATGTGGTAGTAGAGGGACGACTCCCCGACCCGTCGTGTCTACTTGGTGCCACTTATTTCTCGTCGAATTGAAGAGTTGTACGAAAGAAGAGAAATAATACCCTCCGTGTCTCGATTCCGGTTGTTTTGTACGACACACACACGATCTAAGGAAAGCTAGGGTACCTGACATCCGACGGTCCGAGGAGACAGGCTCCCTCAGAGGTCCGTTCTTATGACTTCACTTAACGATACGGAGAAGGTACCCTAGACGGACTGGGTCCCGAACTTTGGTCCAGAGGACGTAACGCCCGTCTAAGAAACGACAAACTCGGGGCTTCCTTCGGACTTTTTGGAGGCGAAAGAGTATCAGTGTAAATACGTCGAAGTTTACGAAAGTCTGACAATGTTCAATTTTTACTTGTACAGGTAGAACACCCAAAGAAAAAAGAAAAAAACCAAACGGAAGAAACGGTATGTTAAGGTATGTTGAGGTACACGAAGTACTTTTATGTCTAACCTTTACAGATCTCTACATTAATAACGTGGTGAAAGGACTTCTACGTTGTTATACATCAATTAGTTTTTTGTTAATATGAAGGACTGTTTAGTGGAAAAGATAATCACAGGACGGAATTCTTTTTTCTTAAAAATATATCGGGACGGATTACTTTTGTTATATACCTTGGAACGACTTTCGAGATCGTCTCGGTAAGAAAATTCCCCCACTGGAAAGAAAAAAAAAAAAAAAATTTAAAATAAAAAATAAAAAATTTAAAATTTTAGAAATTAAGAATGTACGCAAGGGTTTGTACTTGGGGGGAGGGTGGAGGGAGGGGTGTTGTAGAGAGACCCAGTAGTTCCCCCACTGGAAAGACAAGTCGAAGGTTATTCCCCCCACCCTCCGTCCACCTCAGTCTCACGAAAAGACTAAAATGACATCGGCCTTCAATTAGGTCTTCTTTTATTTAACTTCTGGTTCCTGTTCCATTCGTTGAGACCGGAGTCTCCTCGGTCCCATCTTTTCTAGGATTAAAAGTCCTGTCGACAACCCCCGGTGACATACAGAAGAACTCAACAAAACTCTTTCGTTCCAAGAAGACGTCTCTTTACAGAATCCTAAGTCTCCTTTAGGACTCATGGACTCTTGACTTATAAGTGTCTCTCGGACCAGGGCGGGAGTCTCCGAGGGAGAGTGAGGTCATGACTGAGCGTACCCGGACGGATTCGAGTCAAGAGCCCAATGTCAACACCCAAGGGACTGACTTCAGTATTGAGCACCCCTAAGATGACTACGTACTGAGGAGTTAAGTACCGGAGTCCGTTCTGGACTCTGTAAGTAGTAGTCGTGAAAAAGGAAAAAAAACCTTTATCAGACTCTTCTCCGATTATCAGTGTGCTATCGGACAGTGGACCGTCAGGAGAGGATTCCTGGGTGGTCTCGAAGTAAGTTGGTGTCCTAAAGAGTCACTCAGTGTGTGTCAGTCCCAGAATCAGACAAACTCGAAGATAGTATTTGTTTTATGGTGTGTGACCCACCGAATATACGTGGTCTCTAAATAAAGACTGTTAAGACCTCCGACCTTCAGGTTTCAGTACCGTCGTCCAAGACCACTCCTCGGAGAATGACTAAGTATGGTCCGTGGAAGAGTGATACAGGAGTCTACTATCTTTCCCCACAAGAGAAACTCTTTCCGTGACTAAGACAAGGACCTCCGGGATGGGAGTACCGAAGTAGTCGAAGGTTTCTGGGGGGAAGGATAATGGTAGTGTAATACCAAAGTTGTATACTTAAAACCCCTCTGCGTTCGTAAATCTAACATCGTCTGTTCCTCTAAGACCTTCTCTTCTATATCTTCTCCACGGGCACCCTCTTTTACTACAGAAGCACAACAGATTACACGTACCAAAGACGTATCAATACCACGAGTCCGGTCTCATTACTCACAGTCTAATTGTGCATTTATAAATTCAAGACGGTTCTCTTGTGTGACCAGTATCGTTTGTGGGAGAAGGCTGTTGTATTCTCTTCTGATGTGTACCTGTAGTGGTCTACCAGTTGTGGCTTTAGTCTAACTAATATAAGAAACGTCGGTTTCTACCTCTTCGAGAAATGTCAGTCGTTTTTGTCCTGGTCCTCGACTGACACCGAGTCTAGTACTTGAGGAATAACGGTTTAAGTCTGAATTTAACTTCTTTCACCCCCTTTGGTGATATGGTAAGTCCATACTGGATTTAGTTTAGGGAATACTGATATGTCACCTTCACTCTTATCTAAATTCCCTGATCTAGACTATCTGTCTCACGGACTACTTGATACCTGACTCCAAGTACTGTAACATGTCCTCTGTCCCTAGTTCTGGTAGGGGTTCTTTTTCTTTACGTTTTTTCGTTTTACCGACGGACCCCTCCGGAATGTTTATCGACACTTTTCTTCTCTTCACTTTTCGTTTCCTCTTTTCCTTTCTATATTCGTAGACTTACGTCTCAAGGTTTCTTATCCTTCCTCACTATTCTTTCGGAAGGAGTCGCTAGTTACGTTTCTTTATCTCCTTTTGTTATCTGATCCTTTCTGATCTCTAGAGAAGTTCTTTTAATCTCTAGGGTTCCCTTGTAAAGTACGTTTCTACCCGAGCTATTTCCTGTCCTTGCCATACCTGGATTGTCTTCGTCTTCTATAATTCTTCTCCACCGTTCTTATGTGTCTTCTTGACATGTTTTTTCTAGAAGTACTGGGCCTATTAGTACTACGACACTAGTGAGTAGATCTCGGTCTGTAGGACCTTACACTTCAGTTCACCCGGAATCCTTCGTAGTGATGTTTGTTTCGATCACCTCCACTACCTTAAGGTCAACTCGATAAAGTTTAGGACTTTCTACAACGACACTTTCACGACGTGAGTTATACAGTCGTTTAAACCTTTTGAGTCGTCACCGGTGTCCTGACCCTTTTCAGTTAAAAGTAAGGTTAGGGGTTCTTTCCGTTACGGTTTCTTACGAGTTTGATGGTGTGTTAACATGAGTAGAGTGTGTGATCATTTCATTACGAGTTTTAAGAGGTTCGGTCCGAAATCGTTATGCACTTGACACTTGAAGGTCTACAACTTCGACCAAAATCTTTTCCGTCTCCTTGGTCTCTAGTTTAACAGTTGTAGACGACCTAGTACCTTTTTCGTTCTCTCAAGGTCTTTTTGTAGATGAAGACGAAATAACTGATGTCGTTTCGGAAACTGACACACCTAGTGTTATTTGACACCTTTTAAGACTTTCTCTACCCTTATGGTCTGAGGGACTGGACGGAGAACTCTTTAGACATACGTCCAGTCCTTCGTTGTCAATCTGGACCTGTACCTTGTTGTCTGACCAAGGTTTATTCTTTTCCTCATACAATTCCGACATATGACAGTGGGACGAATAAATTGAAGATACGTCTTATGTAGTACTCTTTACGACCCGGTCTCCTTCGTGTTCGACCTTAGTTCTAACGACCCTCTTTATAGTTATTGGAGTCTATACGTCTACTGTGGTGGGAATACCGTCTTTCACTTCTTCTTGATTTCTCGGAGAACTACTTTCACTTTCTCCTCTCACTTTTTTCAACCGAATTTCGAGTTGTAAGTCTTTTACTTCTAGTACCGTAGACCAAGGTAGTGAAGTACCCTTTATTTACCCCTTTGTCACCTTTGTCATAGTCTGAAATAAAAACCCCCGAAGTTTTAGTGACGTCTACCACTAACATCAGTACTTTAATTTTCTACGAATGAGGAACCTTCCTTTCAATACTGGTTTGATCTATCGTATAAGTTTTCGTCTCTGTAACGAAACAGTTATTTCCAGGTAGATCAGTTCCGATATCAAAAAGATCACCAGTACATACCTACACTCTCAACTTGATATTTCTTTCGACTCGTAGTTTATTAACTATGAAATCTTGACACCACAACCTTTCTGAGAACTCTCAGGAAACCTGACGTTCCTCTAGGTTGGTCAGGTAGGATTTCCTTTGGTCAGGACCCACAAGTAACCTTCCTGACTACGACTTTGACTTTGAGGTTGTGAAACCGGCGGACTACACTTCTCGACCGAGTAAACTTTTCTGGGAATACGACCCTTTCTAACTCCCGTTCTCCTCTTCCCCTACTGTCTCCTACTCTACCAACCTACCGTAGTGGTTGTACTACCTGTTACCAAACCCACCTGAGGTCCTCAACCACTACCTGTCCCTCCGGACCGCACGACGCTAAGTACCCCAGTGTTTCTCAACCCGTACTGACTTACTGCCTTGACTTGACTATATTTGATGGACTCGACACTTAGGGGTGTGAAAGTATTCTTAAGTTGAATCACGAGAAGTCCGATTACATATGAAGTTAAACTTTCAGAACCACTCACAAGTAATTAAAATAAATTATACGACAGTGTTTAAGTCAACCATTTCTTAGGTTGACGTTACGTCCTCTGGGGTCAAACTAAGGATCCAATCGTTCTAGGGGACCTCTTCCCTATCCGATGGGTGAGGTCACAAGAACCTAAAGGTAACACCGAGTCGACCATTTCTTAGGCGGACGTTACGTCCTCTAGACCCAAGTCAGGGACCCAACCCTTCAAAGGGGACCTCTTCCCTTTCCGATGGGTGAGGTCATAAGACTGGACCTCTTAAGGTACCTGACATATCAGGTACCCCAGCTTTTCTCAACCTGTACTGACTCGTTGAAAGTGAAAGTGTACTTCTTTTGGACGACGTCAGAAGAACGGACTTTTTTTAGGTACCCGTCTCCTCTGACCTCCCGATGTCAGGTTTCTCGGTGTCTTCTCAGTCTGTACTAAGTCGTTGACTCGTTCGTGTGTGTACTTCTATTCATATATCTACCCAGGGGTCGAATTGCTACCAAGTTGAATGTTGAGAAACTGAAATGGTCCCTCGCTTTCACTATCCGTAAGTCAGTTCTGATATGAAACTGAAACCTAGAAAAAGAGTCGATCTCTGTACCCCAGGTCAGGAGAACACTGGGAACCGTCACCGTCGTCGGTGTCGAGGATCAGTCGGAGTAGTAGTGGTAGTACTTCCTTTGTTGGGTTATGAATTTTGACAGACACGGATCTGTGAACGAGACGAAAAGTGCAGGTCATAACATAAGTTATTTAACGTGATTCATAAGGTATGAAATAATATTTTACACAATCTACCAAAGGGGGTTGATATCCGATTAGATTCGTAAGACTAGTACAAATTCCACCCTACCTGATTCGACACTAAAAACAATAAAATCTACATAATTTACGTAAAAGTTGACTACGACAAAAGTTGAATTCTATCTAAATACCCCTACATAGGGGTGACACCCCGAAAGGTCCACCGAGTCACCATTTCTACGTGGACGGTTACGTCCTTTGTGTCCTCTGAACCCAAACTAGGACCCAACCCTTCTAGGGAACCTCATCTTTTACCGTTGAGGGAGGACATAAGAACGGACATTTTAAAGTACCCGTCTTCTCGGACCACCCGATGTCAGGTGTCTCAACGTTTTTCAGTCTGTGTTGACTCGTACGCGTATAGGGGTAATATGTAGTTCCTTCTAAACATGATTATAAAAGAAAGTTTTTTATCATCGTTTTATACTGATAGCTAGTCTAAAACCCGTTAAACCGTTTATATAAAACACAGTCACTTGACATTTCGAATTATCTACTCCTATATCAAGAAACCAACTTATCAAAGGAAGTTTTATCGTGTCTTCCTAATTACACAACCATCGTTATTGGCCCTCTTCCTCTATCGCGTGTGTTCGGAAGTATGGTCCCTTCTACCAATACTATATTTATGAAATTCGAAAGTCATTATGAAATTCATAAATACGATATTTATGAAACTCGAAAGGAAGCTGACAAAACAATAGACCAAAATTCATCCAAAATAAGTCATTGAAACCAAGACGAGAAATAATTGTTTATAATAAGTGAATTTCATTTGAACTGCAATTTTTGTTACTTTTCTTTCAAACAAGGACAATCAAAAGAAAAGACTTATTCATAAACGGGTTTCAAGGTAGACTTGATGTCTAACTTCTTTACAAAGTTCAGTGTCGTATAAAGACACCATACCAACGAGTGAGTTTACAGTAACATTTTGTATACACAACACTATTAATCATTATTTATATATTTATTTATTTTACAGTGTTTGTTTATGCATGTGTACACCATGGACGAATGAATAAGAGTGAGGGACTCCCTCATTCTACAGAGAAAATTTTTTAAGGTTAAAATGATTCTAACGGGTAAAAATCTTATCGATTTCGTCACCCATAAAAGACTCTATATTAAACTAACGGACGGTAAGTACTGAAAAGGACACTAATTAATTTAAACGAATACATACACTTTTTTGACTTTTTCTGTTCATAATATGTGTCTGAAAAATATTAATTCTGTGATTATGAAATTGAATAATTTGATTGTATTAATGACCAGTGACGTTTTATTGTATCAAATACGATTTGTAAAAATTAATGGAAATTTAGTCGTTTATTAAAGAATTTTTTGAAAAAAAACCAACTTAGTGCACCGTATACCCTAGAATCGAGGGGTTGGTCCCTAGTTTTAACGTGGGGAACGTAACCTTTGAACCTCAGGGTTGGTGATCTGACGGTCCCTTCAGGGAATCGTTCATTAAAGGTCTCCTAATAGGGTACTGCCAAACGTTTCGAAACTACCATTACGATAAATAAAGTTGGGACCAAAACTTTCGTTTTTGACCCTTGTTATATCCACAGGTCTTTACCCCCTAATTAATTTTTAAGCCAACATTTATTACAAGTATGATGGTATAATTCGTTTTTACATCCAGTGTATACGTAGGAAACAGGTTGGACTAACACAATGAAAGTTAAGAATATTATCTATGTAAGTTACAGGTAGATCAAGGATTTACATTCCTTAGTATACAATCCAGACATGACTATGTATGTATATATATATATATATACATGTATGTATATATATATATATGTGTACGTATACCTCTTCCGTTACCGTTGGGTGAGGTCATGAGAACGGACCTTTTAGGGCACCTACCTTTCGGACCACCCGACGACAGACACCCTAGCGTGTCTCAACCTGTGCTGACTTCGCTGAATCGTCGTACGTATGTATATACATATATACATATACACGTATGTATAGATACATATTTTACATCCATGAAATATATGTAACATGTGTCTAAATTATTTTTATGTAAAATACGTGTATGTAAAATATGTATACATTAATTTCCAAGATACTTAATAAATTATAACATTTACAAGGGACTCTTTTTTACCTTTACAACTTTTATGGTACTTTTAAGTTCTTACGAAGACCTTTGTGTTTAGTCTTGTCTCTTCCTTCTTTTACCTACCGACCGTGGAGACCCTTTATCACGAAACAATAAACTCTTAAACAGAAGTGCGGAAGGCTCCTTCTTAAGTAAACAGAAATAAGTGAATGAAAAAACGGAGTCACGAAGGTGTCTAATTTTGGAGGTTCAGGAGACTTCGGTTCAGACAGAGACTCCAACCGTCTTCGTGTCCGGTGTCCGAAGGAAACGACAGTGGGGACAAAACTCCGATATTACGTACTTTAAGTCTCTTTGTGAACGGACCCCGGACTCGACACAATGGGAGTTCTACCTGCCCAGTACGACCCTACCTCCATCGGTCACGAACCATTACGACCGAACAAACATTATAACCCCTGAAGAAGATTAGAGAGAACGAGTTCACTTTTTAACCATGACAAATGTACATTGTAAATTAGGGAAATGGGTGTGTTACTGTTACAAAAAATTACAAAAATAAAGAAAGAGGAAAAAATTTTTTTGGATAAATTAAAAAATAAAAAACGGCGTGGAGTGTTCGACACCTGAACGTTGGGGACCTCAGTCGTGTGCCTCAGAATTGGTGATCTGTCGGTCCCTTTAGGTCTATTTTTAGATAAAAATAGAAACTCACATTTCACGTGGAAAAAATCTGTCGTATAACAACCCAGTACAAAAAAATTTTAAGTCAGACTGAAAACTAACCTGATACATTAGGTAAGTGGGAATTGACATAATAGCTATATCAACCTTAACGTAGATGGTAAAATCAAAAACTAAAGTTACAGAGTAATAACAAAAAAACAGAGTATATGAAAACAAAGAGATAAGACAGAAGTGACGAGATAAAACAACTCGTAAAAGACTACATCGTTACATCATAAAAGACTGAGCAAACGGTTACGTTCTCTACATTCTCCGTACCCAAGGTAGGGACCAAACCCTTCTAGGGAACCTCCTTCCGTACCTTTGGGTGAGGTCATAAGAACGAACCTCTTAGAGTACCTGTCTCCTGGGACCACCCGATGTCAGGTGACCCAGGGTTTCTCAGCCTGTACTGACTTCGTTGAATCGTGTGTGAGTATCTTTGTAATGAGGATATATCCAGAAAAGGAAGGAAAAAGTACTACGGCAATATAGATAATATAAATAATTACAACGTTTAAGTTCTTAAGTATCGATACGAATACTGAAATAGTAGACGTCAGAGAAGAAATTCAAGTCCTTTACCGAAATATAAGAGGTGGGGAAAACACGATAATAACCGGTCACATAATGTACATATAATATAAAGATATAGACGATTCGGTCTATGTAATATAAGTATAATAAAATATGTTAATGAAATTTTTATTATTTCTTTACTCTTTCCGTACGTAAATATGACAAAACATATTACTGTTTTAAGGGAAATGACCACGAAAAAATAAAAAAAGACACACACATACTTAAGTTTAAGAATTCGACTCCGTTCTACTCTTTACCACAGGACGAGGAAGACCCTTCTTTCGGGAGACGGACTCTCGGCCACACCCCTCCCTTGGACACAAAAAACACCGTCGAAAAACCTCACCTCAGACTTGGAACGACTTGACCCTCTCCCCTTCTCTCTTCCCAGTACCAAGTAAATGGCATGCGAAAGAATGACCTCAAAGTACCTGAAAGAAGTTATCTACAGAGAAATAAACGATAAACGGGAATCCTGGTGTAGGTCTTCAAATTAACCAAAAAATTTTCTATTAAGAGTAGTCAAAGGAACCTTTCGTCCAGTAGTCTCGAGGAATATAAGAGTACTCTCCTCAACTAAAGGGAACCGGAAGTGAAAAAAGGGGTAAAAACCTGTGA
The DNA here is from genome assembly GCA_006410555.1 of Capra ibex. Taxonomy (NCBI): domain Eukaryota; kingdom Metazoa; phylum Chordata; class Mammalia; order Artiodactyla; family Bovidae; genus Capra; species Capra ibex. The sequence goes on from SJYO01048541.1 coordinate 2,638,065, forward strand.
AACAAGTAAATCTTTATACTCCCATATAACTTCTTTCAATTTTTTTTTCTTAAAGAACTTTACAGTGAAAGGGCTCTATGCGTTAGAGTCTTTATTGATCTTTATCTCTGAAGTCACGACGGTTCTAAGAGAGTGAATGAGGACGAATTTTGATCTTAAAGTGAATTATTATTATTCATCGAATATAAATACATCGTAAATAATACAGGTTTCGCGAGAGAATTCGTGAAAAACATATGGCTGAATAAATCGGAGACGTATTGGTATCCTCTCGAAGGGAGTATCGAGTCAACCATTTCTTACGCAGACTCTACGTCCTCTGGGACCAAGCTACGGACTCAACCCTTCTAGCAGACCTCTCCCCTATCTGATGGGTGAAGTCATAAGAACCCGAAGGGAACACCGAGTCGACGATTTCTTGGACGGACGGTACGCCCTCTGGACCCAAGCTAGGGAACCAACCCTTCTAGGGGACCTCTTCTTTTTCAGATGGGTGGGGCCATAAGACCGAACCTCTTAAGGTACCTGGAGTCAAGTACCCCAACGTTTCTCATCCTGTGTTGACTCGCTGAAAGTGAATTGGTATCCTACATCGATATATTAATAGGGGGTAAAATGTCTACTGTAATGACTCCGTAATTTTTTTTAGACGAAGAGACAGTCGAAGTAAGAAAGGGGAGTTGGGTCCCTTTTCTTAGAACCGACAGACTCAAAGGAAATGACCTTTGAAGAACTGAGGTAAAAAATAAAGATTCAATTTTTAAAGATTCTTTTCTAACCGGATTTAATCCAGTTTACGGGTTGAGAGATAGTCAGTTCATAAGACCGGAAGTAAAAACTTTCTATCAAACGACCGACACTCTAAGAATCAACTTTCTGAACAAAACTTTTAAAATAGACGAAGACATCTGGAGACCGGGACTAGTTTCCGTCAACGATAAAAGGTGGTAAAAGGACCACCTTTTTATTCCCTTTTCCAGTGTCCCTTTTCCTTTACCCATTTCCAGTGTAACAGAATAAATAAACGTAGAGAGAGAGAGGGAGTTAGAGAGTGAGAGGGTCACTTTCGACCCGTAAATTCAAGTACATAACATAAACAGAAAGAGAAAGACTGAATAAAGTGAGACATATTATCTGAGACCCAAGTAGATGGAGTAAACGACACACTGTGTCCTTCGAGTCGAGTCACGGGACACTGTTGGACCTTCGCACCCTACCTCACCCTCTACTTTCCCCCAAAGTCCTTCCTCTCCCGGATTCATATGGACACTGACTAAGTACAACTACATACCTCTCCGGTTGTGTTACAACATTTCGTCGTTATTCGGAGGTTGTTATTTTTTCTTTTTTCTTTAGAATTTAACATCGTTGAGACCTAAAAGTCGTCACTAGGGTAGAGGAGGAACCCGTGAACAACAATAACGACCAAAACAATCAGATACACGAATTACCAAACAAACCTGGTTAAGATGTTTTACTCCAGTGACGAGTAGACGGGGACGTGGGTTACGGAACAAAAATAAAAATTAGGACCTAAGGATCTTCAGTGACTACCGAGTCGTATTGAATTACAAGTCGGTCACTGACCGGTCTGACATTCAAGAAACAGGAAACGACCATCTAGACACACATCGAATCCCTCACTAAAGTTCGGATATAGTGTAAGTCGCTCCACGATCATCAAGAGTACACGGGTTGGAGTAAAACATTAATTTTTTTTCATCTTTTGTAGTGATATGTTTATTTATATTTTATATTTGTACTTAACTCTTCAAAGAGTGTCATACCTTTAAACAACGGGGTGTTAAATAGGTTTTTATGTTGATACTTTGAGGTGTGTAACTAAAACGGTTTCTCTTACAACAAGATTTTTAATTCTCCGACACTGTCTCTGACATAGAAATTTTATTGTCTTCGCCCTTAACTACACTCAACAGGTTGATTTAAATATTAATAATATTTCTCTGAGATTAATTTTCACAAGACTGTTCGTTCGGTGTACTCAAAGACCGTCGGAATCAAACAAGATCCTACCATCCGTCCGAAGTAAGGGAAAACTTTCAGGGCAGTAAGTTAAGACGAAGGAGACCTTTACTTAAAGGGTGGTGAGGTGAGATGTGTTAAAAAAGGAAAAGGAAAGGTAGGTCAAGTGGGGACTCATAAAATCTCAAGAACTCGTCAGAGGTTTTACCCCGACGGGAAACAGGAAACTGGAAGGTCGACCACCTCGTCCAACACGACCTGTCTCCCGAGGTGACCATTGATATTTGGAACCCGACATACCGAGACGAGGACTGTAACTTCTGTCTCTTTAATTCCTGTCTTGAGTTTAGAAAGGGAGTCTCAGGGGAAAACCCAACTACTCTAAATGGAGTACACGTCCCTTCAAAAGTTTCTCGACAGTCTTCGAGGTCCCCGACTCGGTAGGGACCCCTTCCCAGAAGTGATACCCTGTCGAGAGGTGTATCCTATGACCGGGGACCAAAACCCTGAAACGTCAAACAATTCCGAAAACAAAAAGAACCTCTTTGGTCTAAAGTACAATGAAAAACTCAATGGAAATGAGGAGTAGAACCTCGACAGAGGCACTTTTTATCCCCTCTCAGAAGAGACTCAGACCCCGAAGGGACCACCGAGTCTACCATTTCTTAGACAGACGTTACACTTTCTACACCCAAGCTAGGGACCAGGCCCTGCTCGAGAACCTCTCCCCTTACCGTTGGGTGAGGCCATAGGAACGGACCTCTTAGGGTACCTGTCTCCTCAGACCACTCGATGTCAGGTACCTCAGTGTTTCACAGCCTGTACTGACTCACTGATTGTGTGTGGTGTGCGATGTGTGTGTGTGTGTGTGTGTGTGTGTGTGTGTGTGTGTGTGTGTGTGTTTGTATGCATGTGTTGAGAGACGTAGACTGACGACAACCGAAGTGGTAATCGAGACCACCAGGTAGACAGTTGTGGCCGGAAACGAAACGACCGACTCCTGAGGTTCGGGACGCTCCAGGAGCCGGAAGTCACAGACATGTTCCGGCCCTTTACTTCGAATGACAAGGGGCCCCCGGTAGGCGAAGGGACAGGAGATTTAAAAGGGGATTGAGACCGAAATCAAAAGTTGTTTGGAATCGACCATCGGTTCTTTTTATGAAAATTCTTGCGGGGAAGTTCTGACTTTCCCTGTTCTTAGTATTTAAATTTTTATTAATATTGTTTCGTCCTTCAGATTAGAAGACGGGAACAGAGGCGGACGGTGGACGCGTCCCGGAGACTCCCACGAGAGACAACGGGGGTCTTCCTGCAAGGAGTCCGAACCCGTGTGCCGTACACGTCTCCTCCTTTTTTAAGACCGAAACTGAACTCTGGAGAGTGAGTTTGGACTCTCCTTTTAGACACGTCCTCAGAACCAAGGGGGTTTCCTCTCTTTTACTCTTCCGTGAAGGATAGGTAATTTCATAGGTTTTGTAGCGGCGCCCTTTCAATTCGACCAGGTCTACGATTCACGCAATTCATTTCTTCGAGTCTTTGGAGTATCTGACGGTCTTTTTACAATCCCAGCATGAAGTAGAACCGGCAAAGGTCGACCAAGACTCTCGTCCTTGTTTGAACGAACATTTCTAACTCTCGATTTGAACCCGGGACCCTCAGACCGGGAAAGAGGAGGAAGACAAGTGTGTTCCTTGTAAGACCTTTTCTATACTCACCTTTAGTTTCTCCAGGTCTCACGGAGGAGGTCTTCTCTCTCTGAATGTGGACCTCCTTCGTCGGACGACAGGTCTCTGTCGGTGGGAAGGCCCAAGGTGCACGGCGGGACCTTCTGTCTTTCGGTTCCTTCGTTATTTAGTCACGTTTCTTCAAGCGATGAAATTCTTTTTATTTCTAGAGTTTATAGTTGTTTACGTATTCATTATCGTCTCCGATAAAGAACGAGGTAGTTGTAACATTTATTTAATGTACAATTTTGGGACCGGTCATAGTGACTGTTTCGTGGTACATATATGTTCGAAACAAAAACACGAATCAATACATTAACGTGAAGTACAGGATGTCAACACACCGTTCTTTTTTTTTTATGACTTTGTTCGACCTCCACGTAGACTTTTCATACACTCGAACAGAGGGTTCGTTCTCAGACTTGACACTCCTACCCAGATCCAGTGGACAAGGGAAGTTCTCACAAAATCTCTTTCAAATTACGTTTCCGGACCACCGAGTCAGCCATTACTTAGACGGACGTCACGTCATCTGGGCTCAAACTAGGGAGTCAACCCTTCTAGTGACCTCTTTCCTTACCGTTGGGAGAGGTCATAAGAACGAACCTCTTAAGGTACCTGTCTCCTCGGACCACCCAATGTCAGGTACGCCAATGTTTCTCAACCTGTCCTGACTCGTTGATTGTGAAAGTGAAAAGTATTATCTTTCCTCATGGTTCACTTTATTTTGTTTGTTTGTTTGTTTTTTTAGGAATGGTAAACGAATGTAATTCTGTATGATTCACCCTGAAGGGACCACCAGGTCACCAATTCTTAAACGGACGGTCACGTCTTTCGTACCCAAGCTAGGGACTAGACCCTTCTAAGGTGTACGACACCTCGTTGATTCGGGTACGTAGTGCCGATGACTTCGAGAACGTGGGATGTCAGACACGAGACGTTGTTCCCTTCGGGTGCGTGACGTTGATCTCTCGTCGGGGTGAGCGGCGTTGCTCTCTTTCGGACGTCCGTCGTTACTTCTGGGTCGTGTCGGTTTTTATCTACTTTTTATTTTATTCTGAAGGATCCGATAAATATATCTAACTAAAGTAAGAGTTCTTTATTAGGGAAATTATTATTACAGTAAAACGACTTAGTTGTCCTTCATCCGACACCTATCTTTGAAATTAAAAAACAAAAGGAAACCTTTGTTCCCCCTACAAGTCTAACACAGGAGGAAAGGTCTTTTACATGGAAACGTAAGAAGAAGAAGAGTCTTCCCCTTACAAAGAAAGGAAAGGAAAACTTAACAAAATTTCTATCCATCTCATCGTACACTTACTCGCCCATTCCAGTGACGTCCGTCTGAGTACTTCTACACCATCTTAGGAGCCTAATATTTTCCCTGGGCAAAAGGAACGCCGTGCGACACAAAAGTAGGAGGACTACTTACGAAAAGTAGTCTTCTTTGTTGTTGGAACCTAAGGACGGAATTAACTAAACCACGAGTGTCACCTGACCTAGTACAAGTTTCTGTCGTTCTAATCTATGAGTAAACATGAACCTAAAAGTTCACCTCGAAAGACTCAAGAGAGACAAGTCATAAGTGATGTAAACTCACCTAAACCTCCCTCCCTTTAGACATAACATAAACACGTTTTAATGTTTTATAGTCACCAGATCTAGACGGCAATATACGAAAGGGATTAAAAGAAAAATAATGGGAAGCGTATTAACCTTCCGTTCTGTCGAAAGGTTAATGTCCCCGGTGACTCTTTGTGTTTGTCGGTGATTCGTGGTCGCCCAGGAGTAAAGGACGGTAAGGTCAGTAGTGCGACGACGAGTCTTTTCGCGGGTGGTGAATGACTGCTGGTGTCTAGGGTCCCTTCCCTGGTCGCACAGACTTGGATGACCGGGCACACTCCTTCACTCGGATACGCCACTTTTACTCTTTTGCTTTTCATAAGTGCCAACTTAGATAACCGGTGTAACAATTCCAGTTTTTAGATTGGTGGATCCCGGTCTAAGTTATTTTTAGACAGACCGAAAATACGGTTCGGTACGTCCGGACCTTTTTAGTTAAAACAGCTTGAACATTTCAGAAACGGCCAGTTCCGTGTCAGTCTTAAGGAGAGACAAGAAGGAGGGTCTAGACCGAAACCCCTACGGCCCTCCTGGGCCCCACCGGCCCCCGACCGTCGGGACGTAGTCAAGATCCTCTACGAACCCCTTCTCTTTTCCCCTCTCGTGTGCTGACAACGGGCAACAGTGTGACATGCACGTGTACAGATCGTGCTAGTCCGGAGTAAGTAAGTAAGAAGGTACATAAGTAGCCTGTGAACCCCCGATGGGGGCCACGGTTCACGAATCGAGATCCGACCCTGATAGTTCTACTTTTGTGTACCGGACACACGGGTTGTTCCGGTGTACCATTACATCTCAGTACTCCTAAGAAATTTCCCTACGGCTCCTGAGTACCGTCGTAGTATTTTCTCCACAGAGTCATTCAGACCTCCCATTGTCGGACAAGCCTTCACATAGAGGCTCCTCCCCCCTGTTCACTCTGGCTGGAACTCCAAAGCTAAACCTTGTCACCGGACCCCTTCCAACTTGTAGAAACTGACTCTCGTAGCCCCTGTTATCACATCTCTACACACACACACCCCCACCCACACACACACACACACTCTTTCTCTCTCTCTGTCTCTTTGTCCCTCTGTCTCTCTCGTCGTCTCTTTCCTTACGGGAGGATATGTCATTCATCACTTCGTCTTCGTCTACCTGATCTCCACTTTTCAGTTTCAGTGGTAGTTCAACTTCGTCTCATCCACGTGTAATAGTAGTATAAAATCCTTCTCGGACCTTTATACACTTTCTACTTGACCTTGTTTCTACGTCGGTCTCGGTCTTCTCTTACGCCCTGTCGACACAAGTGACGAAATGGGACACCTGGACACCCCGACTTACCCCTCGGTCACCACACTCGTGTCACAAGTCAGAACAACTACTCTACTCTCCGTCCCGGTACGTCCCACCCCTCCTCTACGTCCCCCCTGTCCACCCACACCTCCCGTTCCCTCGTTTCACCTGACACGTAACTACAACCTCCGTAACCACCCGTCGACCTTCGTAGTGGGACCGAACTCCTATTTCACTTCCAGTTATAAAATACCACTATCAACATTGGACTCCCCACTTACCCCGTTTCTCTGGTTTCTCTTTTGCAGTTCCTCTCTCCATTCAGTACTCCTGTTTCGGGACCATTCCTGGACCCAGTCCGTCTCTGCGACCTTGTTGAGTCCCCCAGGGACCTTCCCGCCGTATCTCCCTCCTCTCAGTCATCTCTTCTTCCAGGGACTTACATGCCCTTCTTTTTCAAGGTCCACTCACCTGCAGTCACAATGCAAGACGTCTTGCCAGGTCGTTCCTTTCCGTGCTCATCGACAGGAATGTGTCCGACCCACCCTCCGGGTGTCGAGGTAGACCTGTAGTCGAAAGGACAGTGTACCCAGTCGAGGTAGGATCTGAAGGACGGTAATCCCGAAGAAGTTTGAGCGGAGGTAGTCAATTGGGGATGCACAGGAGTCGGTACACTCTTTTGTTAACCGACGGTAGTCCTGGCGACCCTACGAACCTCTGAGACCCATTCGGAGTAATCAGGTAGATAAACTTATAGTGGAAGTCGGTAGAAAAAAGGAGAAAATCTTAACTCCATATCAACCAAATGTTATATGATAATAATTATCAAAGTCTACGTGTCGTATCACTGGTATCTCTAAAATTCCTAATATGACGTAATTATCAATCATATTTTACAACCGACACAAGGGACTCGTATACAAGGGACCGATATAGGAACTCGAATAAATAAAGTATGTATTATCAAACATGGGGAATTACGGAAGGGGGATAGAACGGGGAGGGGTATAAGGAAAAGGGGTATCCATTGATGATCAAACGAGAGATATAGACACTCGGACAAGGACAAAACAATATAAGTGACCAAACAAACTCCCAGGTGTATATTTAATATGTCATAAACAGAAAGAAACGGACTCAATAAAGTGATTTGTATTATGAGAGGTCCAGGTAGGTACAACAACGTTTACGGTTCTAAAGTAAAAAATACCGACTGATTATAAGGTAATGTATCAAGTGTTGAAGAAATCGGTAGGTAGGCGATTACCTGTGACTCCAACGGAGGTATAGACTGTTGGCATTTATAACGATGGTACTTGTCGCACTACACACATAGAAAAACTTAATCACAAAAACAAAAACGGTCTGTTCCGTTAAGACAAGAGGGTAGAGAGAACTAGAGACAAGGACAACGGTTGTTCAGGAGGGTGGTCGACCACCTTTCCTGTCAATTACGGACGAGGTGCGACCGGTGGCCGTCGGGATATGGTGGTCGTCCATCTCACCCCTACCTCCACCCCATTTGACGGACAGAGGGACCTCCAGAGGTCCCTGTCGGCTCACAGAAGATGAACGAGACTCGACACAAACCTAGGTACCCTAACTCCGGGTCGCGGGGATCGACCAGTTGTCGGAGAAAGAACCGTGAAAAAGGAGGAAGGAACAGACCGAGGGGTCCAGTGAGAGAGGTCTCAGGACCCTAGTACGGAGATTCGTCGAAAAACACGGGTTCAGGAACGATGTCCCAGTGAAAAGTGGGTTGGATTCTGTGTCGTAAAGGGTGAGACCCCAGAACGTCTGTGTGTACCGGCACGGTAGGAGGGGCAAAAGGACATAGTTTTCATGACCCCAAACACCCGTACCTTCCGTATACCATCTTTATCCACAGCGACTACGTCTAATTTGGGACAAAGTCCCGTTACGACGGAGACTACCGTCGTGTGGACGAGTCGTCTTGAGGACCTCCCTCCTGTCAAACGAACCTAAAAATTCTGGACAAGGGCGACACCTCCCCTCACACCCACCGACACACCCACCCACTCCCTTACTCTTAAACTCGACCAGCTGGCTGTAGGTCCACACCCCGACCCTCCTGTCCGCACACACACACACACACATCCCAAAGGGTGTCACCTTTCCATTCTCCTGTAAAGTCTGAGTCTCACTTCAATTTTGTGTGTTATTCGAGTCTCACTCCCCACGGTCAAGTCTTCGGGCACACCAGTCGGACTCTGACTCACTCAGAGGTCCTCCCTGACGTTTCCGTCGAAGGACACGACGTTTTCGTTCCGGTCCGTCCCCGGTCCCGGTCGGGGTCCCAGAGGGTAAGTCTTTGCCCCTGGGAGCAGGAGATCCCGTCGGGACAGGGTACCCAGGACCCGACCGAGGGGAATTTCCGTCGTCCTGGTGTAAGTGCAAGGGGCAGACCCTCCAACCATGGTCCTGTCTGGGGCGGGGACGCTCGTCTTCGACTGACGACTACCTTTCAGAGCCAGGGGAACGGTGGTTCGCCTGTTGACCCGAGGTAATTAAACGGTGTCTCCGTGTCCGGTCATTGAGTGGTACTTCGGTCGTCTCGTCTCTTTTATAAACGGGTTTCTAATTGTCCCCTCGGGGAGACCTAAAGGTTTCACGTCCCGGACTGTTCGAGGTCCGAAATTTGTGGAGCCCGGTCTGTCCCCTTGGTGTCCGGTCCGGGTAGATACACACACAGGGACCGGTGTGGTCGTGGACCTCCAAGATACGTCCGCTCCGAAGACTAGTGGCTCCTCAGACGAAACAATCGTCGCCCTGTCTGAGAACGACGACGGTACCTTTGACCCGTCCCGGAACTACTCTACTAGGGTCTCCGACGAGACGACTGATTCAGTAACCAGTCGAGACAACAAGGACCCCGGAGAGTCACAAAGATTGACTCTCGAAGATGGCGAAGCCTTTTTGTCTCTAAAAGACGAAGGCCCCTCGGGGGTCCCCTGTCAAGGGTTTTCAGGACTGTTCACGTTTCACAGAAAGTTCGGACGAAGGAAAGAGACATAATGAAACAATAATAAAAAATTAACAATTTTAAAAAACCTTACTTTATAATTTAGGGTATCATGAAATGTTAACAATTTTAGAGTGTGCGTACTAAAGTACATTGGGATATTATTTGAACAAAAAGTAGGGGATGAGGATATAACGGGACGGGAGGAAGGGACAGGAGTGACCATTGGTGATCAAACAAGAGATCTAGGGCTCAGACGAAGAAAAAACAAAATAAGTGGTCAAACAACATAAAAAATCTAAGGTGTCTATTCACTATAGTATGTCATAAACAGAAAGAGACCGAATAAAGTGAATTACGGGAGGTTCAGGTGGGTACAACGACTTTTACCGTTATAAAGTAGGTTAATTACAGATCCATCATAAGGTGACCCATGTATACATGGTGTCAAAGAATTAGATAAGTAGACGACTACCTGTGAATCCAACGAAGGTACACAATACAATCAGCGAGTCAGCACGGACTGAGAAACGTAGGGTTTCGGGCGGTACCAGGAGACAGGTATCCCTAAGAGGTCCTTTCTTATGGCCTCACCCACTGGTAAAGGACGAGGCCCCCGAGAAAGGGTGGGTCCCTGACTTGGACCTAGAGGACGTAACGTCCATCTAAGAAATGTCCGACTCATCGGTCCCTTCGAGATCCAACGAGGGTATGAGATTGTTAATATTTATTACGACGACACTTGTGACCCCACATATATAGAAAAACTTAATCACCCAAAAAAAAAAGTCTATGTATCGGTCCTGACCTTAACGCCCGAAAGTTTAAAACTTTTAACTCCATCTAAAATGTATACAAATACAATCACATGATGTTATAAGACTTAAACAAAGACATTCCGTGCTCACGTGACCCAACAAGACGTAAAGGCACAGGAACCGTGGACTGGAACGTGGAAGTCACAGGGGTCGTACTCCTCATTTCCTCCCTTGATACAGGGACTGTTTTCCGTCTTTAACCCGTTAAAATGCACCAAGACGTTGATTCACCGAGACATTTGAACTGTGTCAGTAGTTTCGGGATAACAAAAGGAAAAGAAGTAGAAGACTTCTACCCATCTCCACCCCTCTCCCTATGTCACAAAGTTACTACTGAAGATTTCGAAGACACGACGAATGCCATTCTGACTAAAAGGTGTAAGACTAGTCTTAAAGATTTGTACAGGAGTAGTCGACTAATAACCTTCCCTTAGATGTTTCGCATAACTTCTTATACTCTAGAGTCTCCTTACTGTAGTAATCCATTGTGGAGGGGATCCCAGAAGGTGTTTCTGTGACTGTTCGACCCTCGGGCTTCCCGTTACCATTCATTGAATTTTGTTGACTACGTGACCGACTTTGTGTCTCCTGTCCCCACGAAAGACGTCCTAACCGAAACCCACATACCAAAGTCATCGACCCTCCTCTTCGACCAGGTCCTTTACTCTTTTGTATTGAAGAACGTATTAAAATTAAAACTATATTAAAACTGTATACATTTCATAGGTTCGGTATAAAAAAGTTGACTTGTAAACTCTTATTCAATTTCTACTGAAGTACTACAGGAAAAGGAGGTCCATGAAGTCCTCCGGCAAGGATTCTTGGTCCGCATACATAGGGGAATGTATCGGTTTCATGGTACTGGTCTTAACCCTCTAAGTCGCAACTGTACTGTGATAACAAACCAAACATTGGGTGGAAACCTACACGGTTATTAACGATTACAGACCGTGTCGTCAAAGTCAGAGAACCAGGTCTCCGGTGTGTCCTGTAAATAAATCAATACAGAGAACTTAAAGTAAATTAGTCCTTCTTAAGGAGTGGCAAACGACCGAAGGACTGACACTATAAAAACTTCCCAGGACCGACCTACAACTCACTGACAGAGAGTCGAAGTTCTCAATTTAAGTCCAATACGTGAAACCCGTTTTTATGGGGGATTAATTGCCACGTAGACTGGTCCTCTTTACGTCTCAACACAGGGTACAATCTCCGCTAGTAAAGTAGTGAGAACGACGACGATTCAGCGAAGTCAGCACAGACTGAGACACGCTGGGGTATCTGTCGTCGGGTGGTCCGAGGGGGCAGGGACCCTAAGAGGTTCGTTCTTGTGACCTCACCCAACGGTAAAGGAAGAGGTTACGTACTTTCACTTTTCACTTTCACTTCAACGAGTCAGCACAGGCTGAGAAGCGTCGGGGTACCTGACGTCGGATGGTCCGACGAGGCAGGTACCCTAAAAGGTCCGTTCAGGACCTCAGCCCACGGTAGCGGAAGAGGCTAGTGAGACAATTCCACCAATGATAAAAACATTTAGACTAGGTACTTAATTTATGTGATCAAGTCTGGACCAGGAAGACTACTTGAAGTCGTCTTCTTTGCATCGGAGTACGTTGTCGCGGTGGACGACTATCTTTCCTTCGCAAAGAATCTTAAGTTCAAGGACCAATTGCCGAAGCCTCTTCCGTTACCGTGGGGTGACCCAGCGATTCTGTACTGACTCGCTGAAGTGAAAGAGAAAAGTGGAAGTACGTAACCTCTTCCTTTACCGTTGGATGAGGTCACAAGAACGGACCTCTTAGGGTCCCTGCCCCCTCGGACCACCCGACGACAGATACCCCAGCGTGCCTCAGCCTGTGCTGACTTCGCTGAATCGTCGTCGTCGTCGTCGTCAATTGTCGAATATAAAACTACGGAAGGTTTGCAAACAACACCACCACCACCAAGAAATCAGCGAGTCAACACAGGATGAGAAAATACTGGGGTACCTGACGTCGGGGAGTCCGAGGAGACAGGTACCCTAACGGGTCCACTCTTATGACCTCACCTAACGGTAAAGGAAGAGGGCCCCTAGAAGGGTAGGGTCCCTAACTTGGGCACAAAAGACGAGACCGTCTGTCTAAGAAATGATGACTCGAGGTTCCCTTCGGAGAAGGTTTACGATGAATTCTAATTTAGATTGGAAAAGTCTCTATATCAATCTATCACCTCGAACCCGACTTCACGACTCCCTTTAACATTCCTTTGCGACTCGTCTTCGACAATTGTCTTTGAAAGTGCACAAGCCTAGATCCCTTCAGTAAGACAGAATATGTACTCAATTGAACTTAACATACGTTGATGTTATCGAACAAAAACCAGTCAGTTTGTATGTAACGTGTAAACGAATTTAATCGTCCCTTTTTGTACGTAACCGGTTTTCATTTCTCGTAGGTACAATTTTTATTTCTACTTTACGGACGGAAAGACCCTGAGGGTTACGACGAGGTGGAAACTCCTATTCTGAGGGAAGGGTTCACGTTCCAGTACGACTGAACGACACGTCTACATAGAAAAAGGAATTTTATCTAGGGACTGAACAGACTGCGAGAAACCAAGACAGTTCTATATTTCGGTACAACCTTTGACACGAAGAGGTCTCGTCACGGAGTCTCAGTAGACCCTTCACCCGAGGACCCGATCAGGAGGCAAACCGAGTTTATTTTGAGAAAAGATTCCGAAGGGACCACCCCGTCACCAGTTCTTAGGAGGACGGTTAAGTCCCCTGTGTCCAAACTAGGGACCAGGCCCTTCTAGGGTGTACGGTTCGTCGTGGCATACGGTGTTAACGACTTCCGACTCCCGGGATCTCGGACACGAGGTGTTCTTCTCTTCGTTCGTGTTACCTGATGTCGATTTTCTCATTTGGACTTGGTGACGTTGCTCTCAAGTCAAAGAGTCAGTGTCCTCGAGTCAAGGAGTCTCGGGGTGTGTGGGAGACTTAGTACCTTCCGAGGTCCGGACGTCAAGGGACGAGGGGTGGTCCATTGTAGACTGTATGGGACCCGTCCACCCCCTCCCATAGGCCGGGAGTGACCAGGACGATGTCGGTGGGTTGTGACTGAGAGTGGTGAATGAGAGGAAAGAAGGAATACTGTATCAAGGAACATTTGAAATTGAACCAGGTCGTAAACGGAGTAACGAACAGACCTTTATTATTCTTAAACAAAGCGAGATATTAAACTCTCTTTCGGACCGTAAGGGGAGGGTGGTACCTTTTGTGAGACCTTACTAGGGACAGTAGAAGGTCAGCTCGACCAGTGACTGATCAATAAAGGAAGTTTCTCTAAAAACTAGAAGAGAGACGATTAGTCTTCAGACTTGGACTTTTTAGTATGGTCTAGTTCCCCTGCCGGGTCCAGGTAACACGAAAGACATAGTGGTGGACAAAGACGTCATAAGGAAGTTCACAACCTCCTGTACTCTCGTTGACTACTGTAAGCACAAACTTGACTCAATAAGAAGAGAACAACAACCGGTAAGAAGTGAGTGGTCTCGAGTTTGAACCAGACCTTCACCTCCTCTCTTCCCTTTCTCCTCTTCCCCTAAAACCAAGACCTCAATTCTCAACCTTCTCAATTGTCACTTAAACCTGTCGTTTTGACTCTTATAGGTTCTTCTAGTACACCTCTTACACGAGTCCACACAGGTTGAGAGACGTTGGGGCACCTACATTGGGTGTTCCGAGGAGACAGGGACCCTAAAGGGTCCGTTCCTATAACCTCGACCAACGATAAAGGAAGAGGTCCCCTAGAAGGGTTGGGTCCCTGACTTGGGCACAGAGACTACAGAGAACGTAACGTCCTCCTAAGAAACGGGCGACTCGGTGGGCTCTTCGACACTCGGTAGTCCCTTCGGCTAGTCGCACTGCTAGTAGATCTAGAAGTAATTAATATAGACGACAGATCTACCTACCTCCCCAGTCCACTTACGAATCTGACGTCGACCCTAAGGTCCGTGACGCAAATGACACTTGTTTATGCGTGTCCTTGGGTTGTGTCGTCTCTATTGCGGTACGGGTACTCCTTCCTAACCCTCAGGTCCTTCGTGACCCGAACCTTTTCTCAGTTCTATTTCCTCTGGACTCAAGTCAGGGGCCGACCCCTTCTAGGGGACCTTTTCCCATTCCGATGGGTGAGGTCATAAGACCGGACCTCTTAAAGTACCCCTGAGATATCAGGTACCCCAACGTTTCTTAGCCTGTACTGAGTCGTTGGAAGCGATCTCCCCCGTTCTACCGGCACGTGTTGATAAAAGTTCAGGCTGTGTCTCTCAGGCTTGAGCTCAGAGAAACTGAGTCCGTGTCTTGATTGTCATCACTTCTACTTCAAAGTCTCCACCTTCACGATGGAATAATACTTTTTATTTTGTGTAAAGATCGTCGACCCTTACAGGTTCCTACTAAACCCTACGAGACTCACCATCTCGACGTCTTTTCCATACACGCTGGTCCAGTACACTGGAATCATGGGGTAAATGTGACTCTAGACATTAAATTTCTAGGAAATCGTAAATTAGATATCGACCTGGATTAGGTACCAGTTGAAAAATTAGAAATTTAAGACTTGTTTATTTATTTATTTTTATTTAACAAAACTAAGAAAGTAGGTTTGGGTTCAGGTTCCAGTATGTTAACTGTAATCTAAGTAAACAAGATTTTTAATACATTGTGTACTTTTTTACATAAATATTTGTTTTATTTTTAGAAAATTCCAGTCGAGAAACACGTTTCTTAAACCGTGACACATTTCTGACGTAAAGATAATTTACGAATTTGAATTAATGACGTACTAGTTCAAATTAATAAGGATCTTTTTAAGAGATGAAGTATTTAATAAATTGTCAGTATTTCACACCGACAGACTTAATCGTGAAACATCGGGTACTTCTTTAGGGCTTCCCCTTTTACTTATTAAGTAAACAAAAAATGGTCAAACCGACGATAATCCAACTTAGAATACTTTAATAAACTGGTAAAAAATTAATTTTTAAAATAAATTTTTCATTTCTAAGTACACTTCAACACTTTTTACTATGTCTTTCTCGAATACCTACGGAATGGGTCAAAGAGGGTTACCATTGTAGAACGTTTCGATATCATGTAAAAACTACACGTTTTACCGCTAAAATACCCTAAGTTGGATTATACAATATCTACCTACGGTTTTGGGTGTTTAAACCGACCTAATCCAATACACCTATATAGGGTTTAAACATTTCGTAAGTTCATTACAACCGTTGTAACTTTGGACCCGGTACTGTCACCACTGCGTACACCCAAACCAACACCCTCTCTTCTCCAAAGGACCCTCTGAGAACGTGTCTTGTCCCGACTACCGACCTAAAATTCTTTACGACGTCTTCCTAGGTCCTTTATTCGGACCTCTTCATCTACACCACGGGATCCCATTTCTCCCTGACGACGACGACGATTCAGCGAGGTGAGCACAGGCTAAGACACACTGGGGTATCTACCGTCGGGTGGTCCGAGGGGGTAGGGACCCTAAGAGGTCCATTCTTGTGACCTCACCCGACGGTAAAGGAAGAGGTTACGTACTTTCATTTTCACTTCACGAGTCAGGACAGGCTGAGAAACGCTGGGGTACCTGACGTCGGATGGTCCAAGGAGACGGGTACCCTAAAAGGTCCGTTCTCATGACCTCACCTAACGGTAACGGAAGAGACCTTCTCCCTGAGTCAAGTCAAGTCAACGAGTCAGCACAGGCTGAGAAACGCTGGGGTACTTAGCGTCGTACGGTCCGGAGGGACAGGTAGTGGTTGGGCTCCTCAAGTGAGTCTGAACGTAGATAGGTCAGTCACTACGGTAGGTCGGTAGAGTAGGAGCCAGTAGGGGAAGAAGAGGACAGGGGTTAGGGAGGGTCGTAATTTCAGAAAAGGTTACTCAGTTGAGAAGGGTACTCCACCGGTTTCATGACCTCAAAGTCGAAATCGTAGTCAGGAAGGTTTCTTTAGGGTCCTAACTAGAGGAAATCTTACCTGACCGACCTAGAGGAACGTCAGGTTCCCTGAGAGTTCTCAGAAGAGGTTGTGGTGTCAAGTTTTCGTAGTTAAGAAGCCGTGAGTCGGAAGAAGTATCAGGTTGAGAGTGTAGGTATGTATTGATGACCTTTTGGTATCGGAACTGATCTGCCTGGAATCAGCCGTTTCATTACAGAGACGAAAACTTATACGATAGATCCAACCAGTATTGAAAAGAAGGTTCTTCATTCTCAGAAAATTAAAGTACCGACGTCAGTGGTAGACGTCACTAAAACCTCGGGGGGTTTTATTTCAGACTATGACAAAGGTGACAAAGAGGTAGATAAAGGGTACCTCACTACCCTGGTCTACGGTACTAGAAGTAAAAGACTTACAACTCGAAATTCGGTTGAAAAAGTGAGAGGAGAAAGTGAAAGTAGTTCTCCGAAAAATCAAGGAGAAGTGAAAGACGGTATTTCCACCACAGTAGAAGTAAAGACTCCAATAACTATAAAGAGGGTCGTTAGAACTAAAGTCGAACACAAAGAAGGTCAGGTCGCAAAGAGTACTACATGAGACGTATCGTCAATTTATTCGTCCACTGTCATATGTCGGAACTTCATGAGGAAAAGGATAAACCTTGGTCAGACAACAAGGTACAGGTCAAGATTGACAACGAAGGACTGGACGTATGTCTAAAGAGTTCTCCGTTCAATCCACCAGACCATAAGGGTAGAGAAAGTCTTAAAAGGTGTCAAATAACACTGATCTCTGTGTTTATAGTCTATGTTGAGTTTCCGGTCTCTCTCGATCGCCCACCCCTTCGTCTCCGTCGGACCCTGTCCCGGTCCCATCTTACTCACAAGTCAGGTGACCGACTCTCCTCCTACGACGATTAACTCTCCTTCTTTGAAGTCTACGTCGTCTCAAACCTTCCATTCGTCGACCCTCTTAGTTATCCTCTAAGTAGGTCCTCTCCTCTTCCTTTTGAGTGGGGGCTCGGGTGTACTTCTCTCTCTGATCTTACACACTCTACTGGAATTGTAAAGTTTCATTTGTTCTCCCTCACCTAACATTTTAAATGACCAAAAGTTTACAAAATTCTTATTACGTCAGGAAACAGAAAAAGATGGGGTATAGAGTACGTTTTATAACTTTATCCTTTTTATACTCGAGTTCTGACCAGAACAACTTTACTCCCTTTGTGGGTAGAAGTCAGAGAAGACGAACCTTCACCGGGGTAAAAATGGAAGGTTTCCGACCTCAAAAGTGTTTACGTAACCTTTTGATTATCTTAGGTATTTCCTTAATCCACCTATTTTATACAGTTGGGAAATTCAGGACAAAAATAGTCCGATACTTTAAATTAAGAGTGTAGTAAGACAACAATCCGTTTATTTGATACTCTAACGTTTCCTAAAACAACTACAGTTTCTCTCTGACTTTCGATGTCTCTTTTGACATTGTCCCTACTTATAGAGTAGACTCGTAACAGTACTGTCGATGACCAGGACACTTGGGTCTTACCCTCGTTACACCGGGGGCTATTTGTGGGTTCTCCCCAGTCAACTAACACTCGTACAGAACTCGGTTTTACAATACCCGACGGAGTTGTGTTTACGTGAAGATCGGACCTAACTACTTCTGGATTATAAGTCCGGGTCTTTGTACTGACGGGGTGAGATGTCCGACCGAATGGTGTAGACCTCCTCCTGGAAGTAACCCTTGAGAGGTCTAAGTCTATCCTGTCTCTGTGTTACTTTTTTTTTTTGACACGTCTACTCCCCTTTATCTGGTCCTTACCGGTACCTGAACTGAACGATATTTATAAACAAGTTCCTTTCTTCCCCCTCTCCGTCTTGTTCCACTCCCTTTTCCTCCACCCCTCCCTCCCTTCCTTACTCGTCTCGTACACTACTGTACACCAATACTAAATCTCTTGAAAATAAAGTCTTTACCTCTACCTATTCGACTTTTCCTCTCGTCTCTTGAACACTTTCCCCTGTTCGTATACCTCCCATCCTCTTCATCTATACCGACCACTACCAGGGTGGAGACACAGTAACCCTATATTCGGTAGTCGACACCAACAGTTCCGAATTTCGAAGGAGGTAGTGGGGCCTACGAATTCGCTCATAAGGTTACGAGGTGCGATGTCAGGTCTTAGGGGTGGGTGAAAGAGGACCCACATTGTGTGTACGTTCGTAAGGTTATATTTATAAATATCCCGTTTCCTGGAGTCTTTTGTGTTAGGAAAAAAAGGTTTACCATAAGGTGTCTTGGTAGGAAACAGAGGGAGAAAGGGGACTAAGAGGGAGGAAAGGGGAGGAAGGAAAAGAAGGAAAGAGGGAAGGAGGGAGAGTAGGAAGGAAGAATAGAAGGAGAAGGACAGAGACGGAGGAAGGGAGGTAGTAGAGAAGGAAGAAAGAGAGGAAAATTTTGTAAAAAAAAATCGTGTACGAGTCACTTGTGACGATTTAGGGGATGGGGAGTGGATGTTACAACACATTTGTATATACTGAGACGGAGACACTTCAAGTACTCTTTCACCTCTTCTGTCTAGAACCAATTTGTTCACGGTGACAGTATCTGCTATTTAACACGAAGGAAATAATAATATCTTCAACTTGTAAATCAGAATATAGATACCTCCCACACTTTGGATACCTGGAGAATTGTATCCATCCTTTTGGTTAAATGTGTGTGTGTGTGTGTGTGTGTGTGTGTGTGTGTGTGTAATCGACAAGTTAACACAGACTGAGACACTGGGGTACTTGACATCGGGTGGTCCAAGGAGACAGATACCTTAAGAGTTCCGTTCTTATGATCTCACCCAACGGTAAGGGAAGAGGTCCCCTAGAAGGGTTAGGTCCCTAGTTTGGGACCAGAGGGTATAACTTCCATCTAAGAAATGGTAGACTCAGTGATCCCTTTAGGTAGATAGATAGATAGATATGTACATAGATAGATAGATATATAAATCAAGAAATCAAGATAAATCGAGATTTATATACATATAAATCTTGACATAAATCAAGATATCAAGGATATCGGGTTACGTAAGTAAAAAACTGTAGTTTTAGTCATATTAAAGAGATAGATTAAGTCATTACATTTGAGCCAAGTAAAACAAGTTCTCCGAGTCAGGGAGAAGAAGAGGACTCCACCATGGGTTCTAAGACCTTCGAATCTGGGTAATAAAGAAGGAGTCGCTAGTTACGTTTCTTTATCTCCTTTTATTATCTGAGCCTTTCTGATCTCTAGAGAAGTTCTTTTAATCTCTTTGGTTCCCCTGTAAAGTACGTTTCTACCCAAGTCTGTCTTCCAGTCTTTACCATACCTGTCTTTACCATACCCGGATTGTCTTCGTCTTCTATAATTCTTCTCCATCGTTCTTATATGTCTTCTTGATATGTTTTTTATAGAAGTGCTGGGTCTATTAGTACTACCACACTATTGAGTGGATCTCGGTCTGTAGGACCTTACACTCCAGTTCACCCGGAATCTTTCATAATGATGTTTCGATCATCTCCACTACCTTAAGGTCAATTCGATAAAGTTTAGGACTTTCTACTGCGACACTTTCACGACGTGAGTTATACAATCGTTTAAACTTTTTGAGTCGTCACCGGTGTCCTGACCTTTTCCAGTCAAAAGTAAGGTTAGGGTTTCTTTCCGTTACGGTTTCTTACGAGTTTGATGGTGTGTTAACGTGAGTAGAGTGTGCGATCATTTCATTACAACTTTTAAGAGGTCGGTCCGTAGTCGTTATACACTTGGAACTCGAAGGTCTACAAGTTCGACCAAAATCCTTTCCGTCGCCTTGTTTTCTAGTTTAAAGGTTGTAAGCGACTTAGTAGTTTTTTCGTTCTCTCAAGGTCTTTTTGTAGATAAAGACGAAATAACTGATACGGTTTCGGAAACTGACATACCTAGTGGTGTTCAACACCTTTTAAGACTTTCTTTACCCTTATGGTCTGGTAGACTTGACGGAGAACTCTTTGGACATACGTCCAGTCCTTCTCATGCAGTTCCGACATATAACAGTGGGACAAATAAATTGAATATACGTCTCATGTAGTACTCTTTGCGACCCGACTTACTTCGTTTTAGACCTTAGTTCTAACGGTCCTCTTTATTGTTATTGGAGTCTATACGTTTACGACGACGACGACGATTCAACGAAGTCAGCACAAACTGAGACACGTTGGGGTATCTACCGCCGGGTGGTCCAAGGCGGTAGAGACCCTAAGAGATCCGTTCTCGTGACCTCACACAACGGTAAAGGAGGAGGTTACGTACTTTCACTTTTCACTTTCACTTCAGCGAGTCAACACAGGCTAAGAATCCCTGGGGTACCTGGCGTCGGATGGCCGAGGAGACAAGTACCCTAAAAGGTCCGTTCTCATGATCTCACCCAACGGTAACGGAAGAGGTTTATACGTCTACTGTGGTGGGAATTCCGTCTTTCACTTCTTGATTTCTCGGAGAACTACTTTCACATTCTCCTCTCACTTTTTTAACCGAATTTCGAGTTGTAAGTCTTTTGATTCTAGTACCGTAGGCCAGGGTAGTGAAATACCCTTTATCTACCCCTTTGTCACCTTTGTCACAGTCTGAAATAAAACCCCCCGAGGTTTTAGTGAAGTCTACCACTGACGTCGGTACTTTAATTTTCTACGAATGAGGAACTTTCCTTTCAATACTGGTTGGATCTGTCGTATAATTATTCGTCTCTGTAATCAAAAAGTTGTTTCCAGACAGATCAGTTCCGATACCAAAAAGGTCATCAGTACATACCTACACTCTCAACCTGATATTTCTTTCGACTCACGACTTCTTGACTAGAAAAACTTGACACCACAACCTCTTCTCTCAGGGAACCTGACGTTCTTCTAGGTTGGTCAGGTAGGATTTCCTCTAGTCAGGACCCATAAGTAACCTTCCTGACTACAACTTCGACTTTGAGGTTGTGAAACCGGTGGACTACACTTCTCGACTGAGTAAACTTTTCTGGGACTACAACCCTTTCTAACTTCCGTCCTCCTCTTCCCCTACTGTCTCCTACTCTACAAATCTACCGTAGTGGCTGAGTTACCTGTACTCAAACCCATTTGAGACCCACAACCATTACCTGTCCCTCCGGACCGTACGACTCCAAGTACCCCAACGTTTCTCAGCCTGTGCCGACTCGCTGACTTGACTTGACTTGACTCTGGGTAATACCGGAGTCCCTGACCGACCCCATCCCTCCTTACACCCAAAGAAACTCTGAAACGGTCCTGTGTCGAATAGAGTATCACCGGAAACCACCCCTTGGGACCAAGGGTAATCGAGTGACGGGTCAACAACGGTACCTACCACCAACGGTACCTATCACCAAAGGTACCTACCACCAACGGTGTAGGGTGGAGGTACGTGGGAAATCCAACTACGGTCACCAAGAAGAAATTAAGGGACTTTAAGAGTGTCTTAGGAGTGGACTTAAGTATATACTTAAAATGACAAGAAGTTAGGTGGTTTAAGTCACATATAAAATAATTAAGGAAGGAAAGGGAAATGATCCGATAAATAGGGGAGATCGAAGAGTCCAATGTTAAAGTACAGTAAACTGAAACAAGAAATAAAAATAAGTGTTTTTCCGATATTTAAAATAAAACTTATGTCACAAACGGTGTACCGTACTGAATCCTAAATAATAAAAGACCGGTAATAATAAGGACTCCTCTCATTTAACTTACAAATAAAAAAACAGGTAGAGTAATTAAAGTTATAAAAAATAAAGTCTGAGGTTCCCCAATCTAAAATAACAGTAGTGAACATACAAATTACAAACATTGACGACCAACGTGAATATTTGGACACGAATATCTTAAAGATGAAAAACCTTTTACACTTCTAAGAAGTACCTTTAAGGTACTAAAATATAAAAGTATTTACAAGATACCTGTAACTTTTATTTTTTAGAACGTAACTCAAATTCTAATATTTATCTATATGACATTTATGGTACAAAGGATATTTAAAATAGAGGGTTTGTGTAGAGTTGAGGTGAAGGATGGTATATGTAGAATGTTAGGGTCTTGGATGTTGGTTTCTTCCTACACAGGACACAAATCCCAAAACTCCACAGGTCCAAATCCTAAGAGACCTTGGAGTTTAGTTCATACTATCGACGGTGACTGTTCTTGATTTCCACCGGCACTGGAAGTGGGGGTGACGGAATGCAGGGGTCGAGCACACCTAAGACGACAGGACTTCGAACCCCAGGTTGTTCCGATCATAAAAGGTAAACCAATAGGAAACACAGTTTGTGGTTGGTCCTCCATTTTAATAATCTTCCTGCAATAACTCTAAGGCAGAAAGACAATCAAGTGTAAAGATATGATAAGAAATAAGTAGTAAACCAAAGGTTGTCGGAACGAAAATATCTAGTAGTGCAACTTATTTCGTCAAAAAGTCAGATTTGACTCTTTGAAAATATAATTATTTTCATAAATTGGGTAAAACCGGATAAATAATTTAATTATTAAACCAGAGACAGTAAATGAACCATTCCAAAGAAATTACTTAGGAAACAGAAGAGAAATTGAGAACACCTTGTAGAGGTAAACTTACAAACTCTACGTACAGTTTAGGTAGTACAAAGTTTGTATCGAGACACGAGGGTTTGTAGGAGACTTCAAAGAGGGTAGAGTAATTTACCATGGTGGAAGTTGTATGGAGTCTAGTAGGAAGTGAGTATAGTAAGTACCTTTTGGACGTAGATTAGATAGACATAATCTACGCACAGATAGACACAGACAAACGAGTTGGGTTCCATGCGTTTGACACTGTGACTTTCACTTTCAGCGAGTCAACACAGGCTGAGAAACGTTGAGGTACCTGATATCAGGTACCTCAAGAGATCCGGTCTTATGACCTCACCCATCGGAAAGGGAAGAAGTCCCTTAGAAGGGTTGGGTCCCTAACTTGGTCCCAGGGGACGTAATGTCCACCTAAGAAATGGTTGACTCGATAACCCCTTCGGGTTCCATGAGTTTCACCAGGGTTTCGACTGGGGAGACCGGTAGAGAAGACGGTATATAGTACGGGTTATACAGCGATTCAGAGTACCTCAATGACAATTTCCTAGGATAGACTAATTAACAGGCACTAGTTATAAATGACTCAAGAATACAACACCGTCTACAAACTATCCATAATCCCTATGGAGACACCTATTTTGTGTTTCTGTCGAATATAAGAGTCCTCACCTCGATCTGGTATTTTTTTTTTTAACACATACGGACGTGTTAACACACACACACACACACACAGAATGTACCTCGACTGACTTCACAATACCTCTTTTTTTATTTTCCCCTATTTCACCTTGGTACTCTTTCGACATGAAAATTTATCAGTCTTTCCGTAGTGAAACACCTTCTTCACATGGAACCACATTCGTAAATGTGACCACATTTGATACGTCACCCACTCCCTCATTCGACACACCCTGGACCTGTGTCTCGTCTGGGGTGCCACCCGTTCGTCCACCTCGTCACTCCGCCGTCCACGGTCCTCCAAGTTGTCAATCCCCACCCGTCGGTTGGTACGACCCGGCAGTTCCGGTACCTTTCCTACACTTGGATACTATCCGGTCACTTCCCGTTCGGTGTCTCCAAAAACAAACCAAACAAGTTGAACTTTACTTTTGTTTGAAAGTTTGAAATCCTACCAAAATATAAACGTCTTCACACCATTTCGACCACACCCATCGGGGTATGTTGTAGGTAAGTCAAAGGGAACGAGTAATGGTGTACAGTGGTACGACACGACCAGTGTACCTCGGTCGCACCAAGGTAATGTGGATTGAGTCGAGGTGTAAATAAACCTTCAAGTGGTGAGGGGTAGATTAAAAAAAAAAAGGATAGGGTCCTAAGGTAGGTTCTACAGTGTAGTATAGACCAACAGTACCCAGGAATCAAAGGAGACTTATAAAAGAGTCTCGAGGGATCAAAAACTACTGAACTGTCAAGACTCCCGTCTTAAAACGTGTTATGAGAACGTAAACTCACACAAAGGACAAAAGCGTACTGATCTGGTTCTCCAGTAAGGAGTGGTAATTTGACTTCAAAACCCCCTCACCACAATCAGCGAGTCATCACAGGTTGAGAAACACTAGGGTACGTAGCATCGGGTGGTCCGAGGAGACAGATACCTTAAGAGGACCGTTCTTTTGACCTCTCCTATCAGTAAGGGAAGTGGTCCCCTAGAAGAACTGGGTCCCTAGGTTGGGTCCAGGGGACGTGACGTCCGTCTAAGAAATGACAGACTCGGTGGTCCTTCCCCTGTGTTTTATGTTCATCGTCTTTCCTCTATTTATCCTTTAATTAACTTATTGTTTATTTGTTTTTCCTCTCAATTAACCATTCCAGTTTACGATAAAAATTTTCTTGTTATTTTGTCTGTCTCTCTCTCTCTCCCTTTCATTCGTATATTTATTATGATCCTTGTCTATTACAATTGTATTTGATACGTCTTCAGCAAAATTTTTAATGGTCCCAGTTAGATTTTTGGAAATGTGGTTATTTAAAAAATTTTTGAGTACTTTATTCTACTAAAGAATCCTTTGACAATAACAGTTTAACCAGAATCTCCTTCTAATGTTTCTTCCAAGTGTATTTTTACATTACTATTTTTAACTTTACCCCCAAGTACTATAGAATAGGGGATTCTGAGTCCGGGTCCACCAAAAAGATCGTTGATAATCGTATTTAAATTCTTTGCATAAAAGGTAATACAGAATTTACAAAGAACTTTTTTTTTAGAAAATTTCAGCATGTCGTACTCAGTGAAAGATTCCTAACTTCTTATTAGAATGCCTTTGATTTTTGTGTTTCTACGTACGAAAAACAAAGTCTTGGTATTTATATCGTCCTTTTTTTAATAAAGGAACGACCCAAGTGAAGTCACTTTGTGACTCAATAGAAACGTCAATTATGTTTAAGTAGAAACACCAATTATGTCAAATTTCTCCGAGACTAAGATTTTCACGTTATTTGGTCACATTATGAAGGTAAGTTGAAGAAGACATGAGTGGGACGTCAATGTTGACAAATTCTTTACCTGTAACTCCGTCTCTAAAGAAAGGTTTCCCCGAAGGGACCATCGAGTCAACCATTTCTTAAACGGACGTTACGTCCTCTGGGACCAAGCTGAGGACCGAGTCCTTCTAGGTGACCTCTTCCCTATCCGATGGGTGAGGTCATAAGAACTCAAAGGGCACACCGAGTCGACCATTTCTTAGACGGACGTTACGGTCTCTGGACGCAAACCAGGGACCCAACCCTTCTAAGGGACCTCTTCCCTTTCCGATGGGTGAGGTCATAAGACCGGACCTCTTAAGGTACCTGACATATCAGGTACCCCGTCGTTTCTCAACCTGTACTGACTCACTGAAAATGAAAGAAAGGTTTACAACCCTCCTCACGAAGTCCTGTCTTATTGTACATGATTATAAAAATAAAAAAGACTAATCGATAAAAAAAATAATCTCATATTAACGAAATTTTGTAACACAATCAAAGACGTGTTGTCGCACTTAATCAGTATGCATATGTATTGAATATGCGTCTCATGGAGTACTCTTTGCGACCTGACCTTCTTTGTGACCCTCTTTATAGTTATTGGAGTCTATACGTCTACTGTGGTGGAAATACCGTCTTTCACTTCTCCTTGATTTTTCGGAGAACTACTTTCACTTTCTCCTCTCACTTTTTCAACCGAATTTCGAGTTGTAAGTCTTTTGCTTCTAGCACCGTAGACCAGGGTAGTGAAGTACCCTTTATCTACCTCTTTGTCACCTTTGTCACAGTCTGAAATAAAACCCCCCGAGGTTTTAGTGACGTCTNTGCGAATGAGGAACCTTCTTTTCAATACTGGTTGGATCTATCGTATAATTTTTCGTCTCTGTAATGAAACGGTTGATTCCAGGCAGATCAGTTCCGATACCAAAACGGTCATCAATACATACCTACACTCTCAACCTGACACTTCTTCCGACTCACGGCTTCTTAACTACGAAAACTTGACACCACAACCTCTTCTGAGAACTCTCAGGGAACCTGACGTTCCTCTAGGTTGGTCAGGTAAGACTTCCTCTAGTTAGGACCCTAAAGAAACCTTCCTGACTACGATTTCGACTCTGAGGTCATGAAACCGGTGGAGTACCCTTCTCAACTGAGTAACTTTTTCTGAAACTACGACCCTCCCTAACCCCCGTCCTCCTCTTCCCCTGCTGTCTCTTACTCTACCGACCTACCGTAGTGACTGAACTACCTGCACTCAGACTCACTTGAGACCCTCAACCACTACCTGTCCCTCCGGACCGCACGGCGCTAAGTACCCCAGCGTTTCTCAGTCTGTGCTGACTCACTGACTTGACTTGACTTGACTATGTATATTGAGGAATGAAAATCTGGAGGGATGGGAGGGTGGTAGGGTAGGGAAATCCAGTAGTGTCTTGTGGTTCGACTCAAGGGAGATCGGTAGATAAAACGTCTTCAAAGGTCGATCACTAGACGAAATGTGTACTATCATATATCTACAGTTACGATCAGAGGGTTAAGAAGTGGGGGAGGAGAAGTACACAGGTGTACATATAAGAGATGTAGACACAGACATAAGGACAGGACCTTTATTCGAGTGACCACGGTAAAAAGATCTAAGGTGTATATACGTAATTATGTGCTATAAACAAAAGGAGAAAGACTGTAGTGAGACATACTGTCTGAGACACAGGTAGGTGAAAACGAACCGTTGTAAGGTCCAACTAGGAAATCTGATATAAAACAGCATTCTTGAACCCTTTCCGAAGTAGAAATAAGAAAAGAAATGAGGTTGACCGACACTTCGACAGGATTAAATGGTAGTGACAGAACTATGTAGGAGTAGTATTTTATTTAAGGGTAAACATGGACGTAGATACACAATTAAGTCTAGGTAGGATACCTATACTGGGGACAGGAGTGGAATAATGAATGACAACGGTCACTTCTTACGAAAGTCAGAGAGGTGGGCATGAAAAAAAAAGGGAGTGTCTTGTTCCTCAGTCCTCCATCTACCTACAACCACAGGACATAAATCAAGTTCAGACAGTCCTGATTTAAAAGATCCAAAGAAGACCGGAAAGGTTCTACCCCTGTTCTACCGGTACCCCAGGAACAAGTTCCCTCTTCCTTCTTTCTCCTGCCTCGTCGTAGAAGTCGGAGACTGAGGTAGTATTCTCGTCCCAGTACCCGTTCGAGGGACCAAGATTTCCTACGAGTCATCCATAGACCCAGAGTATCGTACTCCCTTTCCCCTCCTTTACCGGAAAGATTAAAGTCTAAGAGTATAAAGAAACAATAGTCATCGTTAAGGAAGTGAAAAGGAAAGGAAAGAAAAGAAAATAAGAAAGAAAAAGGAAAGAAGAAGGGAAGGAGGGAGGTAAGAGGGGAACACGGAAGGAGAGAGGGGGGTGAAACGAACCGTAAATTCACTGAAAACAACGAAAACAAATCAACGAGTCAACACAGACTAAGAAACGTTGTGGGACCTGAGATCGGGTGGTCCGAGGAGACAGGTACCCTAAAGAATCCGTTCTTATGACCTCGTCCACCGGTAAAGGATGAGGTCCCCTAGAAGGACTGGGTCTCTAACTTAGACGTAGAGAACGCAGAGGACGCAACCGTCCACCTAAGAAGTGATGACGTGGTGGACCCTTCGGGTCCACCGACACATCCACCTGTTTCACCCAGTTGTGCTTTGTACTGATCTTTTACTTTAACTGTCTTTAGGTCACGACTCTACTGTCTCCTTATACCTCAAAAGTTTCCACCACGGTAAACCTTTCTTCCTTTGGACCTTCCCCTACCCAAACTCCCTTATCCCTTAATATTCGAACGAAAACCTGTAAACTCAAAAGTAGGTAAATAAAGAATTGAGGAAGTGGTTCTTACTTACGTAACGGACGATACACCGTCCGTAACACGATCCGAGTTGTTATACATTAAACTACCCGTTCAACCTTCGTAGAAGAGGTGTAGGTTCTCCTCGGTTAACCCATCCCTGGACCTGACTGTACCGGACCTTGAGTCCTTCATCCAGACTCGAGACCCAATGTTGAAACGTAAATACACAACAAATGTACATCCACTATTACCTTCGACCCTTAATCCACTTTATTGAACTCAGAATCTAAGATCCCACTCCTGTAACGTATTCTCCTTTTTTATTTCCTCAGGGACCCTGGTAGGGACTCCTTGTAGTTGAAAATTGGCCTGGACAATTTTTCTTCTATGGTCCCTGAAGGGACCACCAGGTAACCAATTTCTATACGGAACGTTACGTCCCCTGTACCCAAGTTAAAGATCACCCCCTTGATTCTAAGATGTGTGGTTCCCCGTTCATTCGGGTACTTAGTGTTGATGTCCCAGTCACGTGGTGTAGTTTTCTAGACGTACTGTATTGATTTTGGGTTACATCGGTTTATGTATTTATTTATTTTTTTTTTTCTTCTTCTGTGGTCCTACCCTAGGTCTCTTTCTCGGTTGTCTCTATGTTTACCTTTTGTCCCTTCGTAACACGGGGTCTTATTTTCGTGTGTCTTACACTTCCACTCGTCCTAACTTGACCAGGTTCTCCAGTTCAGACTACTTCGGACTCCTTATAGGGGAAACTGTTCCTTGAATGGTGATTGGGGGTGGGGGGTCCCGACAAGACAATCGAATTACCCCAGTCTCCGGTCAGACCTCAATCACTTACCACTCACTTTCCACTCCTTTAACTTTACCTTACAAACCTCGTGAGAAGGTTCCCTCGGTCCTCGGGTTCAAGTTTAGAACTGAGATGGTAAATAATCGACCACTGGAACCCCCTTAGTGGGAGCCACTGAGGAAACTGTGTACCCTGTTACATCTTGGACGGAGTACCTTACATCGACTCCGAACGTATTCTGTCACACACTTTTCACGAAATTTTTTGCGGACCCGAATTATTTACAATCGAAATCACTTTTAACATGGACCCTAGTCCCCTTAAAGGTTCAGAAAGGAAGAAGGAGGGAAGAGGAGAAGGGAAAAGGAGAAAGAAGAAGAAGGGGGAAGAGGAGGAAAAAGAAAAAATTATTGTCTCAACTCGTAATTGGAGGTATACAATACAAAATAAATAAGATACTTTAGCTTGGGTAAAACAGGTCCAATAAACTCTTCACAACTACTAAAGTCTGTGAGTGTGTCTGTGTGTGCTCGTGTATGTGTGTAGGTTTACCTGTAAAAAACGGTTGTCTCTCAGATATTTGGTTCATTTTTTCCATATGTGTTCGTTGGTTTACCACGGGTTTTACGTTACTTATAAAATTTTTATTGAAACTGTGGTATTACAAATAGAGACTCCGTTTATATAAAGACTTTTTACAACCAGAAGAAGGTCTTTTTACTTTTTACACTAACGAAGAGTACCACTTAACTCTCGGTATCCGATCTTCCCAGAGAAGAACTTCGACTAAACTTTAGTAAAAAAAAAAAAAATCAAAAATTATTTCAAAAATAAATAAAATTAACCTCCTATTAATATTATAGTACTACCGAAAACGGTATGTCGTTGTACTTAACCGGTATCTATATGTACACAGGGGGGGTAGAACTTGGGGAGGAGGGTAGAGGGAGGGGTGGGGTTCATAATTTTCACCCTATACTCATATATGTGTCTATCCGTACATACATAAAGATGACAATGCGATAGAAATAAACAAATTGTGTAAAAGAAGTGGACCCTGGACCGTCTCCCGAACACTGTGATTTCTTTCACTCCACGTCTGTTCGTGTAAACGACTCCCGAACCGACCACCCCCTTTCCTACGTCCTTGTCTCGGTGTCCTTCAGTACCTACTCCTGGCTCCTACGAAGTCGACCTGGTGTCGACACGTCCCGTGACAGAGTCCCACTCCGACCGGTCGCCAGAAAGACTAGGTCCCGAACCTCCTACTCGACCCTACTCGAGTGCTCGAAAGGGGTCCCATCCTTTTCTGTCGCTTGTGGGATCCGAGGACTTGTCAGACACGTTTCTGAGTCTGTATACCTCTCTCTACTTTTAACCCCTTGGGACCACCCATAAGGACGTCGGTCTTTCGCGGTGAGGACTCCCCCTCCAGACAGAATTCGGAGGTAGTTAGAATTTTTTTGTAAGGGGAGGTGGGGCTTGGTGAAACACTACGAAACACTGGTAAAGTAAAGATGAGGGACTGTCAAATTTAAAGGTCCTATCCAAAGGGGGTCCCGTATAAATCCATCTTATCGTCATCTTCAAATAAATTATTAGTGCTC
The DNA here is from genome assembly GCA_006410555.1 of Capra ibex. NCBI lineage: Eukaryota > Metazoa > Chordata > Mammalia > Artiodactyla > Bovidae > Capra > Capra ibex. Next base: position 2,668,837 of record SJYO01048541.1, read on the forward strand.
AACCGACGTCCGGTTTCGTCCCGAACATTTGTGGAAATATTTTGGTCCTCTTGGAAGAGTCTCAGAAGTTTCATGATTTAGACAGAACGTGCTCTGCGTGCAATTTGCATGGGGGTGGTGCGGTGCCGATTTCGTCTACACCCCTTAGATTGTATTCACTAAGAACACTATTTTCAAATCTCATCTCTCAATCATTCGAACTTTTTGTTCTTGTTCATTGTTCTTGAAAACTTCTTCAGTCAAAAGAAAACAAAAAATTCCCGTCCGGCTTCGACCGACTCATCGAACTTCTCAAACTTTCACTACAGTGTAGACGTGCCACTAATCGTGACTCAGGGAGAGCCCCCACTGGGAGGACACCAAGGCGACCTGTCCGTGTCTGACGCGAAAGTCCCGAGGTCGAACCAAAAGTGCCTCAGTCCTCTCAGTAGGGACCGGTCGACCGTCTCAAGAGACCTCTCTCCGACCCAACTTCCCGGAAACTACGAAACACAAAAGGTTACTGACAGTTCACTCCCTTCGGGACTTACTTCCAAGTACCGACACGGTAAGAGACCGTAACTTTTACGAGGCAATTTTTTTTTTTTTTTACAGTTGTCAAGGACGACGGACGGAACGTAGAGCCTCCTTGCACCTGTAAAATTCAATAGGGACGGTGAATTTTCTTAATATTGGTGTCTCCAACACTCCCTCGTCGACCAAACGTTTCGACGAAACCCATTTGGACAGTGTCGAGTACTCATTTGTCTTAGACTTATGTCTGCGTCAAGTATCCCCTTTAGTTAACGAAAAAGATGTTTTATTTTCCTTCTCAAAACGAGTCCCGCTACACTGCTACGGAACGTTGACAAGACGTAATTCACGTTGAAAGAAGATCGAAAGAGCGGCGGGTTGAACGGAAAGAAGATGTCGCTCGGCGACTCCAACACATATCGCGTGACCCTTATAGATTTGACCTTTATTAATTTTATATATAAAGTAAATATCACCCGGAATACACTCCTCTCCCTTTCTAACGGTGTCGAAGGACTGATATACTCAATTACTACACAAGACGTAAAAGAATTAAAAGGTGTAAAATTGTCCGAGACAAGGAATAAACCCCCGTCCCTTCAACCTCTCAGTACCCTACGTCTTAGTGAGTCCGTCCTTGAAGATCGAGTGTTCTTATGTTCCCCTACCGCACCTCTTCCAGTTCAATTATCACACCAAAGGAGGTCTAAGAGGGAAGTCACAGTCTCGATCGGATAAAAGTTCCATTTCAAAGTCTGGTCTCTAACCATATTTCGGTAACACACATTAGCTGTTCCCCTAAAAGTTTTGTTTCAAGGTTTTTAGTAATACTCATTTTATTTCGTGTCTGAGAGATGTCTTTTTGTTATTTGGGTGTTGTGGCACGCACACAAATTCACATACAAACACACACACACACCATTTATACAATCAACATACAGGTGTCACGTCACTTCAAAAACCATTTAATCCCTTTTACGGAAAAAAAGTCGTAATTGAACTTGTAATAAAACTACCTCTGGTTCGATCGTATTTGTTTCGGTCTTCACCCTATGTTTCCGAATTAACTAATATTTAGAACCCCGAATAAACATACTAACCCAACGTACTGACTTCGAATATTTCCTTTCTCACAGAATGTGACTCAATATTCGTACGAAAACCCGTGTCAATTGATATTTCTCTTCTTTATACTTTCAGTAAGGGTTTTACAAACCTCTATCCTTGAGACACCCCCCTTATTTTTTTAGTCTAACGTAATAATAAATAGGACACTAAAAAGTTTAACGTTTCTTTATAATAAATATCTTTCCCAACTGAGTTTTACAATAGATCTCCGTTACTTAGTTTTTTTTATTCCGTGTTTTGTAAACTAGTTTCTATTAAGGTTACTTTTCAGTCACTACCGCACTTTGGTATAGAAGGAGTTAACGTTGGGTATCGGAGTCCGAGTCTCGACCCCGACCTCCCGTCTAATACTTGCAAGAGTAAGTTAAAAAGACCGTAGGACCGAGATCTGTCATCTAAAGAGACTTTGATGTAGGACTATAGGGACGTATTGGTCCGTTAATACTTACAGGTAGAACAACTTACCTTAAACTTAAATGTTTCTGGCTAGTCTTTTTCGGTACCCCAGCGTTTCTCAGTCTACGCTGACTCACTGACTTGATTTGTCTTGACTTGTCTCTTTCTCTCTTTTAGAGACTACCAAACCTTTTCTCCTTACTTATACTTCTTTCTACTTAAGTAAGACGTAATCCAACCTTAGAAGGTTTTTGACTGGGATTCTGTTCCTAAACTAGTGTTCATCAAATAACCGTCCATTAGGGTCCTTATACGAGTTGGATCTGTCATATAATTTTTTCTCAGCAATTGAAACGGTTGTTTCAAGGTAGATCAGTTTCGATACCAAAAAGGTCATCAGTGCACATCCACACTCTCATCCTGATATTTCTTTCGACTCACAACTTCTTAACTATGAAAACTTGACACCACGACCTCTTCTGAGAACTCTCAGGGAGCACGACGTTCCTCTAGTTTGATCAGTTAGGATTTCCTTTAGTTGGGAGTTATAAGTAACCTTCCTGACTACGACTTCGACTTTGAGGTTACGAAACCGGGGAACTACACTTCTCGACTGAGTAAACTTTTCTGGGACTACGACCCTTTCTAACCTCCGTCCTCTTCTTCCCCTACTGTCTCCTACTCTACCAACCTACCGTAGTGGCTGAGTTACCTGTACCCAAACTCATTCGAAACCCTCAACTACTACCTGTCCCTTCGGACCACATGACGTCAGGTACCCCAACGTTTCTCAGCCTGTACTGACTCGTTGACTTGACTGGACTTAGGGTCCTTAGATACTTCCCCGTCCTCCTCTCTGTCCCTTCTCCTCTTTCGTCTGTCTCGTAGGGTGACACCCGGGATCCCGCGTGTGGACCCTGTCAGGGCCCTTTGCCTCGTCTTGTGCGGAACCTCGCCCGGATGGTCTGTCTCTGTGTCTAACCCCCTTGTTCCCAGTAGAGAATCGGAAGGGACAAACGATTGTCTCACATTCACACCCCGTCATCCTTCAAAGAGGAAACTTCCTTACTCTCGTTAGGATAGACGGACTGTCCTCGGCTTATAGGGGTCTCGACCGAATCCCACCAATCTCCTGTGACCACACTCCGACTCCACATCAGTCTTAGAAGGATGCTTAGATGACACTTGAAAAATAAGACATCCTTGTCTGACGACATGGGGTTTGGTCTAGGGAAACCAAACATTAGTACGTGATGAACAAGACCTCTCTACGGTCCGTTCTCGTATCTTAGACACACGTTTTTGTACATGTATAGACCGTTTTGTCTAAGTGTTTGCCAATGTAGTACATACTACACACGGAATGAGTGTCACTTAACCCGTGACCGAGACAAGTAAAACAATAGGATAGTAGTGTCTGTTAGGAAGTGTTAATAAAACGGGCACGAACGGCTGATCCTCTTTTCCTACTTTCCTTTACGTTGAACCATTCAATCTTATGGAAAACATAGGGATCTAAGGAGGACACAAGGGAGGGGAAAATAGGAATTTCCACACACACACTAGAACAGTAGTTTCCTGGTACCTCTGTATTTTCGTAGGGAACACCTTTCTAATAGGGTAGAAGGAGACAGTAGTGGGGGAAGGGTAGGGACTGAGTCGTACGGACGGGGAAATTAATTATTCTTTACCTGTCGGTATTGGTTGTCCCTACCGACTTGTCACCATTCCCTTTGACTGGGTAGAGGAGAAACGTAGGCATTGGGACGGGAGTACGGACGTTTAGGTCCAAGAACGAGTACTATTCTTCCCTGTCCTTGAGATCCAGTGGAACAACACAGCGATCCACGGTGTCGTCGTAGTCTCTTCTTGTAGATTATTTACCGAGTTCAATTAATAGAACCAAGGGACTGGTTCCTAACTTGGACACGGGAGACGTGACCTTCGTAGCTCAGAATTAGTGACTTGGTTGTCCCATCTCTTCAATTACTAGACAGCGAGTTTATCAGAAGCGACGACGTCTCCTTTCACGAGAGTAAGACCGGAGGGGTACACAGTTTCTGTAGTTTTAATGTCTTCATTGGACTCGGAGTACGAAAGGACTACAAATTAGGAGAAGAAGAAATCTGTTCGGTACACTCTCGACAGAAAAGGAAGACCCCAGGACCGTGGTACTTCAGATGTTTGGACGACTCACCGACCACCTCTGGAAAAAGGTAGAAAGATGGTTCTCGGACCGGGTACACCAGGAGTCGTCACCCGTCCTGTTTCCTCTCCATAAATGATAGAAACATTGACTCGGTTCCCGACTACAACTCCATACGAGAAGAGTTCCGAGGCGACTCCTATATGTGTTAGTATTTTGACTCCTTGACAATAACCAAAATTAAGGACTGTAATAACCACTAAGTAGTTACATTGACCAGTGTCATGGGTATCTAAAGTCTATAAAACCAAAAGGTACAAGACGTGCCATGAATTGACCTGACGCGAGACAACACCTGACTTACCTCGGGAGGGAGGTGGGAGTTTGATATAAACCTCTATTTCGGAAATGGCTTCATTAGTTCCAATTTACTAGACCTTGAAGATCGAAGGTCTTGACACTTTTCTGTTTGAAAACAAGTCCGGTGAGGTAGACACCATCAACAGTACCGTCGAGACCATCCGATTATGTATAGGTAGACTAAAAAAAAAAAATTGACTTAAGATAGTAGTACATCCCATTCCTTACTCCACACATACTTAAACTAAAGTAGAGAAGACGATAAAACCTTGAAAGAAACTTTGGAAAAAAAGGGGGTACTGAAACGTACTTAGTTTTAAATATAGAAAATCTTTTTTTTTAGTTAACCCATCTTAGGGCGTTTGATGCGTAAACCACCGCACCCTCACGAAAAGTTGAACTTCTGTAAACTCTAGGGACTACTGTAATTCAACCGAAGGGACCACCGAGTCTACTATTTGGTAGACAGACGTTACACCCTCTGGGTCCAAGCTAAGGATCCAGTCCTTCTAGGGGACCTCTTCCTTTACCGTTGGGTGAGGTCATACGAACGGACCTTTTACTATGTTTCTGAAAGGGAAACCGACTATGTTTCTGGAAGGGAAACCGACTCGACATTCACCCTTGTACGATATCTCTGTAACTAGGGAGTTGCACCTTGACCAAAGACTGCTCCGACCCCTACACATCTATGACTTACTGAGTAAGTTCTCTCATTTCTCTAGTTTTACGAGACATACAAAGGAGGACTACAGATGAAATTCTATGGAACCCCGGTCTAGTTTGCTAGTGATATCCTCTGGTTTGTCTTACCAAACTTAGTTCATGTATAAACCTCTGACGTCAAACGAAGTACCCTTGTCCGAAGATAAAACTCATCGTTGTTCTTCGACTTCCCGACTCTGAGGGAACTACCAGGTCACCAATTTCGAAATGGAAGATTACGACCTCCACGCCCAAGGTAGGGACCTACCCCTCGATTCTAGGGTGTACGGAATTCCGGTTTTTGGTTTTGTATTTTATCTTCGTTACAACATTGTTTAAGTTATTTCTGAACTTGTCGTCAGGTGTATTTTTTATTTTAGAGATGTTTTCGTTTCAACTTTCTGATCATTCAACGGTAACACGATACCTTTGTGCACTTACGGTCGACTAATAAACGACGATAGTCGTCTCTACACTCATACTTTGAGCACTATTGACTCCGGTAGTGTAGTAGTGTAGAAACAATTATTTTTCGTACCAGAATGAGTGAGTCAACTGAAAGATGAATGATGAGACATTCATCAAGGAGTTCCTTTCAATGTACCGAGTTTTATCGGACCTCAATTTTGAGGGGAGGTCCAGGAAGGGGTGGTAAGATACGTTTTATTTCTTGAGAGAGTGGGCTTCTTTTTTTACCTGTAATTCCAACTAATACAGGTCACGGGTCGGTCAGGTCGGAGACCGACTAGAGGTCTTAAGGAACGGGGTCGAGAAATTCTCTCTTGATGAGACTTGTTGGAGTCTCTTTTTGTCCGGGGGAATTTTGTCATCTAAAAGTGTATATACGGATATGAGAAAAGAACTCAATCACATCGTCGAGTGATTAGACTGACAACGGGGAAGAGTAGAGTAATTTCCACTAGACAAGGACATTTCACGGTCAGAGCAAGAAAAAGGTTTGGAGTGGAAGAGATTGAGGGAATGGGATGTCGAGGTAAATCAAGTCAAGTCAGTGAGTCAGTACAGACTAAGAAACGTTGGGGTGCCTGACGTCGTACGGTCCGAAGGGACAGGTAGTGGTTGAGGTCTTGAACGAGTTAGAGTACTGGTGACTCAGCCACTACGATAGGTTGGTAAAGTAGGAGACAACAGGGGAAGAGGAGGACGGAAGTTAGAAAGGGTCGTAGTCCCAGAAAAGGTTACTCAGTCGAGAAACGTAGTCCACCGGTTTCATAACCTTGAAATCGAAGTCGTAGTCAGGAAGGTTACTTATAAGTCCTGACTAAAGGAAATCTTACCTGACCAAACTAGAGCAACGTCAGGTTACCTGAGAGTTCTCAGAAGAGGTTGTGGTGTCAAGTTTTCGTAGTTAAGAAGTAGAGAGTGGAAAAAATTACCAGGTTGAGAGTGTAGGTATACACTGATGACCTTTTTGGTCGCCACCTTAATTTCACATCCTGGTTTACCATTACCAAACGTATAAACATTTGCACCGAAGGGACCATCGAGTCTCCATTTCTTAGGAGGACGTCACGTTCTCTACGATCTCTACACCCAAACTAGGATTGGGATTGGGATTGGGACCCAACCCTTCTAGGGGACCTCCTCCTTTACCGTTGGATGAGGTCATGAGAACGGTACAGGTTAGGGTACCTGTCTCGTCGGACCACTCGATGTTAGGTACCCCGGTGTTTCTCAACTTGTACCCGTTCACTGACTCGTGGATGTACATTAAATTAACTTTGGTGAAACCGTAAGTACCTCTACAGTACAAACCTATAAAGAGATTCTTTCTTGAACGGTTGGACGGCCCTCCTCCTCTCTGTCGTGGAGACCTTAGAAGACTTCGTAAACATCACCTCGTCCGTCGGGAGCCAGTCGTTACCCCGTAGGACCCCAGATTAACAAAGATGGTTAGGGAGCTCAAAGAAAAGACAAAGAGTCCTGACTGGGAGTCAGAACTCGAGAAGGATAGACCAGGAGAAGGGAAGGTACGGAGGGTAGTGTTCTGTCGACGTCTTACTAGACTTCTGTAGTGAGGGAAGAGGAGGAGGGAGGGACTGGTAAGTGTCCACAATTGAGGTTATTTGGAAAACGTGATTGTTAAGATAGAACCGTAATCGAAAGACTTCCTAGGTTGATTGTCAGCGACTTATTCCATTTTATTGTGTATAAAGTGGAGACTGAAATTCTTAAAATTTTTTTAATAGAACGATTAATAGAGAAGTTTTTTACGATAATAATAAAGATTTTAAAAACCGTTACGACACACCGTATATCCTAGAATCGAGGGACTGGTCCCTAGTTTGAGTACAAGGAACACATCAGAATTGGTGACCTGGTGGTTCCATCAGGGAGTGGAAAGTGAAAATTCCATGAGAGAATGATGTGACGTAGTCCCACTTCCCGGTCCTTTTGGTACCTTCTTGGATCTTTAAAACGACCCACCACCACCCCCAACAATAACATAAACTCTCGGTCACTTATCGAAAGGGAAAAAAAAAAAAAAACCTAAGTCCGATTGAGGGATTAAAGAGTTCGATGACACAGAACTTAAATAAAACGTAAACTTTATACCAGTATTGATAGACAACCCGAGAAACATCAATATAATGGTTTCTTGATAGTGTGTCGTTAGACCCAATAAAATTTGGTTTACTGAGTTGGAAGTTGACTTAAAGTATACCGTTATAAAAGTGGTATTTACAGTATTTCCTCAAAGTGGTACCTTTCTAAATACTTAGTACCATGCCGACAAAAATCTGGAACCAGTTTTCATTTTGTTGTAGACACTTATATGTGTGTGTGTGTGTATGTATATATATAACACACACACACACACGGCGGAAATCTAGAGAGTCTTCCCATCGTCGGTGGTACAGGTTGTGTCTTCTTTCCGGTACCTACCAAGTACAGAATGAATGCGACGTAATGTGTCGGAGAGAGACACCCTTTTTCTCAGGTATCCTAAGTTCTTTCAGGTCCAAATTGGGGTCAGTAGACACTGGTGACGAAATATATTACCTTCGTCGGTGAGGACCCCTAAGTCTCCGTTGTATAGTTGAACGATACAACCCAACTGGTACTTCAGGTTCCCGTGTTAACGGCTACACGACCTTAGATGTCCACAGACTCAAACCTAGTAATACTTCCCCAACTGGACCCAGAACTATCAACCAAATCGTGGGCCTTTTGGTGTGACAGACAATCTGACTTTTTGTCTAACTTTTTCTATTGTCAAACCGTAGCAAACTATAACAATAAAGATTTTCATGTTAATTCTTTTGTCCCGATTTACCTACTACCTCTGTGAGTTTAGACACTTAGAAGAAAACAAGTCCTTTTCAATAAAACTTGACCCCTTGTCGGATATAACGTCTACAATTGTACAGCAAATTAAAGATTTTAGACGTATATCTATGTGTTCGATCACCAATCGTACAAAAAAGTTCTGATCTACTTTTATTTTAGGGACCTTATTTTTAGGAAGAAGAAAGATCAACACACTAAGAACTTCTCAATTAATTGGAGACACTTGGAGACAAAAGAATACATATTTTACCACTGGGACTATGGGTCGATCGTCTTGACGACACTTCTACAACTTTCCTGTATATACGAGTCTCACTCGAGGCTTGTTTACTAAGGTCTATATTACCACCACTTATTTTACGTTTTTTTATATATACTTTACACCCTTGTAACGAACTTCAGAATAAATGTCATTGGTATAACAAAGAACTTTGATCGAAAATTTTTGTTTTTATGTTTTTCGAGATCGGGTCAATCCATTATTAAAAATTTTTGAGACTTAGTCACCCTAAGTAAATTATTCCACTTACCCTCATAGGACTCTGGGAGATTCTAGTGATTCAAATAAACTTATAACTGACATCCTAAACGAGGTGTTGACACTAACTTCCATACAAAGAGTTTATAAAAGGTTCATTTATGTAAAACGAGGTAGGAGGGTCTAGAGTTCACATAATTATTTAGATGAGTCATTCACCAAAAATAAAGAAGAAGAAAAAAATTAAGACTCTCCTTTTAATCTTCTAGTACAACTTTAGCTCGGTCTACCAGGTTAGACTGAAAAGTGTAATCCACTTACGAGTATTAAATGAGATAGGACTTCGTTGGTGTTTTCGTCTTTAGTACCACTTACCGGAGGTTCTTGTAGTTTAGGTTTTTAAGAGTCCCCAAAATACAAGACAGTTTGTAAAGTAGTTTACCGTACTCTTTGTATAGAAAGTACAGGAAAAGTAAAAATTTTTCCGACATAGGAAACATAATCTCCTTTCATCAAAACTATACACAAAATTTAATGGAGTGTATTATTGTCAGAGACCTTTACATAGAAAGGGAAAAAATTCGGTTACGTTTCAAAGAAGGCATTCACATCACATAAGTAAATTAAGAGAAAGTCTATTTTGAAATTTTTAGACTTTAGTGAGAGAAGATGGAATTTATTTTGTTTCTTTGGGAATACTGAAAAAGTAGAAAAGATGACCTATCTTAAAAATTTTTTAACTACTTATCCGTTGTATATCATCCAGTTCTACTATTGATTAGACTAAAATTTTTTTCTTTGCACCCGAACGTGTCGTCTTCTTAACCTTTTGCACAATAGATTTATACAGTACCCTATATACCTGAAATTATACATTGTATACACTTCAAATTAGTAATTCGTTACTTAAGGAGAAGACTCCAGGAATACCACTCATAGTTACTTATATTATAAAAAACTTGACTTACTTTACGGGTTCTGGTTAGAGAGTTCTAAATTAATGGGTGAATTTTCAGGGGTCTCAAGAAGTTCCTTCGGGGTTCTGAGTATCTAATTTGAGGAACTATCAGCAACACGAAACCTTCCGTTCGGCTGTCGTTCCCCAGTTGAGATGGACCTTAAAACTTCACCCGTCGTACCTCCTCTCTCGGGAGGGACGGGGGTAAGTGACCCCGGGAACGCCTAGGATGTTCGGGTTCCCGGACTGGAGGACTTCTATTGTTACTATCACGACACTTATTGACTTATGTCATTGTGACTGAAGACAGTTACTCTAACCGTGTTTCCGTCTTGTCTTGGACCAGTACACTACTCCTCTTCACCTCCGCCTCCCACCCAGACGGAGTCTATCTTATAAGTCCTTTACTGTGGACTCGACTCTAGTCTACCTTTCCTCCCCGGTGGGACTCCCTTGTCGTCCACGGTAGGGGACTCCACCCTGTCAAACCGTCCCCAGGGGTCCCGGTCACAGTGACCTCCCGTTACTGGCCGACCTGACCCTTCTGGACGAACCCAAAAACCTACAAGAACCCTGTCTCAAGTACCCTCCGTGTCTTCCCGACTTTCGACCCATCGAGGTTCTCGACTAAATGATAAAATTTTCTAAGGAGACAGACGTTAGGCTCTACCACCTTCTCGGAGGTCAATCCTTCAGGATATCGGGTTGGGGATCAATACCAACTGCCGCTACACTTAGTACCGCCTCCGTCACTCCACCACCCGTTACTCGACTGTACTGACCGACCACTACAGTTGTAGACCCTACTCTCTTCCCTCCCAAAGTCGGAAGTCTTGGACCGACCATTTCTCTGGTTCTTTACTCTACTCCTTACACTCACTCCCAAAAATACCTACTGCAAGTCCCCTAAATAACATCTCTATAGTTAAAACTCTATTGTAAATCAGTTAGTCCGGGTCTAAAGGTTGCCCGTCTAATCTGTGACCAGGTAATACAGTAAGTGTTAAGTTCCTAGGTATGCAGAGGTTCTTTACCTTGAAAAAAGTATTGAGAAAACTGTCTATATTTGGTTGTTTGCTCGGTCAGGATCAAATAGGAAGACCCTGACAAGTATGGAACCTTCGTCTCAATAACTGGACACACACGAGTGTCCCACGTGGGGGTCTGTGGTGACCCCAAGTCATACGTGTGGTCTACTTAAAAGATCTTAAGGGTTCTACCTTTAGATAAACGGAGAGAGAGGACGGGGAGTCAAAACGTACTCCTGGACACCCAAAGACGTTACAGATCTTCATTCGTCTTCCCTATTAAGACCTCTCCGTGTCAACCCTGAACCTGCAACTTCCCCTGTTCCTTTTTCCGTACCTAAACCTTTACAGTACTAGTGAGAATCTTCAAAGTCACCTTAAAAGTCGTTCTTTTGGGAGTAAGGAACTTTTAAGGTTGTACGGGACTTCTTAACCACCCTCGTATGCTCGAGACGGATGTCCGTAATGGATCGGGACGCTCCGTGGTCAAGTCGAGTCGGGGATTTGAGACCAAACCCTCATCTTTGGTACGAAAGTCTCGGGTAGTTGACTAAAATTGCCAAGTCGTGTCAGGAAACTGATCCTAAAAGTCCCTAACGAAAAATACGATAAACCAATAATTAATGTCGAATCTTTAGTGAAATACAACACTTCACGAAAAATAAATAATTTTGACCGTATTTAAAAGGGTACTGTAAATCCCAGATTGTATGGTACCAAGAGGTGAATTTTTTTTTCATGGTTTAATTTAAGTCGAACTCGAGGGTGAGTCTTCGGATCCATTCTTTAGGTCCTAGATACTCAGGACCCCCCTGGGAAGGAGGTAGGAGAGGGGGGCAAAGGCTCTTGGAGCCCCTATTGAGTCAGCCACCTTTACCCCCTCAGGTCCAGAAGTGCAGTAACGGTAACGAGGACCGAGTCCGAGGGATGAAGTAGACTCCGACCAGTCGAGGGACCTTCGGTATAGGTGTGGGACTCGGGAAACGACGACCCGCGACATTAAGGTAGTGGGTACACCTGGGGTGGAGTACCCTGACTGTCCACACCCACCCTCAACTTCAGTAGACCGGAAAGGGGAGTCACGCTGTAACGGGAAGAGACACCACCGTAGAAGGGACCCTCGTCGGGGGAGGTCAGAGACTGGCACTTTCGGGGATTGAAGGGAGGTGTGACGGTCGGACCTGTCAGGAGGGTAGGAACGGGAGAAAGTTCCAACCTCTTTCCGTGTGAAACGAGGTCTTTTCACTATTGTAACTGTATTTGTACTCGATGGTCGTCCGAAAGTGTGGGAGAGCGTCTGGTTTGCCTGGTCCGTCTGTCTGTCGGTTTTCAGGGAGCTTTATAGACGAGTGACGATACACCAACAAGTCAGAGATTCAACACAGGCTGACGAACACTGGGGTTCCTGAGAGAGTGGGAGGTCCGAGTAGACAGGCACTCTAAAGGGTCCGTTCTTATGACTTCACCCAACAGTAAAGGAAGAGAACCCCTAGAAGGGTTGGGTCCCTAACTTGGGTACAAAGAACACAGAGGACGTGACCTCCACCTAGGAAGTGTGACACGGTAGTCCCTTCGGGGTGACAATAGAAGAGTCGTATGCTCTGGATTCCTAAAACCGTCTTAATGTTGAATTTCTATTCCTCTCCTTTTCCAAACTCCTTCCTATAGATATACCTTATTTACTCTAAAAAAAATTGGATCGACACGTTATAAGGTCTTCAAAGGAGTCACCAAGTCTCCCTACCTATAAGAGGGTTTTGTTGGTGCAAATACAGAGATTCGACAGTGGGTAACTCTATAACACCTTTTCCCAGCTTTATTACAGTGTCTCAGTCTATTTGGTATACCTCACAAAACAAAAATTTTATATGAGGGACGGGGGTGACGAGGACAGGGGTATTAATTATACACGGTTTAACATCTTGTTAAAATTTTATATCTTTCACGATATTTCATATTCTCAGTCCTGAAGGAACTACCAGGTCACCAATCCTAACGTCCGAAGGTGCCGTCCCCGGCGTCAAAGTTAGGGACCGACTTCTTGATTCTAGATGTTCGGTGTACCGTGTCAGTTTTTTATTTTTTTTTTTTTTACTCATTCTCAGTATAACGGACATTAGGGAGTGTCCCTAGTAGAAACACTCTAAAATCCGAAAGGAAGGTCAAAACAGAGATTACGACCGAGACGCAGGATATTAAAAACATAACTGTATCGGCTGTTCATATACGTCTAACACAGAACAAAAAGAAAGTCATTAAAACCTAACAGTACAAAGTGAGAGTCCTTTATTCAGATTTTTATTTCACTTCCACGGGTATAATACGAAATATGGGTCTTGGTCTATTCGTCCGGAGCGAGAAGGAGGTCGGTCGTCTGTGTCAGAGGTTCTCGGGGCACTTGTATTTTCCCCCTATTCTTATGTTGTCCTTATTTTTACAGTAATGTACCACCGTAGACATCCTTGACTGAGAGAGTTGGTAAAAAGAGTTAACAAAGGGAGGAAAGTGTCCAAAAAACATTGAGAGAGTAATTACGGACCGAGATAAAGATTAAAAAAAAAAAGGTATCCTCTTTGTCAAACTTCAGTTTCTGGAACCAGTTTTTTGTACTTGAAAAACCAATCACAAACGAGTAATGTTGCGAAAAGAGACTTTTACTATATGACAGTACAATTTTATACCTTTTATGTTTCTTTCTTTGGGTATTTTACTTATTGTATTCTTAGTATTTATAAGGACATTGGATCTCTTTTGATGACAGTCATGACACTGTAGATATTAGGGCATACTAAAACACTTGTATACAAAGACGAAGAAAATAATTATAATGAATGACAATTAACGTAAAAGGGTATGACAATTTATAATAAACTTTTCCACTACAATTACCGGATTACGTAGAGTGTGTAGTATCGTATGACTCGCCAAAGGGAAAGTAACCGAAATGAAAGTGACCAGTTAAGAAGTGACAGAGTTTGTGACCCTGGTAGTTGTGGGGGTCCAAGGTAGAAACTCGGAGATGATCGAGTCAGGGAGGAATCCCTACTCCCGTAACTTTGACCCTGTACATGTCTCTGGAGAAATCCGACGACAACCGTGTAAACACAGGGGGATCGTTGAAGGTTCTCCACGGAAAAACCCACCTATACAGAGGAACCTTTCCTGGTTAATCTCTTCTCCCAGGGATCGATGCCAACCATGTCGGAACGGTCTATGTTTCACCTCACTCGTCCCACACTCGATCCAAACACGTGGGTGAAGGAACTGGTATACAGAAAAAAAACGTCAGTTGTTGGACCAATTGGTATGTGTCGACAACACGATGCACACTAAAAATTGGGTTTCATTTACAGTCTCGACCAACAATTGTTTAGGTTTACATCAGTTGAGGTTAAGACGACGAAGAAGTCGATGAAGTTTTGTGGAAGACTAGTCCAGTTCTCCGGTTGTCAGACTCCAAAGATATCGAGAACGATACACCATAAACACTGGTCAACAAGTCGACAAGTCTTATGTAAAATAAAAACTTTTTCGTCAGTGGTAACCTAATAGATTTCTAAGGTAAGCCCGTCGACATGCATAAGAGACAAAACGATTACATGGGTTTGAAGTACTATGATTTTTCAGAATTCAATGTCTAACGTTAATTTTTTTTGTTCAATGACACCAGAAACCCTAGGGACCTCTTACAGGGGAGTTGGTTAAGTTGACCCGATTAACAATTTTTTGTCGTTCGTAGAACTCGTACTGGAATTGTAAGTAGTCGATACTCCCGTTGTTGAGATTCGGTCGAGTCCCTAGGGACGACCAAAACTACAGGGTCGTCCCACAGGACCTTAAAGCAGGATTGGGTCAGTATCAAAAGGAAATTTTTAAACCTTTCGTCGAAAGTGGGTTTCCGTCTGCCTCCTACCCTTTCACTGTCACTTTACCTTTCGTTTCGCAAGTGTACAGATAATGTACAGGAAATTGGTCAGAAAAGACGACACATAAAACCGTGTACCAAAAATCTGTATAAACTCAGTTAGAAACTTTCGACTTTCGACTAGGTTTCGGTGCGTAAGTCTTTCTCTACCTTTTCGTCAACATTAGAAAAGTAGGGAGTTAAAAACTTGTCTTTGAAGCAATATTATTAACAAGACCGAACTGCATGAGGGGTAACTTTTGACCTAGGTTTTGTACCAAAACTATCTTTTAGGGAGTCTACTATTGTGTCGTAGATTTGTCGTGGCTCGTCGGTCTTTTTCTTCGGAAGGAAGTCCAGACCACACCGCAGGTCACCTGAAAGAAGCGTGACAAAAGATTGAAAGATAGAACTTTATTAGACCCTGAACTTTGAAAACTTTCTCATACTTATTACAGATATATAGAACTGGGTATAAGAGGTTTGAGTCGTAAAATTGAGCCAAGAAATAACAAGACCAAGAGAGAAGTCACACACGAAAGATTTTTATTCTCTCAAGAGTATCCATTGGTACCGTACTACAGTTTTAGTCCGTTAATCATAATTACGTTATAACTATAGATTAGACTTCGGGAATAGGATAGGAAGGGACGATCTAAACTGGAGTAGGTGTACCCCTGGTCAACTGGCGACCTCGGGGATTCCACTGTAGTATTCCTGTATAATAGTCTGTGTCATAACGGGGACAGTGGAAGGACGGTTTTCGTTTTTGACGTAGATCAGAACTCCTTTGTCGCTTATTTGGGTCTCACTCCTCACGTGGTCTCGTCTTGTCCTGTCAGCAGAAGTTTTCGAGGTTCAGTGGTGTAATGTTGTTCGGTCATTACTGGAGTTGTCTCTTACTTCCCCTTTAACAAGGTTTGCACGTTGGACCGTCAAGGTACTCAAACTTGACAAACACTTCTCCTTCTGACCGATTTACGGAATTGTTGACCTACCCCAGAGTCCTTTCCTTTAGGAGTGAGAAATAATTCTTTGTGTTTCCCGTGAAAGTATTTCTGTAAAGTATTTGTGTAGGTGTATTTGTGTAGGATGTACACTGTCACGTCTGTCGAAACTACCCGTAACGTTGGACAGTCTACATTTGATAGTGGGACATCTACTTCCCGACTGGTTTCGGGACGTCGGGCTCGTGGACGAGCACTCATAGACACACCGGGGGTCTCGGACGTCCTGAGACGTGGGAACCTGAAGACCGAGGTCTTAGTCTCGTCTCGTAGGGTCCCTGACGGGTCGTGTCTCGTCAAAGGAAGACGAAAAGGTGTAGTGTCTCGTGACTCTTGGTAGTGTAAGCATATCGTATCGTTGGTCCTCTAAATCCCCGTAAATATCTCATAAACCACTCTAAAAGTAATATACAAGAAATACAATATATTAATACTATTCTTTTCATTTTATACTCAGAAAATCTTTTGAAAATTTGTCTTAAACATATTTAGAAGATGTATTTTATAAAATGTCAAAAGGGGGTAGGGAGGGGTAGGGGTTGGAGTGTAAAATTACTCTTTGAACTTGAACGGGGATATTAGATTTAAATTGAAGAAGTCCAAAATACGAACCACACCGAAATACTTTAAGGGGTAGTCAGTGTCTAAGTCCAAAGAACCCAGATTTCGAATATATTATACTCTCCTTCCCTCTTGTCTTTTAACGTTTATATTTTGTCCCATGTTTTAAGCGTAAATAAATCTTACTCTTTCTTCAGTATCATATAATGACCTCTGAACCTCTATATTCCGGAAAACAAAATGTTAGACAAATCTAGTAATAGTCTTGGTATAGGTATAGGGATCTTTTTCAGTACAAACTTCGGACTAAGGGGGAGGGTCGGAGAGACACTGGTGGTGACTGAGACGGTCCTGAGTATCCCGACCTTTCAGTCTGTGGAACCTGGAATGACTCTAATGGAAGAGTTATTAAGGTCAAAGAATATCAGTAACACTTAGTCTTTCAAACAAGTGAGTTTATCTATTATTTTTATAGTAACATGTAGTAAGTTTTTACATGTTGATAATTTCTGAGGTTTCAAAGACGAAAAGGAATTACCTTTTTATTCGATAATGTTAAAGTATACTATCATTCGTTCTTATGACCTCACCAAACGGTACAGGAAGAGGTCCCCTAGAAGGTCTGGGTGCCTGGTTTGGGCTCAGACGTAAAGGACGTAACGTCCACCTATGAAATGGTGACTCGGTGGTCCCTTAGAGTACTATTATTCGTATCTAAAGAATAAGTAATCTAAAGATACACAGTTTGGACCTGAAACTTTCACACTATCTCGAAATAAGACGTCCTGCGTGTTCGGGTCACTGTCGTCCGTATAACATGTACATCAAACCTACTTTTCCCGTGAACTCGGTGTTTCTACAGTCAAAGACTATGAGGTCTCCTGTACCGAAACCCTGACACCGGATCTAAGTGGGATCTGTCCGTAGGGGGTCCGGGACCCCCGGGGGTCTGGTGTCGGAGAGGGAGCCAACGGGGCAGAGAGAGAAGACCCGTGTCGGAGCGGGGGTCCTCACCTACCGTCTCGCTCTCGTACCTGAACTCAGGGTGTTCCTACGGTGAGCAGTACGTCCCTGGTGTCCCGTTCGGACGAAGGGAAGCCGACGACAGGGTTGTCGAGTTAGGTCCGACGGAACCTAGTTTAGGTTGGTATCGAGGTCGGTTCCCTCATCTTTATATCGTCTAAGGTAGTGTGTGTCCCATCCCCCCTCTACGAGACGATATCATCTGCTCCACGAAACATTACCGTCTTCTAATCTAGTTTTGTCACACGTACTTTTCCGAAATCTTCACTAATTCATCTCAGAAGGGACCGTCAGGTCACCAATTCTGAGACTCGAAGATAACGGCCCCCTTAACTCAAGTTAGGGACCAGACCCTTGTGTCCGGGGAGTCCGGTACCCGGTACTGGTTTGTAGATATTTATTTATTTATGACAGAATACTTGATAACTTAAATTTTCACTTTCTCTTTCTCAGTATGTGCTGACTAACTGAGAAACGCTGGGGTATCTGATATTGGGCGGTCCGAGGAGATAGGTACCTAAAGAGGTCCGTTCTTATGACCTCACCCAGTGGTAAAGGAGGACGTCCCCTAAAAGGGCTGGGTCCCTGACTTGGGGACGGAGGAAGTAGAGGACGTAGCGTCCATCTAAGAAATGGATGACTCTGTGGACCCTGGGGTGACTTAAAAATTTTTCGCATATATTATTTTATTCAGTAGAGTGAGTAAAAACCGTATCTTTAAGATTCATCTTTACGGGAAATTACATCTGTATCGTCTCCTTGGTGTCGTCTCACTTTCTTCATTCGTCGAAATGTTGTCTGACGGTTTGACAGTCACTTTGTCCGAAAAGGGTCGTCAAAGGGACGAAGGTAGTGTCCTACCGCAGTTTCGGAGACACTGAGTCCCACTTACAGACCCTCGAACCCGTGTACATCAGTAATTCCGATAACGTAGCAAATGTTTTGGTCGAAGCGTACTTAAGGATGGAGGGTCAACGACTTGTAGTCTAGTTTACACCCGTCAAGGAACAACTACCGACCCCTTCCAAACACGAATAGAAAGAAAAATCTACCACCATATGTACAGACCTCCTCCGTTACCGTGGGGTGAGGTCATGAGAACGGACCTTGTAGGGTACCTGTCTCCTCGGACCACCCGACGTCAGGTACCCCAGCGATTCTCAGCCCGTGCTGACTCGATGAAGTGAAAGTGAAAAGTGAAAGTACGTAACCTCTTCCTTTACCGTTGGGTGAGGTCACAAGAACGGACCTCTTAGGGTCCCTACCCCCTCGGACCATACGACGGCAGATACCCCAGCGTGTCTCAGCCTGTGCTGACTTCGCTGAATCGTCGTCGTCGTCTGTACAGATCTATACATACCGTAAAATTGAAGTGGATATTCTCCGGTAGCCATTTACGGTGTGTAAAAATAGTAATGTTGAGTCAATTAAGGTCTTTATTTGTACATTCTGTTGAAGTAGGGGTCTCCGTGACTCCCTTCTTCGAGAGAGGGTGGAAAGGTAATCTACCATTTATTGAGCGGGCGTTACGTGTTCTGGACCCAAACTAGGGAGCCAGCCCTTCTAGGGGACCTCTTCCTTTACCGGTGGGCGAGGTCGTAAGAACGGACCTTTTTGGGTATCTATCTCCTCGAACCGTCCGATATCAGGTGCCCCAGCGTTTCTCTACCTGTGTCTGACTCGTTGAGTGTGAAAGTGAAAGGAAAGTGAAAGTAAAAAGGTAACCGTTCCAGCAAGAGTGGGCACAAATGGACCTAGTTTTTGTCTACCTTTCCCTTTGTCGTGTGTAACAACTTACGACCGTCGGAAGTCGTTGTGTATTCCGGCTCTTGTAGAAACATCCGTCCTACCGACTCAAGAAACGTCTAAACGTCGTGTGAATATAATTATGTAACACCTAATAAATCGAAATAAACGTATGTGTTTATAAACTAAACATAAATCTTGATTGACTCCCTCGGGGAAAAGCAAAAAAATTTGAAAGGACCCAGAGGTAGGTCGAGGTCGGGACGTCTGGGGAGTGGGGGAGTTCGGTGTCCGGTTCTGTCGAGGGGTTAAACGAGAAGGGCTCCCCCACCGACACTCGGACGAAAGTGCAGAGGGGTGCAGTCGGCCCTAAATATGACGAAAGGACGTCCCAAAGGACGAGGTGCGACGACGTCTGGTAAGAGAGATATTGAACGGTGTCAAATTAACGGTTTGAAGTGTAAATTTTATAATACCTAGGTTCTTCTCCTTTTATTTATTAAAGGTTATTACCCGTTGACTCTGGGGCGTCGGCCCGGGCGGACACTCCGTTTAACCACCTTCGGCCGACGCTAGAAAGGTCACCCGGGAAATCTCACACACCAAAAGAATACCTTTCAGAAAGAAGTGAGACGAAGAGCCCCACTTTTTCTGAAAACCCCTCTATGAACCAATCTTAGGACTCCGATAATTAGAGATCATGGGAGGGTACCGTAGGGGAAACGGCATCCACGACACTTCCAAGTCCGTTCGGGGTAAGAGTACTTAGGAAACAAGTGTGTCCGAACCGTTAGTGGTAGATCTGACTTTAATATTTGTCTCAAAAGGAGGACGGGAAGTTTCAAAGATTTGAGATGGTCATTAAGTCGGTCTAACAGGCAGTCTCATTTGGTTTGTGCTTACCTTTTCTTTGTCGTACTTTTTGTCTTTAAAATTTTTTCACTAACCCCATTTTTTGTATAAGATGGTTCTGTCTCTAATTTTTCTTTTTGTCCGAATAACACTTAGGTTATATTTAAGATAGATCTATGTAATCCAGTAAAGGAAGTTCAAGAATCTTCGACAACTATACGTAAACAAACTACAGAGACTAGACTAAAAACTGTACTCCGACACACACGTAAAAATCTTGACCTTTTTTATCATATGATTAAAATTTCATTTGTCTTACTTTACTGAAGAGGGGTAAATCATTATAAAAAAAACGTGATCGGAAGGACTTTGATAAAGGTAGACGTTGAAATAGAAATCTTCAAAATTATTAAAAAAATTAAAACGGTGAACTGAAACTACTCACGACAACCGTTACCTAAGTCTACCGTCCCGGGACCAAATTAGTTAACGTTCGCCGAAGGTATTGGAAACCAAACTCTTCATTTACCCTCCTCTCGTCTTTGAGTCACCGTGAAAGAGAAGAGAAAGTTTGTATACAAGAATAAATTATTTAAGGGAGAGTTTATTTTATTCGGGTATCAATAACCACCAGTCAAAGTGTATTATCCTCGATGATGTCAAAGGGTAATTTCTTTTTATGTTCCGACGTTATTTTGTTTGGCACTCAGTGAAATAACCCATACTTCATTATTTGATCACCAATATTACTATTGAGGACACTACACGGAATGTCCTTTTTCTGGAACTAACGACACAAACCAAACCCCACCCTGAAGAATCGGATCATCATGTCTTTTGGTCATACGCCAGTTTAAGGTGAAGAGACACAAGAATGTCTTTGATCTTCCAAAATGAGAGTCGTTACTAGTATCAGTATTAACTCACGTATTGCACCACAAATTATAGAGTCAGAAGGTATTTTGAGATGGATTCCCGTTCTCGACAAGTCAAACCCGTCGACTTAATGACGTCCGTACGTACCATTAATCATAGGTAATATCTTCGTTCCGTTTTTCTTACCTTTCTTTCGTCTCCTCTCGTCCTTCTTTTTTTTTCTCTCTTCCTTATTTCCTTTTTTATTTCTCTTTTGCCATTGACCCCCTTTTTTTTTCTTTTCTTTCTGTCTCTGGTTCTTTCTTTGTGTTTCTTTTTTTTCTCTTTTTTCTTTCATCTTTTCTCTTTCTGTTTCCTCGTTTACTTTCTTCCGAGATTTAATAACCCTTGGATGGTAAAATTCTAAGACAGTTCGAGAAATTCAACTGAAAAGTCTTATGGACATAGTTTATCCATAAAGATTGAAGTCAATAGAAAAATTCCGTTCATTTGGTGTCGTGAGGATCATTTCGTAAAGGTTTCGAACAAAGGTTTTACGGGACACAACGTGGAATGGCGGTCGGACTTTGTGTTATAAGAAGGGGTCGGGAAGTCGTACGTCTCCGTCATTCCTTTCGTTTCCATAAAGTTGGTCTTTCCCGACGACTCACGACCCACAGCCCGGCGCGGGGCAGAGACGTCCAAGCCGACCGACCCTTGGGTGCCCCACTGTGCCGGGAACCTAGTCTCTACTTCTGTCTTGTAGTAATGGGTACCGTCCTTAGTATAAAACAGTGGCTGGACTCTTGAGAACAACCTGCGCCCAAGGTCAGGGGACCTTTACTATGACGGGCCGGCCCCTTAAAGAGAATTTCTGCGTTATTAAGTGCCGACCTATAATTGGTCTAGACACTGTATGCCCCGACGGTGTAGAAGAGTAAAGTGACCGAGATTGGGACGGCTTGCAAAGATTATGTCGTCCCCACAACCCACTTTATGCTGAAAGACTAACTTACTTACGGACGCCCGGAGGCACTATTTGTGGTCGGGTTCTCGTGACGCCGAAGATTCGCCTCCTGTTCTCGGTCTAGGAAATCTACTCAATCGTCGTTGGGGAAGGGGTGTCGAGGGGGAGGATTGGTTTAATAGAGGCAAATGAAAAGTAGTGTAGACTGACACTGGTTATTAAACACATGCCGTTTGTAGTCACAAAGAACGGACGGAACGCGCCACGACTAAAAAGAGACTGAGAAGTGCAAGTCTGCGATCGATTTAGACTGAACTTCCGTCAAATTATCTTCCGCTCAAAGTTTCTTTGTAAACGACACAACGCCCCAACTATATTTGGCTTCGTACCCTATCAATTTCAGGTAGGCGGAATAGCGACATTGAAGGGGGTGGAAAAATAATGGAAACAACCCAAGGATACCGTTTGTATAAAGTAAAAGAAGACCACATAAAAAGGTCGTGATTTCGAGACGAAAAAAATCCAGATGGATCTTCTAAAAGTCAATGTAGTAAACGTTTTGATACAACTACAATTGTAACTTTTTGGAGAAACGAACGCCAACATATAAAATAAACCGATTTTTACCGAGTACAGATTATGTAATGTACAGGAAACCACTATGAGAAATTCGCTCTTTAAGGTTTTGAGTGTTTATGGCTTATCGGTTTTCAAGGTTTCGCCACGTACTTGCGATTTGTACGTTATATAGAGGAGGAAAAGGTTTGTCTTTCTCTAAAGAGAGACTAAACAAACTATTTAAACTGGGTTCTAAAGGTAAACGTCAATAACCTCAAGGATGACAAAAAGACGCACAACCACCCGGCTCCGGATTAGTGGGACTTCGGGGTGCCTCTGGTATTTAATGTCGCTACTCCGCTTCGAAACACGAAGAGCCCGACGTCCTCTTCCGGTAAAACGACGTCGGATAAAACTGTCCGTACTTAAATTAAGTAACAAAATACTGTCTGCCCTTTTCACATGTACGAGTATCACGACTAAATACCAGTAAACCCAGACCTCCTAAGATATTAAACGTTGATTACACTTTTGTCTACCTATCCGTCTGTGGTTTCCAATCCGACTGGGGACCCAAGAGAGGGGACCAATGTTTACCGCAGGTATACGCAGGTTAGAGAGACCCACTCCAGATGCGGCCAGCCGGTCTGAGGTATGTCGTACGACGTGGCAAGAAAGGAAAGGACTCATTCAGCCGTTTTCACTTTAAACCTCTTGTAAAGATTGGAACCAAAAGGTTCTCAGTAAGACACGGAAGACGTGCACACCCTAAGAAGAGAAAAGAAAGAAAAATGTACTTTTTCCTGAAAAGATACCAAACGCCTGATAACAGGAATAATCGGGTTGTACGTTATCGTACATCTCCGCAGCAACTTACAAAAGTAAAGTTAACTGTTTAAACAAAATTCTCTTACTAACTAACTTTTAGTAGCCAACCCCTGAAAGTTTCCTTTACGAAGTTCAACCCCTGCTCGTTCGTAAAAACACTCTTTGCATAAAATGTATTTGTTTAAAGATGGAATGTTTAGTGAAACGTGAAAATCTTTTATTTACCCAATAACTCATTTCAATGAGGTAACTATGATTGTCAAAAATTATATAAAACCGATAATTTACTGAAGTGGTTTCTCCATTGTTGTCACTAGTGCGGAGAAAAACTTCTTTCTTTCCGTAAAATCTGGATATCATTGTTCCATTTAGGTGACACTTATAATCAACTTGACCATGAACGGTAGACAATTGTTTATGTTACAATTGTTTAATATATATATTAAACAATAACTAAAAGAACAGGTCAATAATATTGTAATAATAGAAGTAAAATATTAAAGTCAAATTTAAAGTTATAATTTTAATTTCTTTAGTAAGTAACATCAAGTCTTCTATTTCAACACAAATTAAGGTGAAGGAAAACATTTCACCTTTGTGTCTAACGACTAGGGATTTATTCTGATGTTTTAGGTCTATATTAATTTCTGACAAAATCAGAACTGGTTTAATCATAAAACTGTTATTTTCAGTTTTATGTATCACAACGTGTCACAATTTTATAACGACAAAAAAAAAAGAAATAAGGTAAAATTTTAATGTACACTTGGTCAGATTGCCGATGTGGCCTCCGAATTGGTTGTGTTGTACTAAGCATGACCAGGTTAGTCGTCCCATAAACGTCGAAGTGTACCACGATACTTCTGTCGACATAAATTGGAGTAAACTGTAAAGTTGGAAACATGTGAATGGGGTCCTTCCCTTTTAAAATTCACTGACTTTTGATTAAAATTAACCGCAGACTTTTTTTTTTTTTTTTGTTGTGGTCTACTCATAAAAGAATTCCGACACCAGATGAACTGGTACCCCGAAGGGACCACCGAGTCTACCACTTCTTAGACGGACGTTACGTCCTCTGGTCCCAAGTTGGGGGTACAACCCTTCTAAGGGACCTCTTTCCTTACCGATGGGTGAGATCACAAAAACGGACCTCTTAAGGTACCTGTCTCCTCGGACCACCCGATGTCAGGTACCCCAGTGTGCCTCAACATGTGCTTACTCCTATATTGTGATGAACCGGCATTCGAGGAAAAATTGATATCTTTCTTTGAGTACACACACCTAAAAAGGGTGTGAAATGAAGGACTTCGACATCCGACCTCTACGATAAAAGTAATTTTTTTTTAACTAATTAATTAATTAAACTGACGTGCTCAAGAATGAACGCCGTACACATCCTTTAAACTAGAAGCAACGTCTTGCGTTTGAGAATCAACACCGTACACCTTAGACCAAGGGACTGGTTCCTAGTTTTGATCCGGATGACGGGACCCTCGGTGCCCTGGTGGTCCCTTCAGGACGACAAAAGTAAAACCCGTCTTCGATGGTGGTAGAGAAACAACTCAGTACATCCCCACCGAAAGAGTCTTCTATGATCGTTCTCAGTGTGTACTTTGAGACACTTTACTGTTTCCCGTTGTAGACTAGAATGACTGAACCGGGTTTAAAATTAAAAACAGGTCCCAATTCTGACAACTGTATTCTTGTCCGAATAAGTGTCCTAGTGTACTGTAGTTTTGTCCATAATTATGGTCCGTGAAGGAAACTAGTACATGAAAAACCTCACCAATACCACTCAAAATAAATAGATAAGTCCAGTTAACGGACCTTTCCCGGTATAGACCTGGGGACTCGGGACCCTTTCCTTCCTCCGTCACTGACCAACGGGGTACCTCCGGTCGGGACGACAGTCGGAAGTATGGGTGTGGACAGAGGTAGACGGGGAGTGAAAGAAAGCAGAAGGTCTGGAGACGGAGGATGGGTTGTAGAAGTACGGGAGTCGTCTCAGACCCCGACCCTGACCTACCACCCGTTCTCGAGTCCTGAGACGAAAACGGACTTGAGAGGACCGAAAGGGACTCAACGGACACGTAGAGACAGGGTTCGTGGGGTGAAAGTTCTCCAACCATCGAGTTCTGGGAAGATAAAACGACTCTTGGACTGAACTAATATAATTGAAAATTTTAAGGAAATGACTTTCTCTTTTTGTTTGTGACATATAATTACGTATATACTCCGTAGACTTTTTTAACCATATCTACTAGAACAAATGTTTCGTCTTTATCTCTATGTCTCCATCTCTTGTTTGTACCTACGGTTCCCCCTTTCTCCCCACCACTCTACTTAACCCTAACTGAATATATGTGATGACTATGATACATCATTTATCTATTCATTACTCTTGGACGAATATCGTGTCCCTTGAAATGAGTTACGAAACACAACTGGATTTACCCTTCCTTTAAGTTTTTCCTCCCCTATATAAATATCCATATCGACTAGTTGAAATGACCTGTCATCTTTGATTGTGTTGTAACATTTCGTTGATAATAATAATAATAATTATAAGGTTTTTAAAATAATAAGGTTTTTTTTAAAAAAAATTAAGGTACTGGATGAAGTCACAGACCTTGTATCCTCGACAAGTTATTTTTAATCACCTTTCAACTTATACAACTTTCCTTATACGAGGAATTCAGTTGACGTATTACTATCTGTAGTCGGTCCTACGACACCTAGTACCTTATTTAATTACCATATAGATCTTGTATATGTATCAATATTTTCCTAAAGTCTCTTCATTCTTGATATCCTTGAGTACATGTGGGTACCGACTAAGTACAGTTACATACCGTTTTAATTATGTCATAACGTTTCGTTTTATTTCACTTTTATTTTCAATTTTTTTCTTGATATCCACTCCTCTGGTTAAGATACGTAATTTAATTTTGTAAAATTGGTAGTGACCGTAAAAAACTACCGAGTCTATTGTCTATGTATGTGGGGAAACCCATCGGAACGACTGTTAAGTGTGTTTTATTTTCGGTTAAAGAACCGAAGCAGGAGACGAGTGAAAGACCGAGACTTCCATGGTTCCAAGTGTTAAAGATTTGGAGAGTATGAAAGAAGAAAGATAAATATTTTTGCATATACCATATACACCCGTTTGGTAAGATAGAACCAAACATACAAAAATAAAAATTGATTTACTCATCGATTGTGTGAACGTTGCACGGACTCTAAAAACATTCGTGACTTGTCACTCTCTGAAATAAAAGAACCCGAGGTTTTAATGACGTCTACCACTGACGTCGGTACTTTAATTTTCCACGAACGAGGAACCTTCTTTTCAATACTGGTTGGATCTGTCGCATAACTTTTCGTGTCTGTAATGAAACGGTTGTTTACAGACAGATCAGTTTTGATGCCAAAAAGGTCAACAGTACATACCCACACTTACAACCTGGTATTTCTTTCGACTCACGATTTCTTAACTATGAAAACTTGACACCACGACCTCTTCTGAGAACTCTCAGGGAACCTGACGTTCCTCTAGGTTGATCAGATAGGATTTCCTTTAGTCAGTACTTATAAGTAACCTTCCTGACTACGACTTCGACTTTGAAGTTATCAAACCGGTGGACTACGTTTCTTGACTGAGTGACCTTTTCTGGGACTACGACCCTTTCAAACTTCCGTCTTCCTCTTCCCCTGCTGTCTCCTGATCTACCAGCCTACCGTAGTGACTGAGCTACCTGTACTCAACCTCGTTAGAGGTCCTCAACCACTACCTGTCCCTTCGGACCGCCCGACGTCAGGTACCTCAGCGCTTCTCAACCCCTGCTGACTCGTTGACTTGACGGACTGACACAAAGTAAGTAGACTAGTAGTCTCGTCGGAATCCGCTATCCGTGACAGTACCGTGGTCAGGATCTTTGTAATTCTGGTTCTGGTCCCTCCTACTTCTTACACGGGTTTCGTCACTGACTACGAGTCTCCTATCCTCGCGTCCGTCAGACCCAGGTCTCCGGTGTGATAGTGGAGACACGAGACTGTGTAACTTTTCCTCTTGTTTGGACTATCTGGCGAAACATTGAAAAAAAAAAAAGGTAAAGTACTATACAGAACTTATAAAAAAGTAAAGGAATGGATCTCTATATTGAGTGAAAATTTTAATGTTCGATTATAAGGTACCGTAGTTACTTACGATTAAATGAAACGGTAAGCTGTAGGTACCTACAAATCCAACTAAGGTCAGAAAATAATAATATTTGAATGTTGTTTACAAGAACATATGAAAAAACACACATTACACCGTCGTAGAGATTAACTGTATGGATTTTCGTTTTACAACCCGACCCCCTTCCATATACTGTAAAATTATTTACGACGATTTAAAGGTAGGTCCTTCTGAAACGGTCGTAAAGGTCGTTGGTTGTAATAAACAATAGAAAAAAAAAACTTTTCTCATCCTTTCTAGGGTTTCATTATCAACTATCAAAATTAAACGTAACACGATTAATATAGTCCTAAGTAAAAATGGTAAACAGATAACTAAACATCTCTGAGATCTATATAAGACCTGTGATTAAGATATGTACATTGTATATAATTGTGTAAAAGAGTAAGACAATAAGACAAAGAATAAGACAATAGACAAAGAGTAATTGTCTATAGACAATTGGACAACTGAAATTAATAAGGTGACAAAACTAAAATAAGTAAATAAAACCGGAACGACACTCCGTGTGTCTTAGAATCAAGGGGTCCTTGACTTGAGACGGAGGACGTCACCTTCGTACCCCAAGAGTGGTGACCTGGTGTGCCTTCAGGGGTGTGACAAAATTTCCAAATACTCTTGTCTAGAAAAGACACAAAAAATATGACGAATTCCTTAAGAAAGAATGACCAAAGTTAACCTGTAAAATAACATTGTGTTAACGTAACTCTAAATAAATAAATGAACGAATAAATATACGTCCACAATAAGACCTTAAATAATTACAAATATCATTTCCATATGATACGAAATCCGATAAGTTAAAGGGTCAGAATAAATAACTTATTAAGAAAACGAGAAGTGACTAAACCTTATGATAAAATGATAAGTAAATTATTTGTAATGAAGATAAGACTATTAACATCATTTTAATCGTTTATTTTTCATGTCTCCTCTGTTTTCAATAGTATCATATAATTTGATAAGATATCAAAAAGCTACTAAAGAGGGGTTGGACTAATAATGAAAAAATTTTATATTTAAATAAATAAAATTAACCTCCAATTAATGACATGTCATAACATAACCAAAACGATATGTAGTTGTACTTAGGCGGTGTCCATATGTACACAAGGGGTAGGACTTGGGGAGAGGGTGGAGGGAGGGGCATGGTAGGGAGACCCAGCAGAGTCACGTGGTCGGGGTTCGTAGGTCATAGTACGTAGCTTGGACCTGACCGCTAAGTAAAGCATATACTATAATATACACAAAGTCACGGTAAGAGGGTTTAGTAGGGTGGGAGAGGGAGAGGGTGTCTCAGGTTTTCTGACAAGATATGTAGACACAGAGAAAACGACAGAGTGTATGTCCCAATAGCAATGGTAGAAAGATTTAAGGTATATATACCCAATTATATGACATAACCACAACCAATAATGAAACATATCGACTGAAAAATGGGACAGTGAAGAATGGTATATCATTTGTAAAAGTATATAGTAATTGATTCATTAATTTTGTTATCACCTTATGATACAGACCATAGTTTAATCGTCTCTAAAGATTTTCGTGTTATGAATCTCCACCACTTTGACCTCTAACTAACCTGAACTGTTACGACGACCATCGTTGAAAAACACGTTTACGAGACCTTTTTTTTTTTTTTCTATTTTATTAACTTCTCATAACGTCATGAGCACACGGGACTAGATTATCAAATGAACGTTCTATACACAGGTTTCCCTGATTGGTCTCTACCTTAGTTTCTAATTATACATTAGACAACGTCCGTAAAAACATTCTGATTTTTATTACTTTTGGGATTTGACAGGTTGTTCCTCCTACCAATCGGCTCCACGTAACTGAGTTCCGTCACTCACGTCACCCGAACCAGCCCACCGGTAACCATGGGAGACGGTGTACGATAGTCGAGGGTGGAGGGACTGTGTCCCCTCCGACCGTGACAGACCTCGGGATCACAGACTGACCCCGAGACCGACGGAGTACTACTCAGTACTCGTGTTCACTGTGCTCAGTGAAGGTCCGGTCTTATAAATTGACGGTTTTCCTTTGTAAGGTCCCAATCGTTCCTCTGGTCGTTACAAACTTCGTTGTACGACTCTCTACTATTAGTCCTTTGTTGAAGACGATCGGTACAATGTCCTTCTTGTTTGTTTAGACTGATCTACAATCTAAACAAAGAAAATGAAATAAAAATAAAAAAAATTTAGTGATTCAGAAAATCTTTAAAATAAATAAATTAAAACCGACGAGACCGAGAGGTAACGATACGGTTGGAAGAGATCAACGACACTCGATGAGAGCTCACTTCCACGTGTCCGAAGGGTTACACCACTGAAGAGGGGAATCCCTCGCGTCGAGATCCTACACCCAAGTCATCAACGCCATGTACCCGAGTCGACGAGTCGTCGTACATCTTAGGAAGGCCTGGTCCCAAGCTTGGGTACAGTGACCATGACCATCCACCTAAAGGTCGGTGACCTGGTGGTCCCTTCAGGACAAAGAAAATGAAATTCGAAACGAAGGATAACTAAACAAGTAATTTTCTGTATTACCGAAAGGAGCCCCTTGGGACGGGGAGCCGAACTTCCGGTTTACTTTTCACGGAAACAAGTTCCTCTGTGGGACTGGGACAGGTGAACATTTACCGACGTTCTCTCCTGTTTAATTGTGTGGGGGAGACTTTCTCTACCCTTATGGTCTGGTGGACTGAACGGAGAACTCTTTGGATATACGTCCAGTCCTTCGTTGTCAATCTTGACCTGCACCTTGTTGTCTGGCCAAGGTTTATCCTTTTCCTCATGCAGTTCCGACATATAACAGTGGGACGAATAAATTGAAGATACGTCTCTTGTAGTATTCTTTGTGACCCGACCTTCTTCGTGTTCGACCTTAATTCTAACGGTCCTCTTTATAGTGATTGGAGTCTATACGTCTACTGTGGTGGGAATACCGTCTTTCACTTCTCCTTGATTTTTCGGAGAACTACTTTCACTTTCTCCTCCCACTTTTACAGCTGAATTTCGAGTTGTAAGTCTTTTGTTTCTAGTACCGTAGGTCAGGGTAGTGAGGTACCCTTTATCTACCCCTTTGTCACCTTTGTCACAGTCTGAAATAAAAAAACTCGAGGTTTTAGTGACGTCTACCACTAACGTCGGTACTTTAATTTTCTGTGAATGAGGAACTTTCCTTTCAATACTGGTTGGATCTATCGTATAAGTTTTCGTCTCTGTAATGAAACAGTTGTTTCCAGATAGATCAGTTCCAATACCAAAAAGGTCATCAGTACATACCTACACTCTCAACCTGACACTTCTTTCGAATCGCGGCTTCTTAACTACGAAAACTTGACACCACAACCTCTTCTGAGAACTCTCAGGGAACCTGACGTTCCTCTAGGTTGGTCAGGTAAGATTTCCATTAGTCAGGACTCACAAATAACTTTCCTGACTACAACTTCGACTTTGAGGTTATGAAACCGGTGGAGTGCACTTCTCAACTGAGTAACCATTTCTGGGACTACGACCCTCCCTAACTCCCGTCCTCCTCTTCCCCTACTGTCTCCTACTCTACCGACCTACCGTAGTATTGAGCTACCTGTACTCAAACTCACTTGAGACTCTCAACCACTACCTGTCCCTCCGGACCACACGACATTAAGTACCCCAGCGTTTCAGTCTGTGCTGACTCGTTGACTTGACTTGACTTGAGGAGCTACGACCGGTTCCGTTCCCTATAAACCGTTCTAATTACCGGAAAAATGAAGGAGTGGATGAGGAGGAGACACAAGACATTTTCTTTGACCATAGGTCTAGGGTAATCTAATAAAAAGCTTTGTGATCAGACGGTAGAAGAGTCAGACGACCGAAAGGTGTATTTCAGTAATAAGGAACGGAGGTATGGACAAACGGTTGTATGACCGGACAACACACCACTCGTCTCACTCGTACCCGAACCATTGTTACTCTTTACCTTTATAATTAATTTTGTTCGTGTAAAACAACGACTTGTTGTCGAAAATCGGTACCTAAGTATGTCTGTTCTTTTCCAAGTGTTTTATTATTGCCCTTTTTGTCCTAATTTTTGTATAATAGGTGTATGTTTTAGTCAAAACGAAGATACAAACGAACACATAACAGACACCCATATCTTTTATTACATTGTTTGTGATTTTTTTCTACTTTTGGTAGGTTTTCAATTCAAAAATGGAGACCCATAACCCAAATGACTAAAATTTAAAGAATGTAAATAAGACATAAAAGATTTCGTTAACATATAATAATAATATTTCGGACAAAAAATCCAGAACATTCGTATGAAATATTACCAATATATTATACAGTTATATATTTATTTAAATCGGAGAAGAACAACTTACATTCAATATCAAAAGGTGACAGAAGTACTCTATCACTAATAGTGACACACATTAAAAATGGAACACCTAGTTAAGAAGGGTTTCATAACTACCATTTCAATTAATGTAAATGAGTGTAATTTGTAACAAAGTGACGGTCTGAAAATCACTGTAAGTGAGACGAATACTAGTGACACCTAGGGTTGTGATTAATCGGGATTTGAAGACACAAAATTCCTTCGTAACATAGTTTTATGTTAAAAATCGTACCGGAAAAAAAAAAAAAAATTGTGATACAACAGAAAAGTTTACGTCTGTCCTGATCCTAATGTTAGTAGGACAGAAGTGTGGTGAATTGTTGTAGATACCGAAATATCCTACCATTGGAAGTAATTATATCTACCACATTAAACCTCTAATTCTCGTCCCCGAAACTTTATTGTCCTCGGAATTTAAATTTGGGATCGAGACGGTGAAGTCTCGAGTCCCTGAAACTCTTTAAGTACATACAAGAGACCCTGAATTCCAGAGACGACCACTTGAACCCCAGTACGATCATCGGTGTCGTATCTTTAGATCACTCCTAATTAACTTGATATACTGTCAAAATCGTATTCGATATAATACGATTTGTCTCGTACTTCAGTCGTTTACTATCGGTTATAATAACAACAAATTTCCATATAAAGATATTTTACAACAAATCTTTTTAACCCTCATCCTTTTCTCATCTCGATACCTTAGGTCTTGTTGAACTAAAATTAGTTTCCTGTCTAATAAATCCCCGTTTGGAGACATCGTAAAACAACACGACAAAAAACCACTTAAGTAGACGGAGCCAAGGGTTATGGAACAAGTATAATGACTGAAGTTTCACAGAATTAGAGGTGAGAAAAGGGGTGGTTGTCGTCGGGGTGTAGGAGTGAGATTTATACTCGACCTTCTGTCACTGTTGACTATGACAGTCTGGCAGAGATGTAGTCGTCTCTCGGTGGAGAGGCGTGACGGGGTCGACCAGGGGTCCTGAAGTGTAAAGACGTTTGGTAGTCGAGTCGGGTTTCCTCGTTAAAGACAAAGTTAATTTTAGATGTTCTGTCAATCCTAGACCCTTGAGGTACCCCTCAAAGTAGGAAAGATTCATACTTTATCTCGAAGAGACTAGTCCGATCCTACTGAGACGAAGTTCACAACCTTTCCTTTACTAGAAAATTTTCCACTTTATCCGTTTTTACCGTTTTAGAGAAGACCCAAAAGGACCCCTGAAAACTCCGTAAAGGGGTTTCTAGGGACCAATCGAGGTATTGAAAAGTTCTGGACAAGTAACACGGTCTCTTCCTTTACATGGATGTTAACGAGAAACCCCATCATAAATTCAGTTCTGATCTAAAGTTCGAGGTGACTTCGCGTTGTAAAACGTAAAAACTCCTTCTTTTAAAACGACCATTTTTACGATAAAAAGAATATCGTGCTAGGTATTTGTACGAAACTGTTGAAAGTTTTACCGAATTTTCAACCGAATATGAAGGTTTACATGGATTAGTGTAGATAAGAAAAATCTAGATAAATTTACAAGGAATGGTACTTGACTTTAAGGGGTAGTAAAGGGCAATAAGGAAGAACGTATCCGTCTGAAGTAAAATTACACGAAACGAAATGACGTGAAACATTTATGACGCAAAAACTGTTTAACTTCCAGAACACCGTCGGGACGGAACTTGTTTCGATAACCGAGGTAAAAGGGTTGTCGTAGAAGAACGAAGCACCGAGACACGGTGTAACACCGTGAAGAACGTTATAGAGTTTGAAAAGGTAATAATACCCCTAGACTCTAGTCACCCCCGAAGGGTCCATCGAGATCACCATTTCTTGAGTGAACGGTTTGGTCTTCTGTCTCTGTGTCCAAGTTAGGGGCCCAGTCCTTCTAGGGGACCTCCTCCAGCACCGTTGGGTGAGGTCACAAGGTACCTGTCTCCTCGGAACTCCCAATGTCAGGTACCCCAGAGTTTCTCAGCCTGCACTGACTTCTCTGAATCGTGTCGTGCCGTGTACTACTTAAAATTAACAGTGAAGTTTTTGACATTCCTTTTTTTTTTGGTCTTTATAACGTTACCCAGTATAAAATGAAGTGACAACTTTACTAGTAACTTATGCTATGTAAAAGTAACTGATTCCCTCTAAATAAAAAGTACATTGAGGTATCCTTATCACATGAAGATATAAATCGCCTTAAGAGGAAAAGGTGTCCACCACAAAAACCTAAAGGTGTTAACCTCTTGTTTCTACTCTTTTTTCACAAAAGGACGAAAGACAACCGAGTAAATGGGAACGACACTGTGTCATCACAATGGTCGTTGTCTTAGAAGAGACGAACGAACCCTTTACGTGGACGGTTAGACCGGACCCGTACTACCTGGTATTTGGAGAGGCCAAGTACCCGAAGAGGAACACAGACGACCTAAGACAACAACACGGGACCTGACTAGTGACTGTGAGAAAGACTCGAAGAGAAGGAGTTTATGAAGACTGTAGTGAAGAGTCCCGACCCAACTGGGGTCCGAGGGAGTCGTCGGGGACGTTTGTGGACCTGGGTAGGAGTGACAGTGGAGGTATTTTACTTTTTGTATCGGGAACGGAACTACGACGGGCCTCGGGGTCGTTGAAGGACCTTGTAAAATTGTTTGTCCTTACTCTTGGCCGCAACAAGAGTCGTAAGACATGTGGAATTGAGTAAATTAAGAACATGATTAGGACACGCAGAATAATAGTAGGGATACAATACCCACACCTTTACTTCCTGTCTCTTCCATTTAACGGACACCAGTGTGTCGTCATCCACCTCCCTCGGTCCTTGGGGTCCAAGGTACTTAATTTTTTTTAAAAAAATTTAAACAACCTCACATTAACAAAACGTTACAGCACAATCAAAGACAACGTGTAGCTCACTTAGTCGATATACTTATGTATTTAGAGAAGGAAAAACCTAAAAGAAGGACGAATCCAGTGGTGTCTCTTAACTCATTTGAAAAGATACGATATGTCATCCAAGACTAATCAATGGAATGTGTATCATCACATATATGTAGTGTCGCTTCATTCTTATTCTTTTTGTTTATAGTATATAATTGTGTATATACACCTCAGATCTTTTTACCATGTCTACTTGGATAAACGTCTCGTCTTTATCTGTGTGTCTACATCTCTTGTTTGCATACCTGTGATTCCACCCTTGCTTAATCCTCTAACACTACGTACTTAAGAATTGTCGTCGACGTCCGTCGGAACCCTAAACGAACCGGGGCTCTCGAGGTCTAGGTGAAGGGAGGGTCAGAGTTGTGGACGGTGGGTTGGGGTATTCGTTCAGTAGTCCTCCTTAATGAGACTCAAAACTCAGAAAATAGATTCTTATATCAAATTCCAAGTTTCTCTTTTGTACTTCCTATAATAATCTAGGTAGAGAGTCGAAGTAGGTTGAATGACAGTAGAGAGAACGAGTATCAGGATTAACTACCTGACTGTGTGGTAGTTCCTTGACGATTTAGTTTCCCTTTACTCTAGTCCCAGTTTAATTAGAACGTAAGTTCCCGATATATGGAGAACAAAGGATACTCGACTCTTAGTGTTTCTATTTCGTACTTCTACTGGTATACACAGACGTCTGGTTCTGGTTTCACGAGTTGACTTAAAGTTGAATGGATCAAAAATCGATCTTCATTCATTTTTCTTCGTTTCTCCTCTTTGTAAACACCGATGATGTTAGTAGGGTCGAAAACCAGTCCTAGACCTTATAATCATACACCGTTATTATACCGGTTTTTAGGAGACGATTAAGTAGTACCGAATATAAATTCTAAGGGATTTTTAGTGACCCAGGTTTCAGTCCGGTGTAAAAGGGTCTTAAAGGTCATGACTTCTAGAAATATTCTACAGTGGTAAGACTTAAAGAGTCTGGTGTCTTCCTAAAGTTAAGAAGGAGAGTTGGGAGTTGACGTTCAACTTGGAGTCCCGTCCGAGGGTCGAGTCGGTACACATATACGTTGGAGACAGGAAACAACTCTCTCCCTTTTTCACTTTTCAATACCTTTCTATTTTTGACCGAGGTCTTTATTCCCGGAGGGGACTCCCTGGGTCGACATTCTTTCTGTTCCTCCTCAGATCCAGCTTTCTTTTCCAGGTCACCCATATCCACCCTTCCTTCCTCTCGTCCACATCTGCCTACCTCGTTACTTAATGTCCTACTGATTAGTCGGTGACCTGTTTCCGAATGGAGGTTCCATTCACGATGATTATAAACGGAATTTGGTTACTTTTTTGACCGTGTCCCATAGTCTCTATGTACTAGTAAACCGTCCACCGTCCCTGTCTCCATTTCTTTCCCGAGAACACTGTGTATAGGCCTTGCTGATGGGTGTGATGACAAAAGTCACGGGAAGACTCACACAATCGACTAAGAGAGTTTACTATTGTTTCTCCTCCCCGAATCTGATGTCTGTCCCTTGGTGTGTCCATAATAAATAAACTTCTACTGTAGACTTAAAAAAGTATAACTGGTAGACCACTACAGGTACACATCTCAGAAGAGAACACAACAACCTTCCCCCACAAAGGATACTGGTCACACAAGAGAACCGTTTTAAGACAATCGGAAACGAGATAAACCAAACATGAGGTTCCGGTTTAAACGGACAAATGAGGTCCATAGAGAACTAAAGGACGAAAACGTAAGGTCTGGGGGTACTACTTTTCCCGTAGAAAAAACTCACAATCAAGATCTTCCAGAACATCCAGAAGTATCTTGATAAGTTGCAGTCGAAGAAGTCGTAATGACCAGTCCCGTATCTCAATCTAATGAGACTATAACTTACCGAACAGAACCTTTGCTTGTCTCTAGTAAGACAGTAAAAACTCTCACGTAGGTTCATGACGTAAAACTTGAGAAAACAACTGATACTCCCGATGAGGTAAAGAAGATTCCCTAAGAACGGGTGTCATCATCTATATTGTCAGTAGACTTAATTTAAGTGGGTAAGGCCAGGTAAAATCGAGTGACTAAGGATTTTACAGTTACAAGTGAAAACTGTAGAGGACAAACTGGTGAAAGTTAAATGAAACTAAGTACCAGGATTGTAAGGACCAAGGATACGTTATAACGAGAAATGTCGTAGCCTGAAATGAAGGTAGTGGTCAGTGTAGGTGTAGACCCACAACAAAAGAAAAACTGAAGTATAGAAGTAAGAAAGACCTAAATAAAGAGGTGGTTAGTTGTCATCGTATAACCCGTGGATAGCTGGACCCCTCAAGTAGAAAGTCACAGAAAAAAAAAAAAAAAAAAAACGGAAAAATATGACAGGTACCACAAGAGTTCCGTTCTTATAACTCCACCAAACGGTAAGGGAAGAGGTCACCTGGTGCAAAACAGTCTTGAGAGGTGGTACTGAGTAGGTAGAACCCACCGGGATGTGTCATACTGAGTATCAAAGTGACTCAATCTGTTCCGACACCAGGTACACT
The DNA here is from genome assembly GCA_006410555.1 of Capra ibex. Lineage (NCBI taxonomy): Eukaryota > Metazoa > Chordata > Mammalia > Artiodactyla > Bovidae > Capra > Capra ibex. The sequence goes on from SJYO01048541.1 coordinate 2,706,267, forward strand.
TCTTCGTGTGTCCGACGTTACCTGGAGCGTCTTCACACCGGCTCTCCTCGATGGGGTGCGGGCTCCAGTCCCCACCGTCGGCTCTCCTCGTTGGGGTACAGGTTCCTCGCCACCGACACGCCCACGTCCTCCCGGCTTTCCTCGATGAGGTGTAAGTTCCAGTCCTCCCCACCGCTACTCCTCTATGGAGAGTAGGTTCCACTCCTCGTCACCGACACGAAACGACCTCGTCGGGACTTCTCTATGGGGTGTAGGTTCCATTCTCTTTGGGTTCATTCTAACCCATCCACAACACTCTTCCGTAGTCTCCCGTCTGTGTGACTTTGGTATTAGTGTCTTTTGATCAGTTTGACTAGTGTACCTGGTGTCGGAACAAATTGAGTTACTTTGATTCGGTACGGTACGCCCCGGTGGGTCCTACCCGTCCAGTACCACCTCTCCAGACTGTCTTACACCAGGTGACCTCTTCCTTTACCGTTTGGTGAAGTCATAAGAACGGAACTCTTGGGGTACTTGTCATACTTTTCCTTTTACTATCCTATAACTTTCTACTTGAGGGGTCCAGTCATCCACGGTTATATGATGACATCTAGTCACCTCTTTATTGAGGTCTTTCTTACTTCCTTACCTCGGTTTCATTTTTGTTATGGGTCTACACCTACACCGACCACTATCTTCGTTCTAAGCTACGACATTTCTCGTTATAACGTATCCTTGGACCTTACAATTCAGGTACTTAGTTCCGTTTAACCTTCACCAGTTTGTCCTCTACCGTTCTCACTTGTAACTGTAAAATCCTTAGTCACTTGATTTTACCTGGCCTTACCCATTTAAATTGAGTCTAATGGTAATATAGATGATGACGCCCGTCCTTAGGGAGTCTTCTTTACCTCAGTACCAGTTGTTTTCTCAGGTTTTACGTCATGAACCTACGTTAGAGTTTTTACTGTTTTACCAGAGACAAACAAAGGTTCCGTTTGGTAAGTCATAGTGCCATTAGGTTCAGATACGGGGTTGGTCATTACGACTTCTTCGACTTGCCAAGATACTTCTAAATGTTCTGGAAAATCTTGATTGTGGGGTTTTTCTACAGGAAAAGTAATATCACCTGACCTTACGTTTTCATCCTTCAGTTCTTTGTTGACCTCATTGTCCGTTTAAACCGGAACCTTACACCTTACTTCGTCCCGTTTCTGATTATCTCAAAACGGTTCTTTTACGTGACCAGTATCGTTTGTGGGAGAAGGTTGTTGTGTTCTCTTCTGAGATGTGTACCTGTAGTGGTCTACCAGTTGTGGCTTTAGTCTGACTAATATAAGAAACGTTGGTTTCTACCTCTTCGAGATATGTCAGTTGTTTTTGTTCTGGTCCTCGACTGACACCGAGTCTAGTACTTGAGGAATAACGGTTTAAGTCTGATTTAATTTCTTTCGTCCCTTTTGGTGATCTGGTAAGTCCATACTGGATTTAGTTTAGGGAATACTAATATGTCACCTTCACTCTTTATCTAAATTTTCTGATCTAGACTATCTATCTCACGGACTACTTAATACCTGTCTCCAACCACTGTAACATGTCCTCTGTCCCTAGTTCTGGTAGAGGTACCTTTTCTTTACGTTTTTTCGTTTTACCGACAGACCCCTCCGGAATGTTTATCGACACTTTTCTTCTCTCCACTTTTCGTTTTCTCTTTTCCTTTCTATATTCGTAGACTTACGTCTCAAGGTTTCTTATCGTTCTTCTCTATTCTTTCAGAAGGAGTTACTAGTTACGTTTCTTCATCTCCTTTTGTTGACTTACCCTTTCTGATCTCTAGAGAAGTTCTTTTAATCTCTATAGTTCCCTTGTAAAGTACGTTTCTACCCGAGCTATTTCCTGTCTTTACCATACCTGGATTGTCTTCGTCTTCTATAATTCTTCTCCACCGTTCTTATGTGCCTTCTTGACATGTTTTTTCTAGAAGTACTGGTTCTATTAGTGTTACCACACTAGTGAGTGGATCTCGGTCTGTAGGACCTTACACTTCAGTTCACCGGGAATCTTTCGTAGTTTCCTTGTTTCGATCACCTCCACTACCTTAAGGTCAACTCGATAAAGTTTAGGACCTTCTGCTACGACACTTTCACGATGTGAGTTATACGACCGTTTAAACCTTTTGAGTTGTCACCGGTGACCTGACCTTTTCCAGTTAAAAGTAAGGTTAGGGTTTCTTTCCGTTACGGTTTCTTACAAGTTTGATGGCGTGTTAACGTGAGTAGAGTGTGTGATCATATCATTACGAGTTTTAAGAGGTTCGGTCCGAAGTCGTTATGCACTTGGCACTTGAAGGTCTACAAGTTCGACCAAAATCTTTTCCGTCTCCTTGGTCTCTAGTTTAACGGTTGTAGACGACCTAGTACCTTTTTCGTTCTCTCAAGGTCTTTTTGTAGATAAAGACGAAATAACTGATACGGTTTCGGAAACTGACACACCTAGTGTTATTTGACACCTTTTAAGACTTTCTCTACCCTTATGGTCTGGTGGACTTGACGGAGAACTCTTTGGATATACGTCCAGTCCTTCGTTGTCAATCTTGACCTGTACCTTGTTGTCTGACCAAGGTTTATCCTTTTCCTCATGCAGTTCCGACTTATGACAGTGGGACGAATAAATTGAAGATACGTCTCATGTAGTACTCTTTGTGACCCGACCTTCTTAGTGTTCGACCTTAATTCTAACGACCCTCTTTATAGTTATTGGAGTCTATACGTCTACTATGGTGGGAATACCGTCTTTCACTTCTCCTTGATTTTTTGGAGAACTACTTTCACTTTCTCCTCTCACTTTTTCAACCGAATTTTGAGTTGTAAGTCTTTTGCTTCTAGTACCGTAGACAGGGTAGTGAAGTACCCTTTATCTACCCCTTTGTCACAGTCTGAAATAAAAACCCCCGAAGTTTTAGTGCCGTCTACCACTAACGTCGGTACTTTAATTTTCTGTGAATGAGGAACCTTCCTTTCAATGCTGGTTGGATCTGACGTAAAAGTTTTCGTCTCTGTAATGAAACGGTTGTTTCCAGGTAGATCAGTTCCGATACCAAAAAGGTCACCAGTACATACCTACACTCTCAACCTGATACTTCTTCCGACTCGTGGCTTCTTGACTACGAAAACTTGACACCACAACCTCTTCTGAGAACTCTTAGGGAACCTGACGTTCCTCTAGGTTGGTCAGGTAAGATTTCCTCTAGTCAGGACCCACAAGAAACCTTCCTTACTACGATTTCGACTTTGAGGTTATGAAGCCGGTGGAGTACACTTCTCAACTCAGTAACCTTTTCTGGGACTACGACCCTCCGTAACCCCCGTCCTCCTCTTCCCCTGCTGTCTCCTACTCTACCGACCTACCGTAGTGACTGAGCTACCTGCACTCAAACTCACTTGAGACCCTCAACCACTACCTGTCCCTCCGGACCACACGATGTTAAGTACCCCAGCGTTTCTCAGTCTGTCTTGACTCGTTGACTTGACACGAGGTACACTAGTCAAACTAATCAAAAGACACTAACACCAAAAGTAAGACAGACTATTCCTATTCTCGGAGTACCTTCGAGGGACTACCCTCTCTGACTGACACCCCCTTCGACCCAGAACAAAACTACACACCCCGGTACGAGTCATTTAGAAATTAGGTTAGAAGATAACTACCCGACCCGAGACAAGGAGGGGACAACAAACCGGACTATGGTTTGTTACCACCTCCATCACTTCTATTGCCGGTGGAGGAAAATTTTCAGGGTACGTATGTGACGACGTGAGTCACAGGGGTTGGGACGTCGTCCGGTGGTGGTTGGATGTGGAGACGACCTCTAAGTACCTGTGAGTGTCCGTTCAGACCTAGTCAGAGAAGACCCCAGTGAAGAGGAAAGAGGGCCCTAGACCACGTGTGTTCCAAAACGAACACGGGAAGTTTTCAGACAAAGGGGTACGAACACGTTCAAGACATTAGTTTAGGGTGAACGGAGGTTTCATTTCAACGGACCCCAAGAGTCAGGGAAACGGTCTAGGGGTCCAACCCTTTAGAGAACACCCAGGATCTTGAAAGAATTGTCACGTTCTTAAAGAAACCATATTAACAAGTCGTCAAACACCCAGTAGATGAATCGTCGAGATACCACCCCAATTACCGTTGGAGGATTACCGGTAGTGGTCTATCAGTTATGACTTTAGTCTAATATAAGAAACGTCGGTTTCTACCTCTTCGAGATATGTCAGTCGTTTTTGTTCTGGTCCTCGACTGACACCGAGTCTAGTACTTGTGGATTAACGATTTAAGTCTGAATTTAACTTCATTCATCCCTTTCGGTGATCTGGCAAGTCCATACTGGATTTAGTTTAGGGAATGTCAATATGTCACGTTCACTGTTTATCTAAGTTCCCTAATCTAGACTATCTCACGGACTTCTTGATATCTGTCTCCAAACACTGTAACATGTTCTCCGTCACTAGTTTTGGTGGGGGTTCTTTTTCTTTGCGTTTTTCCGTTTTAATAAAAGACTCCTCCGGAATGTTTATCGACTCTTTTCTTCTCTTCGAATTTCCGTTTCCTCTTTTCCTTTCTATATGGGTAAACTTACGTTTCGAGGTTTCTTATCGTTCCTCTCTATTCTTTCAGAAGGAGTCACGAATTACGTTTCTTTATCTCCCTTTGTTATCTTACCTTCTGTTCTCTAGAGAAGTTCTTTTAATCTCTATGGTTCTCTTATAAAGTACGTTTGTACCCGTGTTATTTCCTGTCTTTAACATACCTGGATTGTCTTCGTCTTCTATAATTCTTCTCTATTGTTCTTATGTGTCTTCTTGATATGTTTTTTTAGAGGTACTAGGTCTATTGGTGTTACCACACTAGTGAGTGGATCTCGGTCTGTAGGACCTTACACTTCAGTTCACCGGGAATCTTTCGTAGTTTCCTTGTTTCGATCACCTCCACTACCTTAAGGTCAACTCGATAAAGTTTGGGATTTTCTAATACGACTCTTTCACGACGTGAGTTATACGGTCGTTCAAACCTTTTGAGTTGTCACCGGTGTCCTGACCTTTTCCAGTCAAAAGTAAGGTTAGGGTGTCTTTCCGTAACGGTTTCTTACAAGTTTGATGGCGTGTTAACATGAGTAGAATGTGCCATCGTTTCATTGTGAGTTTTAAGAGGTTCGGTCTGAAGTTGTCATACACTTGACACTTGAAGGTCTACAAGTTCGACCAAAATCTTTTCAGTCTCCTTGGTCTCTAGTTTAACGGTTGTAGGCACCCTAGTATCTTTTTCGTTCTCACAAGGTCTTTTTGTAGATGCAGACGAAATAACTAATACGGTTTCGGAAACTGACACACCTAGTGGTGTTTCCCACCTGTACCCTTATGGTCTGGTGGACTGGACGGAGAATTATTTAGACATATGTCTAGTCCTTCGTTGTCAATCTTGACCTGTACCTTGTTGCCTGACCAAGGTTTAACCCTTTCCTCATCCAGTTCCGACATATAACAGTGGGACGAATAAATTGAATATACGTCTCATGTAGTACTCTTTGCGACCCGACCTTCTTTGTGTTCGACCTTAGTTCTAACGGCCCTCTTTATAGTTATTGGAGTCTATTCGTCTACTATGTTGGGGATACCGTCTTTCACTTCTCCTGGATTTCTCGAAGAACCACTTTCACTTTCTCCTCTCACTCTTTCAACCGAATTTTGAGTTGTAATTTTTTTTGATTCTAGTACCGTAGGTCAGAGTAATGAAGTACCGTTTATCTACCCCTTCGTTACCTTTGTCACTCTCTGAAATAAAAGAACCCGAGGTTTTAGTGACGTCACCACTGACGTCGGTACTTTAATTTTCAGCGAACGAGGAAACTTCTTTTCGATATTGGTTAGATCTGTGGTATAATTTTTCGTCTCTATAATGAAACGACTGTTTCCAGGTAGATCAGTTTTGATACCAAAAAGGTCATCAGTACATACGTACACTCTAAACCTGATATTTCTTTCGACTCACACCTTCTTAACTACGAAAACTTGACACCACAACCTCTTCTGAGAACTCAGGGAACCTGACGTTCCTCTAGGTTGGACAGTCAGGATTTCCTTTAGTCAGGACTTATAAGTAACCTTCCTGACTACGACTTCGACTTTGAGGTTATGAAACCGGTGGACTACGCTTCTTGACTGAGTGACCTTTTCTAGGACTACGACCCTTTCTAACTTCCGTCCTCTTCTTCCCTTACTGTCTCCTATTCTACCGACGTACCGTAGTGACTGTACTACCTGTACTCAAACTCGTTCGAGACCCTCAACCATTACCTGTCCCTTCGGACCACACGACGTCAGGTGCCCCAACGTTTCTCACCCTGTACTGACTCACTGATTTGACTAGACTTAAAAATCTTTCGGACTTTTTCGTCAGTTTTAAAATCATGATTATGGGATTAGTCCGTTACGACAAGTTTATATTTTTGTTTGTGTGGTGTTAATATAGAAAGACTGATATTCGGTACAATAAACTTTTGTACTCTTTTTACTCAGTACACTCGTTTTTATTTTTCTTTTCGGTTAAGGGGTCAAGGGGGGGTTTTGGGTATCTTTACTGTAATCCTTGTTTACAAGTTTTCGTAGAGTATGCGTGGAAATCTTAATGAACTTCTGGTATTTTAGAATCCGACCTTTTTATATGGTACACCATGTCTTCCACTACCCAGTACCGTGTTTCAGTCAAAAGGGGTTTACTAACACAGTCGAAGTATGAGAAGTAGTTTTAAAACTACCTTAAAAGAACCTTCTAGTCTCTCTAAAAAGACCTTTGTATTGGTCCGTTTTTATCGGTTCTAAAAATGTTTCCGTCTTCTTCTCTTAGTGACTCGTAACGTGGACGATGGTCGATCTCACCTCTGATAATATCATCGTTACTGAACATTGATCGGGAGCATTGATTGAGAACATTGATCAGGAACCCGAAGGGACCATCGAGTCACCATTTCTTAGACGGACGTTACATCCTCTGCAACCAAACTAAGGACCCAGTTCTTCTAGGGGACCTCTTCCTTTACCGTTAGATGAGGTCATAAGAGCGGACCCTTTAGGGTACCTGTCACCTAGGACTTCCCAATGTCAGGTACCCCAACGTTTCTCAACCTCTGCTGAATCGTTTTGTATGTGTGTGTTGATCGGGAACATTACTTGGGGATATTTGTGGGATACAATAGAAAGGACTCGACAGTGTCAAGGGACGAAGGTTTTTGAAGTTTCTTGGTGCTATAGGGGAAAGTCATCTTCAGTCTTCCGAAAATCACGGATAAGTGTTTCAGCGTGTTAGTTATCGTCCATAGACGTATCGTGGTACGTCACAAAAAACAAACAAACAAACAAACAAAAACGTAGGTGAACGAATGGACGATACGAGACTCGACGTTTTTCAGTCTCCATCGTTACCACACTTCAGTTGTTACGCGGTTACCTGGTCTTTACCCACTGAACCTAACTCATACACTACCTTCTTTATAGTGAATGGTACCTTATGTTATAAGAAGTTTTTAACCACGACTTGTGAATGAATAGACGAAACCTTTGTCTTTTTTTTGTTAGAGTGTAACGTCCTGAATGATTTCATTTAAGATGAACCTAATTCCTTGACTTACCTTTTTCATTTTTAATAATAAAAAAAATGTTATACCTTTTTATACACATTCAGGTCTACAGGATTACAACCTCTTCCCGAAAGATAATTATATATACTTTCTTTTGTTTTCCCTTTGTTTTATCTTTCTAAATTGATGGATTTTACAGTTTTTATAACCTTGATTTAGTCTTGTAGAATTTAACCAATTTTAACGGTACTTTACAGATATGATCATATCTTTCTCGAGTATTATAAAACACTTCCCTCGAATATTACATAGAACTCGACTATTTTTCTAGGACAAGATATCAAAGGATTAAGATCAAGTTTCTGAAATACGAGGTGACCTCGGATAATATGTCTCACTTCATTCGGTCTTTCTTTTTGTGGTTATGTCACATGATTGTGTATATATACCTTAAATCTTTCTACCATTACTATTGGGACATACACTCTATCGTTTTCTCTGTGTCTACATATCTTGTCAGAAAACCTGAGACCCTCTCCCTCTCCCACCCTACTAAACCCTCTTACCGTAACTTTGTACATATTATAGTATATACTTTGTTTAGCGGTCAGGTCCAAGTTACGTACTATGACCTACGAACCCCGACCACGTGACCCTACTAGGTTTCCCTACCATTTCCCTCCCTCCTCCCTCCCCACAAGTCCTACCCCTTGTACACATATAGACACCACATAAGTACAACTACATACCGTTTTGGTTTTGTTATAACATTAATTGGAAGTTAATTTTATTTATTTAAATATAATTTTTTTCATTTTGTTTTTGTTTTTGAAATACGATTCCTTTTGGTAGTTATTGCTTCGGTTTCGACTTTCCTAGAAGGGTCTTTGTTTGAAACGGGATCGTTTTCGATGTTATATTAGATTTCTTTTGTGTAAGTTATCCTCTTCCTCAATTGATTAAAAACAGGTAGAGATACTTTTTGTGTCTCTGCGCCCTTCTAGACTCCTGTTTTCAAACTTTGATACAGATATGGATCTTTTCTCTTTTTATTAACAGTCTAATACGTAATTCGTAGGTTTCCACCGCTACTCTGTGTCACCCGACTAGGAATGAAACAAAAAATAAAATGAACAAAAATTTAAAGACGTGATAAAATAAAACATATCACTTTTGTTTGGTACAAATAGTACTTTTTTCCTCTTTTATGATTTTCCTTTTCGAACCAAATTCTAATGTATAGTTTGTACTAAGGTGCTAGTATTAAAAGTGAATAGATAGGTATGTATCTTCATTTATGTAGTTTTTTTTTTTAGTACCATTACTAGACTCCCTTACACAATGTCCTTGAAAAGGTAAAAGAAAAATGACTAAAAATATGAAAAGTTTTATATTTGATAAAATAGAGGAAAAAGATTATTCTTTTTTTATTTGTTACATGAAAATATATTTCCATCCAGAGTTCCTTAGACGAAAGACGAGGGACGTCCGTTTTAAGACTCACAAAAATGACGTACACCAACGACAACAAGTCAACGATTCGTCACAGACTGAGACGTCGGGGTGCCTGACGTCGTGCGGTCCGGGGAGACAGGAGACGATAGAGGACCTCAAACAAGTTTGACGTGCACCCCTGTTTGGTAAAGTAGTTGAACGTAGAGACCGAATTTAAGATGTCCACGGTAGGATGAAGACAAACACAGAACACATTTAAAGGTCCTCCTCCACCCACGTCGGAATCCTCCTCCCCGGGGAACAGATACGTAGATACAGAACACTACCTACAGAGGTAGTGTAGGGCGTCCACACCAACTTCCAACTAAGGAGTTCCCTTTGTCTCTGTCCGACACCGACCGTCTCGACATCCTTACGAGACCGAGTCTACCTGTAGTGGTCTTCTTCCAAATCTCGGTTTGGGACCTTTGGCACTGGGGTCCTCTTCAAGGGCCTACCTCTTACCATGGTACAAAGGTACAAGACGCTGATCCCAAAGACAATTCACAACGACCGTCGTAAGTCCAGACTTCCACTCTACCTGAACTGGTAGTGACACTACCCTAAACGACTTTTTAAATTGGGACTACAAACATAAACTTGTGAACGACGAAGATTGTCGACGTTCAAGGGAAGGAGAGTCGACTTTCGACGGTCGCCCTTGACTGACGGACACCCGAAGACATTTGCTGTCTCAGGTCTTTTTTGACCCCCACAGCTGGACGGGTCGTGGGCAGATAGTCGTCCAGTGTGAGGAAGGGATGTCCTACACAGAGAGACGGAGGAGTGAGGGACCTGAAAAAGGACTGAAACGAAAAGTATGGTGCAATTAAGTACGGAATGCACGGAAAAAGATAGGACGACACACCGACAGTTTGGAGTCCAAGTCATCCACCGGTACCTTAACACGGAGGTTGTGACCTTTCTCTCACCTCCACCACAGCTGTGGTGAGTCCTGTCCTAGAAAGTCGCGGTCCACATCCCCGATTACTACGTCTCGGTCGTAGTAAAGGTGGTGACTTTCGGACCATGGAGGAAACGGGCCCGCCCGGTCCACCAGTCTGTAGTGGACACAAGGTCCTCCACCAAGGAGACGTGGGTCCTAACTGACTCGGCACAGGTGTCCGGACCGTCGGTTTTGTGTCGTCAAAAAGGTTTGCATTCGAAGGTGACTCGTTTAGAGATAAGACAGATGTACCGCCACGACCGTCGACAGGGAGGTCTGGAGTCGACGGTGTACCACCCCTAGGGATCGAGTCTTTAGATCGGCTCCAAGTCACGGAGAACATGGGGTATCCCTTCCCCGTAAAGTATCCCTAGACGACCGACCACCTTTTTTATTTACAAGTCAACACAAAAGATCTCACTCAACCGACCGTTAAGGTTCGATACCTAAATGTAAAATTCTGGGTGAATGTGCTGTCAACGTAGAGGAAAATATTTGTTGAAGTTCTCACCAGTCTTCTCGACTAATCTTGGACTCCGGGTCGTCAGTCAGACCCTCTATTTCCTAATTTGTCGTTTAATGTATCCGTTTGATAATGGTGTCTGTCAATTCTTAGACGAACGTTACGTCCTGTGGACCAAGCTAGGGACCCAACCTTCTAGGGGACCTCTTTCCATACCTTTGGGTGAGGTTATAAGAACGGACCTCTTAGGAGGGGNGGGGGCGGCTCTCCTCGGACCGTCCAATATCAGGTACCCCAGCGTTTCTCGACCTGTGCTGACTTACTGTTGTATCATTGGGGTTATGTGTTTCACAAAATTTGTGAAAGTAGGAAGGATTTAGGAAAGACGTAGGGACTTTTTCGCTGTCTTTCATATTCGACAAACCGAAAAGAACCTTTTACGTCCTTCTAATATCGGATCTCATCCGAAACTCCGATATTGAGATTGGTTCTCTCTCCGAGACGGTTACCTACCTCGGGACATCAAAGGGGTTCCTAGGGAGGTACCAGTCCCAGGACCAGACAGGGCATTGTTGAGACGATTCAAGGATAAGAAAGAAGTTAAAAAGAGTACGGGAGAGAGAAACGGAGACTGAACGAAGAGACTACTTCTGACGCCTATGTCTCTTCACTTCACACCATTCCTACCTGATCCAGAACGGTCACCCACGACTTTCCAACGAATAAAATCGTGTTCAAAATGTATCCCAAGGGAAGTCTTCGGAGAGGTTGACCCGACAGGAAACTCTCCTCTCATGAATGAGTCTCTCCTTATCTTAAATTATATTTGTAAGGAACGGGGGGTTTTACTTGGTTGTGCTTTCTGCTTTCGGACCAGAGTCTAACAGATATTTTGACCGACTAAGTTATAGATTTGAGTGTCTTAACGGAAGGTTAATTAAAACTCTAACCTACCTTTTGTACAAGTTTGAAAACGGGATTTAGTAAGTCGGTCGTTGATGAAGACACGGGAAGTATATTCGGACCATGACACATGAATCCAAAATAAAGAGGTCTCGGTTTTTTTTCTTTTAGATGCTTTAACGACGGACCTAACCATATGGTGCACGTCTTCGACACCAAGGAAGTGTCCCATAGTGTCTCGGGGAAGAGGGGGACGTCTTATGTCTGGAACAGAAAAGAATTGTCTTGAAACAGTGTTAAGACGTCCACGAAAGAAACTCTTGTCTTCCTAAGAATAAACTCCCTCTTAAAGGTTTTCCTGAGCTAGGTCTAAACGAGACTTCTTAGCGTCCTACCAGGTTCTAAACGGACTGTTATCGAAACTTCCTTACCGACACGGTCTTTAGGGACTTAGAGTAAATACTGGACTGGAGGGACTGTCGTCTCTGTTTGCTTTACTGTGGTCGTGACACTACGGTTTTCCTCTCAGGTCAGTCGTTTCCGAACCCAAATTAAGGTAGAGTAGAAGGGATTACTCCTTTTCAGTGGATCGCATTTTGAGGAAATACAATAGTGTCTAGAACCAGGGACTGAACTTCGTCAGGTAGGTCCTTTGAGGTTCAAACCCCAGTTTCATCATTCCTCACAGGACTTTACACTACTCCACCCTTCACTAGCTGTAAATTGAAGATTCTTTTAGATGGTTAACTTTGACATTAATCCAGTGAATTTTTTGTCACTATATTGGACTTCTAATCTACTGGTCACAACTTGAAAACTAAAAGAGAGGGAATATATATGTACACAGACACAGACATACGTTGTACATATGTCAAATATTATGTACTGTAATGCCAAGTACTATTAACATTAGAGACGGTTAGACTGTACCTTTTTGATCTTAAGAACCACGAACAGACTAGGTGACACCTCCCGGGAAACTTATTCACACACGTGTCTGGTATATACTGTTCACGGGTTTTCGCTTCCTTCAAGTTTCTACCATTTTCACGGAAATTATTAAAACAGAATACATTAATAGATCATTATTAAAAATAAAAGGATTATTATCAGACAGACAGAGTTTCAAATCCGTACTCCAAAAAAATTTACGTACGAACATAGTTAAAAATATTCGGTATTAATTTTTATTATACATCATGACATAAAATGACAACAAAATCATGAGAAGCATAAAGGACTTTACAATCGATACGGTGTCCTCCCTTTTTATACTCAGTGAAAAGAACCGTTCTGTAGCACCATTGTCTTGGTGACGTTGTTTTCTCCTAAATGTCCTGTCATAAACCTAGTAATCAAATTGTGATAGATTTAATAAGACAAAGAGACGTTTGAAGTAATAAAGTCGTAACTCTCAGGGAGAAGACATGCATTCTTTGTCCGTCATACGTTCGTATATGGATTGTGACCATTTTGTGGGGGAGGGGGACGGTTTTGTCTTGTGTATAATGTATGAGTAAATAATCGAAAATTGATGAGTCTCTATCAAATTTTTATGGTATTGTAAGTGTCGAATGTTTCTTTAATTAAAAAATGAACAGACTCCCTTTTTTTTTGTTTCTTTAGAAAAGGAATTTGAGAAATTTCAACAGGTATCAGTAAATGTAAAAACTCTTCGGTAAAGGAAGGTCTAAAAATTTCGTTATATTTGTGACTACACGATGGTTTTATGAGATTCGGATTTATATATAATATAAAGATATATAAAAAATACCAAGACTCGAGTGAAATACCCGTTACATTAAAACCCTTTGAGTACGTATGATGTACCTTTTACGAAAGCTTAAAATAGAATAACAATAGATTAATTATTTACCTAAAAATCACATTTATCTTTTTTTTTCTATATTTTATAGATCTTACTTACACCAAAAACATTCGTTCGTTGAGACACCTAAAGTGATACGTATGGTACAAAATTCAAGACGGGAAAGGGTTTGGGGTTCAGGACGGAAGTTGAAGACCGGAGTTTGTGCGGGTTCCTTTGTTCTGGGACCTTCAGACTCTGACTTTTACTTTTTCCTTTTCGTTTCAAGAAATTTCGTAAGTCAGTAGAACTTTTGTTAGCGTAGTCTCTTAGTAAGTGCATACACAAAGAGATCAATTTTCCGCCATCTTTCACTTTCATCTTGTAACTAAGACTTGAGATTGTCCGAACTAAATTTAAAACTAGAGAACTACAGACTCGTAAAAAAGGAGGACACAGAGATTTTCTACGGACTGAGTCTTAGAAAAGGCCAGGACGCCCACGGTAGGGGACACCAAACCCTTATGGGACATCACGCCCTCTCTCTCAATTCCGACATCTTTCTCCACTTATGTTTTACGTCGGCAAAGGGGAGTTTTCTCACGTTGTCAATCAGGACGGTGAACTCGTTACTATCACAAAGTTTTGTCGTGAAATCTTAACTCTCCCCGGAAAGCTCAAGTCTGACACACATGTTAGTCCGACGGAACGGGTCAGAAGTCAAAGAGCACACATTTATCTGCTCGTCCGAGTGGGTACCCTGGACCTGGTGGTATTCAGTCGTAGGGTCGTACCGAGTCCCTGCGTCCAATGTCCACAGCTGATTGTTCTACGTACTGTATTCTCGACGCTCAATTTAAGAGAGACCCTGTTTTACTCCTGACGTCGGACCCTCTGTCGTGGAGTCCCTCGAGTCTCTCTGACGAGGTTTCTCCATCACCCTCTTCCAGTTAGATATTCTAAAGGTACTTCCTCCTCAAGTTACGTTAGTCACGAATGAAATGTTTTCCAAAAGACTATCAGTACTCCTCGACTACAGTGGTAGGTCCCTAAATCACGAAAAGATCTATACTTCTTTGTGTTCCTGACCCTAGTACTATAGTCAGGGACTTTTATAGATTGAGAGATTTCTGGACAAAGAAATAAAAGAACCCGAGGTTTTAGTGACGTCTACCACTGACGTCGGTACTTTAATTTTCTGTCAACGAGGAACCTTCTTTTCGATACTGTTTGGATCTGTCGTATAATTTTTCGTCTCTGTGAATTGGTTGTTTCCAGGTAGATCAGTTTCGATATCAAAAAGATCATCAGTACATACCTATACTCTCAACCTGGAAATATTTCGTTGGACTCACGGTCTCTTAACTACGAAAACTTGATACTACAACGTCTACTGAGAACTCTCAAGGAACCTCCTCTAGGTTGGGTAGTTAGGATTTCCTTTAGACAGGACTTATAAGTAACCTTCCTAACTACGACTTCGACTTCGAGGTTATGAAACCGGTGGACTACACTTCTTGACTGAGTAACCTTTTCTGGGACTACGACCCCTTCTAACTTCCGTCCTTCTCTTCCCCTACTGTCTCCTACTCTACTAATCTATCGTAGTGGCTGTGCTACCTGTGCTCAAACTCGTTCGAGGTCCTCAACCTGTCCCTTCGGACCTCACGACGTCAGGTAGTCCAGTGTTCCTCAGTTTGTACTGACTCACTGACCTGACTTTCTGGACAAGGTAGTCAAAGGGATCTCTTGTCTCCCGCAGTGATAGGTGGGAATTAAGGGAAGTCCCTCAGAACTTCCAGTCGTCGACATTACCGTGTCCGTCTACCGCTTACGGGAAGAACGACAACAAGTCACCGACCACTTACGAGAACCGTTCACGGTCAATCATCAACTGTGTCCTTTTGTACGCTCCACAGACCCCCTTCGACCCCTGTACAGGTAAGAAAGAGAAAGAAATAATGCAAACGATGTTCACCCACTTCTAAGTTAAGTCAGAGAGTAAGTAAAGTTCTCCCTCTACAGTTTTAGTGTCGTTTGTCTTTCTCGGGCGGACGAGGTGGACGGACCGTACTTCGTTATTAAGGGCCCAGTAAAAGACAAAGTAAAACAAAACAAAACAGACTTCCTGACTCAGGGGTGGGGTACTTTCATGATCACTTGATTAACGACTCAATAAAAAAAAATGTCGCTAAAATCACAAAATAATCAAAAAGATGAAGTGTAGTGATCACTAAATTCAGGTGAGGCCGTAGACTTTACAATGTCAAGCTATTTTATTCATTTAATTATTTTAGATTTCACGAAGGTTCGACCCGTCTGCGGAAAGCCATACGATGCGAAAATGACGAGAAGGGTCGACTATAAATATTGAGTCGGGTATACGCCAATATTTCTAAATAATACTCGGACACCTTATTCAAGACAATTGCACATGTCATTTGCAGGTTCAAAACTGAGACACTCGGAACCTCTAAAGATTATTCTACTTCGGTAGAACTGGTCTCCGGTTCGGTACGTGGCAACCTTACTTCGGAACATAACTGCTCACGATTCGACACGTGGGGTCTGACATCTGTGGTGCACACACACACACACACACACACACACACACACATACATACAAACGACTTTTGTAGACACTTCGAGTCCATCCATAAAAAGAGGAAGTAATGGCAGGAGTCGACTCTTCTCAATTCAACTTCCTAGGTAACTGGTTTTCAACTTTACCTTTAAAAATTCTACTATTTATTTTCGACCCGACTCGGTCCGGTCTCGGTCGGTCTTCATGTCACTTACCCCGCAGACAGGTGCTGGACCGACCGGCTCAGGTCGACGACCCGCCAATGAGGTCCGAGTAGTCCTCTCTCTTTAGACGTCGGTGGTCGACCACACCTAGGAGTGGTGGAAGGGAAGGTACCGGGTCGGGAGAGGAAAGTGGATGAAACAAGTAAGACCCTATGAAGAGAACAGGAATTACATACACATATATAAAAAAAGTTCACTTATAGACAGAAGACCCCTTCTCTTTTAAGAATTTTGTTATCGTACTCTATCAAAGTTTTCCAAACGTCATGAAAAGAACTAGAACTGACGTAATCTTAGTAGACTCTTTGGAAATTTTTATATTTTCTCAGGAGGGTTTCACGACAACCTTGTACAAACAAAAAAAAAAAAAAACGACAACAACAACAAGTAAAAGGAATCTCTTTGGGGTCGACGATTATACGTCAAGTCCAGTGTTTGGAGACTGGGGCCATGGTTGCGATTAAGACTGAGTTTCTAATCTCTTACCACTTTTTCACTGAAAAGTATCTTCAAAACTTTCATTAATTGTGAACTCTCAGGGAACCTGACGTTCCTCTAGGTTGGTCAGGTAAGATTTCCTCTAGTCGGGACCCACAAGAAACCTTCCTTACTACGATTTCGACTTTGAGGTCATGAAACCGGTGGAGTACACTTCTCGACTGAGTAACCTTTTCTGAGACTACGACCCTCCCTAACCCCCGTCCTCTTCCCCTGCTGTCTCCTACTCTACCGACCTACTGTAGTGACTGAGCTACCTGCACTCAGACCCACTTCAAAGGCCCTCAACCACTACCTGTCCCTCCGGACCACACGACGCTAAGTACCCCAGTGTTTCTGAACCTGTGCTGACTCACTGACTTGACTTGACTTGACTTGACTTGTAAACAGATGAGGGGTCTCATCTGTTCTATCTAACTCTACGGACTAATTAAGTTGGATTTTAAAGAAACACACTACTAAATTATACACTAAGATAATAGTAGTTATAAGATTTACCTGAAAACAGGGTTTACTCGTTAATTACATTTTAAAGTCTCTCATTTATTTGGACCTGACTACGATCTTTTTAAGACTCCTGGAGAGATGTACAATGAAGACTGACTTGTTGTCAGAAGAACCTACCGATAACTAGAAGCTTAATTCGTCTCTCGGGACCTAAAATCGACCTGGACAAGTACCAACCTGTTGTACTAGAGGAGACAGTTAAAGGAAAGGTTTTGTACGGACCTTAGATATGTAAGAGGGGTGGGGCAAAGGTGACGACGGTGGTGGATGGGTCCGTTGACACCTGAGGTCTCGTTTCATATGTTCGTAGAAGATGTAGAGGGAGGTTTGGAGCAGAGGTGTACTCGATACAGTGGTGGAGGGTAACTGCAGGTGAATTTCGGGAAGTACGGAAAAGTACCGTGACTTTTGTTTTAGGCCTGAGGAGTGGTCCGATGTCCGTGGTGACCCAGGAGAGTTTGTGTATCTGACGCGAGAGACTGGAGTGGGTAGTACACAAGAGAGTGAAGAAAGAGTGACCCTCTGAAAGGGGTTGGACGACGAAGGGGGTCCGTACGAAAGACGGAGACAAAGTCAAAAATAGTGGGCGACAGAGTCGGACAAAAAAGTGAGGAAATATTGTAAAGTTCAAACGTTGAAAGGTAACACAAAACAGACAAATCGAGGACAAGGTTCAGACAGAGGAGGTAAAGTTTACTTTCAGGACCTGAAGGGTCCTCCACGATCACTATTTCTTAGGTGGACGGTTACGTTCTGTGTATTCTCTACACCCAAGTTAGGGACCCAGCCCTTATAGGGGACCTCCTCCCGTTCCGTTGGGTGAGGTCATAAGACCGGACCTCTTAGGGTACCTGTCTCTTCGGACCGTCCGATGATAGGTATCACAGTGTTTCTCAGTCTATGTCGACTTCACTGAATCGTGGGAGGTTCGGACAGAGGAAGTAATCTTACCTTCAGGGGACTCCCGTCCCTGTTTCTACAAGGGACAAAGTAGATGCCAAAGAACTTATACGGAACACACATAACTGACGAGTTCTCTATAAACAATTTACTCTCCTCTTTATTTTCTTTATTAGAAAGAAGAAAGAACAGGAAATGGAATTTGGACAGAGACACAACGAGGTATCACGGTGACTCTACCTTAGGTCCACTGTTGGAGACGATTGGAAGAAGACCTCCCGGGTAAGAATTGAACACCTGAAACTTTCATCCTCTCTTTGGGGTCTACCCCAATGTCGTGGTCGGTCGAGTGTGACTAACATAGTACGTAAGACCTTGAGACATCAGGAGTGTTGTTATGTCATGTAATCCTTGATACTAACAAGGGTAAGATATCTAAGTATTTGACTCCGAGTCTTTCCTTTTCATAAGTGGGTTCGAGTGGATTGATTATTCACAACCTGGTTCACAAAACTGTGGTATAGAAGGTCCGATTGGGTGAAAAGAAACGGGGAGTTCCCTCCCATGGTAAATAATTATGTAAAGTGTTTTGACCGGTCCTTTCGTTCTGATTAAAAAGAACCGTCAACACTATGGAACGTCCGAATATAATTCTTACAACCGACAAAGTTTAGAAGGGGACGTGAATACGTTAACACATAAAATTTTGGTTTGATGTCCTAAAATGTAAATGAAGGAAACTTATCACAGTGAAAATAAAGTCACGAGGAAACAAGTTTAGAAGATTTATAGTCACTTACAAATCTCACTCTTCTTGTACCTGTGGCCTCGTTCTGTTCGGATCCAAGTTTGACGTCAGACATCAAGTCCATTCACATTACTACCCGTTCGATAAATTGAAAAGACTCACGACCAAAAGGAGGAATCATTTTCCTCTCACGGACACATCTCGGCACACTCCCGACTCTCTTTAGGTGGACATTTTGTGCCGTGGGACGTGAAGTGTACACCCCGGTCGGGGCTACAACCGAAGGCCAGAGGGCCAGGTGTGTAGTTGGTCGAGAAGGTCGACACAATAGACTCGAAGAGCGTGTGTCATCTGACAACAAGACATCGAAAACTCAGTAGGTCGTTAATTTGACAAGGGTCTCCGTCGCCCGAAAATTCCCCTCGACAGAGAAGGGGACTTACGAAGGGAAGAAGTAGGGTCCCTAGTTGAGAGTGTACACTAGTTTTACTGGAACTAAACATCCCCTATACTCGTCACAACGGATGACTTCGATCCAAATAAACCCCCCTACAAGTACCGAAATGTGAGATAGAATTCCAAGAACCTGTAGACTTATTTGTGACCGTACTTCGTATCATTTTTGTTTACGTAGGTAGATACACTTGTCTTTTAACTCTCGACCCTCTTCATTTTTTTCTTTAGGTACTCGAATGGAAGGTACAGGTCTTTACTGGAGTACGTCTCCTGTTAGTCGACGATAACTGGTACTAAAACTCTTTGTGTCACAGACCACACGCTCCCGGGGACAGTCTGACGGGTCATAAAGAATTGGAAGTGTCTTACACTGGTAATCGTTTCCTATACTGGCATTTGTGGACTTATTAAACGGACTAATTAAGTATTAATAGGTGATAGTGGGTCCGTTGTAATCCTATCGATTCGAAACTTCGTTCTCCCCTTTCACATCTTCCTTCTGTTAGTCACTTAGTTTCCCCTTTTCAAATCTGAAGACTTTTGTCTTGTTCAGACACATTCTATACTGTTACGTCTTCTTCAACGTTCTCTTGGGCCGTCACTCACTGTCCCCTCCTTCCTCAGAATTGTTTCCTGTTCCAAGATCCGGTTCCACTTTCCCTTCGGTCTCCGATTTAACCGACTTCCTGGACACTCTTGGAAGTGTACAACACCTGTCTTACACTTAGTTACGTAGGTGAAACCTTTGGAGACTGGCATAGATGAATATGTGTCGAAGTCCTGAGTTGTCAAGGTGTTGACCATGTAAAGATCGTTTACAGACATGTCTCCAAGTGATTTTCTGTGTACGCTTTACGAGTGTCGTCGTAATAAATACTATCAAGACGTCCTCAAACGAAACCTACGGAATTGTTTCATGGTAGCAGACCCAGTGAAGGCGTCATAAATAAAACAGTATTAAGACCTCCTCTACTCTTCAGGTTCTAGTTTCACAACAGTCCCAACTAAAGAAGACTCAGGAGAGAGGAACCGACAGAGAAGGGACACAGAAGTGTACACAGACACAGAATTAGAGGAGAAGAATATTTCTCCAGTTAGCATAACCTGATCTCGGATAAGGTTACTGGAACGGTAACAACAAGTCAGTGAGTCAGTGACGTTGGGGTACCAGACGTCGTATGGTCCGAAGGGACAGGAAGTAATAGAGGGTCTCAAACGAGTTTAAGTACAGGTAACTCAGCTACTACGGTAGGTTGGTAGAATAGGAGACAACAGGGGAAGAGGAGGACGGAAGTTAGAAAGAGTCGTAGTCCCAGAAAAGGTCACTCAACGAGAAGCGTAGTCCACCGGTTTCATAACCTCGAAGTCGGAGTCGTAGTCAGGAAAGTTACTTATAAGTCCCAACGAAAGGAAATCCTAACTGATCAAACTAGAGGAACGACAGGTCCCTGAGAGTTCCCAGAAGAGGTAGTGGTGGTAAGTTTTCAAGTTTTAGGGTTACTGAAATAAAATAGAATTAATGAAGAAAATTCGGTGATGTCAGTGTAAAACTCCATGGCTTCCAAAAAAAGTCACACTTCAAATGTGGAGTCGTTTTATCCATTTTCCTCTTTTTTATTTATTTAGTCTTGATTCTTCAACGTTTGGTCCCGTTTTGTTAGGTTTTATACAGACGGTTCCACCTGTTCATTTAGTAAGTTTTGTTAAAAACAACATGAGTCGAGTATAAAAGGCTTAACCCTGGAATGTTCTCCCGTCCACAGATACGACTGCATTTCTGGGAAACTCTTGGAAGCATTTATGTTCTATGATGGAGTCCGACAATGTCTTGTGGTTCTTATTTCTGTCTCCGTTCCTTACTTTTATTGTGACTTTTCTGAAGAGTAAACACCTAGACTGACACTCTACTGTCACCTAACTACGGGAGGTATGACGTTTCTTTTCAGTAAGACCAACACCTTAAGATGTAAGTCTTTTGAGGGTCCGTCCCTCTAACCGTTTGAGTTTTATTACTCGGCACTCTTAGAGGCCTCGAATAGAATCTGTATTGAAAAGAGGTCTTAAATCATTTACTACGTACCTTGTTACCCTTCTTGGCCTGAGGTCGACACTCTTCCCTTCTCTTCAGGTCTCTACTGCTGACCCAACACTGGGTCCCTCTGCAAGGTCCAACCTACACTTCCTGTCTTCGAGACCACCCCCCTCGTAGAACCAATTTTTTAATAAGCTCCTGTTTTACGGTACCTAACCCGGGAGATTGACTCTACTCTTCCATCTTGTTGAACTTTTATACTCCCTCTGTGTAAGAAGAGATAAGTTGTTCTTTTTTCTTTTCGTTACTTTGTGAGGACCTTTTTATTTGTTTTCACTTTAATTTTTCAGTATGTTGGTTACCTTACTTCCTTTTCTTTTTGGTAAACCTAAAATAAAATCCTATTTAAAATGAATTACACATATATATATATATCTCTCTCTCTCTCTCTCTCTTTCAGTATGATATATATTATGTAATATATTATATTACACAATACAAGCAATAGGAATATAAATACATAATATTATAAAACATCATATATATTACATACATTTTTCGTAATATGTATACATGTATTATATATATTACATAAAACAAAGAATAGGAATATAAATACATAATATAATAAAACATGTAAATGAATATGATATAAAAATTTTGTTTATCAAATTTTTTAGAAGTCTCTGAAAATTTTCAGTAGTTATTTACATAAAATCTCCGACGGTGTATACTTCGTGGGTAAATACACACTACCACTCATAAAATCCTCTGAAAGAGGGTGTCTCGGGTGTGTCCACCTACGACTGTTTAGGAATCGGTTGATGTGGTATCACCCTCCAGCCCCTGACCTCATGATCCCCGTTGTTATGTGATCCAGAACCCCTTCTACTGTTCTACTCACTGTTCACTCATGGCCCTTGAGTCTCCCTCTCTTCCTAAGATCGGATCGTTCTCTACCGTACACGTTTGCAGGCCTCCGTTCTTTTTCTACCGACTTCCCTTGTCACTTAGTTAGTCCCACTAATACAAATTGTATACTCACCACTCCAGTTTCCGGTAGTCCCCGAGACCTGTACAAATCCCGTAAATTACCACGGTCTGATAGTAAGTCTTTCCAAGACGGTCAAATAAATGTGAGGGTAGACGACCCACTCACGGGAGGGGGTGGAGAAGAAAGGAAAAGAAGGGGGGCGGGGGTAAAAGGTGTAACTTCAAACCTTACGTAAAATGTTAAGCCCAACCGGTCCGTTATCATTACTAGATTAACAGTGAGGGACGTGTTTAAAGAGTCTTAAACATCTTACTTAAAGTACTCGGACCTCCTTTTATAACTTCTGTTATCGTCTTGTAGGAAAATTCTACACGACACAGGAGTTTCAAGAGTCACCGGATCTCCTACTGAGACACACCACCATTTTGTTTGTGTGTCGTTGGGGTGTCCTCGTAGTCACAGAGACTTGACTTTACTCTGACACGGTAGACGTCTCAGCACCCACCTGGATCTCGGACAGTGTCTCTCACTGCGTTCAGTCTTTCTTTTTGTATAGTATATAATTACGTGTACTCCTCTTAGATCTTGTTATCCTATCTACTTGGATAAACGTTTGGTCTTTATCTCTGTGTCTACATCTTTTGTTTACATACCTGTGGTTCCCTCCTTTGTCTCCACCCTACTTGACTCTCTAACCCTCTGGCCCTAACTGTCGATATGTAACACGACACGATTCAGTGAAGTCAGGAAAGGTTGAGAAACACTGGGGTACCTGACATCGGGCGGTCCGAAACGACAGGTACCCCTAAAAGGTCCGTTCTTATGACTTCACCCAACTGTACGGGAGGAGGTCCCGTAGAAGGGTTGAGTCCCTAGTTTGGGTGTGGAGAACACAGAGGACGTAACGGTCCACCCAAGAAATGGTCAATCACGTTGAACCCTTGAGGAGTGCATAGGTGACCTTCACCTGTGTAATCAACGAGTCAACACAATCTGAGAAACACTGGGGTACCTGTCATCGGACGGTCCGAGGAGACAGATACCTTAAAAAGTCCGTTCTTATGACTTTACCCAACGACAAAGGAAGAGGTCCCCTAGAAGGGCTGGGTCTCTACCTTGGACCCAGAGGACGTAACATCCGTCTACGAAATGTCAGACTCGGTGGTCCATTCGGGAATACATATACAATGATACATATTTTTTACGTATTTTATCTATTGATTACTCTTGGGAGATATTTCGTGTCTCTTGAAGTGAGTCACGAGACACCACTGGATTTACCCTTCCTTTAGGTTTTTTTCTCCCCTATATACATATACACACCGACTAAATGAAACGACATGGTTGTTGTAACATTTAGTTGATATAAGGTTCTTTTTAAAATTTCCTTTCTTTCTTTTCACTGGGTTTTCTCCGTTTTAGTCTTGTACTTGTCTAAAATCCTTTTTGACATTTGGGTAAACACATTGAATATGACAGGGAAAAGTAGGTAATTTCCCACTATATACTACTTTTAGATGTAAGTACAGAATTTTTCGAGTAATTAACATTTTAATTTAAGACTTTCTATTCTTTATTAACACAGTTTAAATTAACCATTGTATAAAATAAACTACTGTGATTCTAAAATTTCGAAACTTATTAACTACTGTAAAATATCAGTTATTTTATTCCGTGTATGTGTAAGAACAAATCTTTTTCACCTTAATGTAAAGAATATTGGACGAAAAAAAAAATACGACTTGTTAGTGAAAAACTTAACTCAGTTTACTTGTCGTCCACAATTTTCTTGTCGTTTTACAAAGACCGATTTAAGTAAGTGGTCTTCCACGTCGGGAGCTCCTATGATGTGTGAGAATAAGAAGTAAAGAGACGACTCTCAATGACGTTTGGACAGAGGATGCCACGGCCAGTCGTTCGGTCCCCGTTTGACTGTCTTCCCAACGTCCCAGGTCGACGTAGGAGACAATCGGGATTGTCCCACAGGGCCCCTTACTTATGAGGGGGACCGACTCACAAAGCTAGACACTTAGCTACGGTCCAGACGAGAGAGAAACGGGTGCAGCGTCTGACTTCGGGGGTGACGGTCGGTGAGGTGACCGAGACGTCACCAGTCTCTACGGGGGAACCCTTCCCCGACACCTATACTCCAAACGTGGCCCTCCCCAACCCCCTGTGACTTGAGCGACCTCCTTAAGGGTGTCCGCCCCCGATGATAGTCCCTCAAGTAAGACTAGGGATTTCATAGAAGTAACGGGTTCCGTGGAATCCTTTTATTTGCTAGGACTCCAACGATCAGAACCTTACATTAAAGGAAAGACTATAAACAAAAACTTTCCGTTCACCACAGTTCTTTCGTCTCACCCACACTTATGAGGGGTCGAAGTTAAGGTAAGTGAGAAAGGCAAAAGTACGGGAACTACTACGTCTCGAGTTCTACATTAGACGTCCCCGGAGTCAAAGGGGGAAACCTGGACCCCTTTTGTTATGTAGTAACCGGTTGATTCGAACTCCTAGTTTACTCTAGGAGGTACATTCCGAACAAAAGATTCTTCTCTCTCTCCTTCACACCACCAACTCTTCGTGTTTCGTAATACACACAAATGTCTGACTTTTCTGGACTTATCTAATAGATCGGGTTTGGGGAACAAGACGTTTGTTTTCTTCGTTTTAAAACTGTGTCTGAAAGGACTCCCACCTCTTTCTCAAACTACCACTTCGACCCAGCTCGTGTCAGGAGACAGAAAATCAGATTTCGAAGGAGTCAAATGAAACGTCTATAAGGAAGGTTCAGTACCTCGTTGGTGTTTACTGGAAACCGATGGACTTTACAAAAAAAAATTATAGTGTCGGACTCCACCGCGATCACCATTTCTTGGGTGGACGGTTACGTTCTGTGTATTCTCTGTACCCAAGGTAGAGACCTAGCCCTTCTAGGGGACCTCCCCCTTACCGTTGGGTGAGGTCACAAGAACGAACCTCTTAGGGGTGCCTGTCTCCTCGGACCTCCCGATGTCAGGTACCCTAACTTTTCCCAGTCTGTGCCGACTTCGTTGAATCGTGTCGTTTCGTGTCGGACTTCCTCACTCCGAGTTACGGGTAAAATGGGTTTCTGCTAATTTTCTCTTTTGATGTCGAAAGAAGAAGAAAATTTAATTTTTAAATTTCTATTCCGGTTCCATTTCTACCCCTAAGTTTAAATTTTATCGGTTTCTTTCTTATGGTTCCTTCATCTTCTGTTTGTAAAACAGAAAGTATCCCTTTCTTAAGAGGTAAGATAAAATGTCGGTTGGTATTGAACGTTCTACTTACTAGGAAAGCCAATTACAGTACGAAAAGTTCAATGTAATTTTGGACCAGAACGTACTCTCCGAGACCACTTCGTCAATAACAGTCGTCGACCCGGACTAAGACGTCCTGAAACACAGGAGTCGAAAGGACCGAAGGAGGCTTTAGCTCCGACCATGTGTCTCGTGGGTCTGAACTATTCGTTAGACCGAGACTTTAGTTTGAGGGTCGTGGGACCTACCGTTACCGAGAGGAGGGACTTGAAGTGGGACCTGGTGGGGGACGTGTAGTAAGACTCCAATCTGTGCCGCTTCTCCTGTCGTAAGGGTTCCCAAGTCGGAACAGAGACGTTTGGGGGTTTGAAGACGTACACATTCATTACGTAGTGGAAGGGAAGAATAAAAGATTCACCTAAAAATACTGAATGTACAGTTGAAGACCGAGAGTCCACTATTGTGGTCCTGTTTGTGTCTACAGAATCCGATCAATTGAGAAAAGGACTATACCACTTTATTTACTCCTCCTTTTTATTCGTTACAGAAGGACTCTACCTCTACCTCCTTCCTAACTCTTCGTCACTACGCGGTAGGGTCAGTACCGGACCTCAGTGTCCACAGATATGTGCACAATCGTGAGCATCTTTGTATAAGAGGTTTTACCGGATAAGAAGATATACAATTAAAGTTTTCCTTTCGATAACAGAAAGAGTACACGTCACTCTCTGATTCTTTGTCTAAACTAAACCGTTTGAACCTTCCGAAGGACCTCCTTCACTGTAACTTGTTCTGGGATTCCGAACCGAGGGCTGAACCTACGGTTGTCCCGGACACCAAGAACCGGGACCGATGTGTGAGGAACCCTGGAAACTTTAGTCTAACGACGGGTCCGACGGGAGTTCTGTGTAATGTAGTCTCTGTGACTCCTCATGAACCCGTAGACATAAAAATTCGAAGGGTCCACAAGACTCCAAATTGACTCAACCTCTTCCGAACTCGACCTCGTCTCCACCCACGTCCCTAGACCCCGACCGTACCGGTCACAAGGGACCCCATGCCACTCGTCCCCTCGCCTGTCCACCCGTCCTCCTCACGTGACTTGTGTCCGTCTCACCCGTCCTCCGTAGGTGTCATAGGTCAGGGCTCTACTCCCCTCCTGTCTCTTCAGTTGGTAGACCCCTTCGGTCGAGTTTCCACTGCAGTGGGACCCCGGTCGTACCTGGGTCTCGTCAACTTCCTACCCAATCAGTCCTAGGACGATCTGTCGAGTCCTCAGTGTCCCCACTAAACACAAGACACCCGATTAACTAAATTGCAGTACGGTAAGTCCTATTTTGGCACGCGGTAGTCGTCCTTTGAGTGGACTCATCGTTAGTTGTCGGGACGAGACGTCCGACCGGGTCGGTCCCCCCATGTCCCGAGCGGACATGACTGGAGGTCTCACCTTTCTTTTTCTTGCAAGTGTAGGACTGAGATTTGAAGAGAGGAGCGGGGCACTCAGTCATGTATTTGAAATTAAGTCTACAACCGTCCTGACAGTCGTCGAGCATACAGTGCTCCTCGGGTTCCTCCGAGGGACACGGGCGGGCGTCGACGGAGATGGCGGAAGGGGGCTCCAACCTTGGAGGAACTAAACACCTTTGAATTTCTGGTCCCGGAGGAGCTGACACCCTTCGTTTTGAAGTCGCACCTAGAGACGGAGTCCAGGGTCAAGTCCCTGGGTCGGCAACCCGGGTCCGGACAGCAGGGGAGGGGCAGACCCACGTACCTACCAGGGACGACTGTCGGTTGGACCCTCTTTAGCTCGATAATCGGGACTCGTCACACCTGTGTCCCCGGCTGTTGTCTGTGTCCGTCCTCTATCCATTGAAGGCAAGGAGGGCCCCGTCGTCGGAGAGGATTTGATTAAGAGGGACAGTCGGATGGACGTCCAAGGATGAATGTTCACTTTCACTTCACTTTCACCGAGTGAGGACAGCCTGAGACACTGGGGTACCTGATATCTCAGGTACCTTAAGAGGTCCGGTCTTATAACCTCACCCGTCGGAAAGGGAAGAGGTCCCCTAGAAGGATGAATGTTCCCGAACGTCGTTTTACACCTTTATCTATAATGGTATACATATTATCTATCGGTTACCCTTAAATGTCATACTGAGTCCCTTGAGTTTTGCCTAGAGTCATTGTTGGATCTTCCCACCCTACCCCTCTCTCCAACCTCCCTCCAAGTTCACCTCCCCTGTACCGATTTGACACCCACTAAGTACAACTACAAACCATCTTTGGTCACGTTATGACATCTCCTTAATAGGAAGTTAATTTTTATTTAAATTTTAAAAAAATTACTTTTTTTTTTTCGGGGTTTTGGGGTCCCAACCATTTACGGAGCGACTTCCCGTCTCGGACACTGGACACCCACCTCAGACACTTGACACCCACCTCGGACTTTAGACACCCACCCCGGACACTAGTCACCCACTTCGACTGGAGGTCTCGGACTCAGGAGAAGGGGAGAGGAGGGAGTGGAAAAAATCCACGATGGACCACCCCTTTCAATTTACTGTGTCGGTTGACGACACTGTAATTACATTTTGAGTTGTATGGACAAGTACTCAATCTGAGTGGTGACGTGTGTTGGAGTAGAAACAGTTGATTTTGAACAGGACTAGGTGTCACTTACTTGTCCTACCCTACGGACTTAACGTCGATCTTTGTGTGTGAGACACAGGGGAGACCTCTTTAACGGGTTGGGGTCGTGGGATTTTTCCTAGATTTATATTCTACCAGAACAATAACATTTTACTTCGACTTCTTTTGGTCTTCGTACAAATTTCAAAACTTTTCAGAGTAATACAAGTTTTTGTCGGACACAAACCACGATATCTCAAATACTCGGACTTTTATTTCAATGTCCCGTATTATATCTTCTCTGGATTAGTTGTAGTATATAGGTCCTTCGAACCTTTAACTTCCCTTTCGAGTATACACGACGAGTTCTGACGGTTTCGGTCCTGTCCCGTGTACGTCTCCTTCGGTCTCGAGCATGAGTCGGGTCCAAGAAGGTCCTCGGACTGAAGGGTCTGCACCTGCTGAGGACGGGATGAGGAAGAGTAGACACAGGAATAAAAAATTGCCGCCCATCCGAAGGAACCACCGAGTCTGTCATTTCGTAGACGGAAGTTACTCCCTTTGGGTCCAAGTTAGGGACCCAGTCCTTCTAGGGGACCTTTTCCCTTACCGTTGGGTGAGGTCATGAGAACGGACCTTTTAAGGTACCTACCTCCTCGGACCATTCGATGTCAGGTATCCCAGCGTTTCTCAACTTATGCTGACTCACTGAAGTGAAGTCTGAGGTACTCTTTACCAATCAAGAAAATAGTAAACCTTACCCAGTCAGGTTTACTAGAGATAGAGATAGTTAGGTTTACTAGAGTTAGGTAGAGATAGGACGAATTTGTACTCATCAATTAATTATCCCCCGAAGGGGGTCACCGAGTCGTCATTTCTTAGGTGGACGTTACGTCCTCTACGTCCTCGGTTCCCAAGTCAAGGATCCAACCCTTCTAGGAGACCTCCTCCCGGATCGTCGGGTGGGGTCCTAAGAACGGACCTCTTAGGGTACCTGTCTCCTCGGACCACCCGATGTCCGGTATCCCAGAGTTTCTCAGCCTGTGTTGACTTCGTTGACTCGTGCCGTGTCGTATCGTGTCATCTAATAATTCTCTCTAATAAAAGGCTTCTGTTCCTCTCCTCTTTACAGAGGAAAGGGAAGCAGTATTTTCTATTGCACTTGGAGACATCTAGACAGGCACAGGTGAGGGTGGGGGTAGGGTTGAAAATTTTGAACCCCGAAACCACTTTCGGATCTTCGTTCCAGGTTACTAGTGTGAAGGATCTTTACACTGGAACCTACTCAGTGAGGAATTTGGAGTCAAAAGAGTTGACTATCACCTCTGTCCAGAGGTTAGTGTATAGTAAGGGAACCTCTGGGGACTGGGTCCTTGGACTAGTTACTATTGGGATCCGGAGATAAATTTTTAAAAAAAGAATTAGACAAAAGAAAAATAGGTGACTGTCACATGACATAAAGACACACAACTAAACAATTTTTGTCTTCTATTTGGGACCCCTATGGTGTAAGGGTAGAGACCTTATTCCGGATTTAAACTGTTCTCGGTCAAATTACCACCTTAATAATAATCAGTTGACGACCGGTATAAATCTCCTTTCTTTCTCTATTTAAATCTCTTACCGTCACACATACCGACCTTTAAAAGAACTTGAGGTTTTAGTGACTCCTAGCACTGACGTCGGTACTTTACTTTTCTGTGAACGAGGAATCTTCTTTTAGAGACTGTTTGGACCTGTCGTATAATTTTTCGTCTCTGCAGTACAACGACCCTTTGCAGGTATACCAGTTTCGATACCAAAAAGGTTATACCAAAAAGTTGAGAGTCCTACACTCTCAACTTGACGTTTCTTCCGACGACGACGACGACGATTCAACGAAATCAGCACAGGTTGAGACACGCTGGGGTATCTACCGTCGGGTGGTCCGAGGGGGTAGGGACCCTAAGAGGTCCGTTCTTGTGACCTCACCCAACGGTAAAGGAAGAAGTTACGTACTTACACTTTTCACTTTCACTTCAGCGAGTCAGCACAGGCTGAGGATCGCTGGGGTACCTGACGTCGGATGGTCCGAGGAGGTAGGTACCCTAAAAGGTCCGTTTTCATGACCTCACCCCACGGTAATGGAAGAGGCTTTCTGCCGACTCGTGGTTTCTTGACTACGAAAGTTGAACACCACGACCTCTTCTGAGAACTCTCAAGGGATCTAACGGTCCTCTAGTGTTGTCAGTCAGGATTTTCTTTAGTTGGGACTTATAAGTGACCTTCCTGACTACGACTTCGACTTTGAGGTTATGAAACCGGTGGACTACGCTTCTCGGACTGAGTAACCTTTTCTGGGACTACGACCCCTTCTGACTTCTGTTCTCTTCCCCTACTGTCTCCTACTCTACCAACCTACCGTAGTGTCTGAGCTACCTGTACTCAAACTCGTTCGAGACCCTCTATCACTTCCTGTTCCTTCGGACCACACGACGTTAAGTACTCCAACGTTTCTCTGTCTGTCCTGAATCACTGGTTTATTTCGTCACCAACCTTCTCCTTATTTTCGAACGTTACCTGTTCAAATTCAGACCGATCTCTCAACCCTCTATTCAGTCGTCTCGGTTGCCTTACCCCCCTTTGACTCCGTCCTGGTTCCAGTGTCAGTCAATCCTCTACCGACTCAACTTAGGATGAGGTAGGAAGTCCACAGACAGACACTTTAATGTCTCTCAGATGTATGACCAGAGACGGGGACCAAGACCGTGTCTCAAGGATTTTGGGAAAATTAAAGGGTTCACTATTCCCGAAGACCCTCGTACAAAACAAAATATAAACCGGAAACTGGAACCAAAAACTGAGTCTCGAGGATTTAGGGAGTCTTAAAGGACACATTATCCTCGTAGAAAACAAAATTACTCCGTAGAGAAGTACCCGAGGACCTCTCGAAATCGAACCCCCGACTAACGGTTCTTCTGGTTCGGTACTAAGCTTCGAATGACGAGGTGGACAGTAGGGGACCACCACCTTTACAGGATGCACTCGTACATTTCTTTTATACTCACGGAAAGGGTCTCGGATACGGTGTAGTCCTACATGACCGGTTCACGGGAAATCCATATTGTAGTTCCCGGTACCCCTTGGATCTTACCAGCTGATTTTTAGTAAGTGTCAGATTTTCAACTCTCAACATAAAGTAAACCACCCTTACAAACCCTGAAGTTAGGTCGTCTGTAGTAGAGTTCATTGAGACTCTCTTGACGAGGTTTCTCCACTCTCCCCTTGGTCTTATATATTCTCAAAACGTTGTTTACCCGTCCATCAGACTCTAGTGACGGTTAGTTTCTTTTGGTCTGTAGAGTTCAAATTCTTAAATCGTGAAAAGATACATACCCTTCTACGTTCTCAGACCTGAGGGACTTTATAAAGGAAACTATCCGTGGAGAGACCCCGGACTATAAGACACAGAAGTGTAGGAGTCCCGAGTTCCACCCTTCACCGACGGGAGACTACCGACGATCTACCGTCCATAAGAAAGGGAAGGACTCAAGGGAGTCCCGAGCGTTCGGCCACCGAGATTAACGACTACTTGCACTAACGGAAACAAATGACTATACCGTCCGTTGTAAGGTAAATAGTCCGACACCACCACCGAGTCTGCCATTTCTTAGACAGACGTTACTTCCTCTGGACTCAAGTCAGGGACCCACTCCTTCTAGGGGACCTCTTCCCTTACCGTTGGGTGAGGTCATAAGAACGGACCTCTTAAGGTACCTGTCTCCTCGGCTCGTCCGACTGACCCAACGTTTCTGAGTCTGTGCTGAGTCGTTGATTGTGTAAGGCAAATAGCCATACTTGTTAAGTGACCAATAGTAGATCCACCTCTCACCTCACTGGTGTCAGGGTCGTGGATGTAGAAGAACGAACTTCGTAGAAGGACTTCCACAGGGGACTAAACGAGGAAGTGTCCGTTGACGTTGGACCCTTAGTCCCCGCAGTTGCGAGGGTCCTCGTCGTCCCAGTTGGGAGCTCCGAAGTGACCAGTCTCGGGGTCCGAGGGAGAAGAGGTCGCTCACTAAGGGTCGACCCGAGACACGAAGGAGTCTCCCAGGACATACGCTGGCTCGAGGTCCGTGGGTCCACCATTACGGGTGACTGTGGAACAGTCCAAAAGACGGACAAGACGAAGTAGAGGAGTGAGGGAGGGGGTGGATGACCGTAGGGGAGGTGTACCTGGTGGACGGAGGTATAGGGAAGTCCTAGGACGAAAATCCCTCTGAATTTACTTCTCACATGTGTCATCAACTCCTGGATCTTATGAGCGACAATTCCGTCCTCGTATCTTAATAACAACGTGGCTTCTTCTTGACTTGTCTAGACTCCTTTTATACTAAGGAGACTCGCTACGAGTAGGGGTCTCCCTTCAAGAAAGTCCCTTGGTGTCGCTTCCCACCCATCCCAAAAGTAACACTCACACCCTCTCCTTCTGTTCTTCCACCCTGATACAGTCCTTCCTCTTTTCTACTCCCTTTCTCCCGAACCCTTTGTCTTTGAACTGTGCGACTACTCCTCCTTCACAGTCAGCGAGTCAACACAGACTGAGAACACTAGGGTACCTGACACCGGGTGGTCCGAAGAGACAGACTCCCTAAAGGACCCGTTCTTATGACCTCACCCAACGGTAAAGGAAGAGGTCCCCTAGAAGGGCTGGGTTCCTACCTTGGACGCACAGGACGTAACCGTCCACCAAAGAAATGGTGACTCGGTGGTCCTTTTGAAACTACAGAGTTGACTTGGTTTTGTTATTTTTTAGTAGAACACTAAAGGTCGGTACTTTGGTTCACATAGACATATTAACTCACGTCTACTCCTTTAATCAAGTAAGTCAGTAGGAAATAACTTGAACCTCCCACTGTCTGTGTCGCGACCCCACTCCCCTAGAGTCACCCGGACGACTCAAAGATAGGACGAGTCAAATACCTGACTCGGGGACGACCGTGACATAATTGACGGAGCACAATTTTTCTTTGTCTGGAGACCTAAATATCTTACAAACTTCACCTTCTCTTAAGTCTTCATTCTCGAAAATCGAAGGTATAAGGTGATTTTTCCTTTTCTCTCTCGCACTTTACCGTTTCGATCTGAACTTGCGTCCAGAGGCGACCCGGGACCTGGGTGCGAAAGGTGGTTGTCGGGTGCAAAGGAAAACCCTCTGCTTACCGTCTACGTAGAGTCTCCCAAGTCCAGAGCACACGGCTGCGTCCGAATATCTCAAGAAGACACCTCAGTCCAAAATAATGTGATTAAAAATTAAACTAAGTTTTCGGGGTCATACTTGATACTCTCAGTATTTGATAGAACTCGCCCTTTATAATCCTCCTTTTAACGCCGTTAGCATTTTAAGAAAGAACACGACATCTTAGGGTTCCCCTTTCCTTCACCCTCCTCTCCCCCGAAAAAGACGGAGTAGTGGAGGTAAACCTGCAAGAAAATCCTCTCTTTGTTCGAAAACCTCGTAGAACTACCACCGAAAGATGGTACTTGTACGTGGTTTTCGAGAGTACCTAAGGATATCGGTGTATTAATAATAAACTACTCAGTCCCATCTCAGAACCATTATTAGAAACCTTTAAAAGGAATGTTGTTGTAGTGTTTAGAACGGTTCCCTGGATAGTGTTCTAACTAGTCACTTACTAAAGGTTCTTTACACTTTCTTCCGCAACTTACACTTTACTCCCCCGTCGGACGTTTTCAGTCTGGAACCTTTGATGCCCAGTCTGTCGGACCCATAAACTACCTATTTAACTTTATTGTTCTCTTCCTCTCATACCCCCTCTTACACATACACACAATCAGTCAACACAGGTTGAGACGTTGGGGTATCCGACATCGGGCAGTCCGAGGAGACAGGCACCCTAAGAGGTTGTTCTTATGACCTCACCCAAAGGTAAGGGAAGAGGTCCCACAGAAGGAGTGGGTCCCTAGTTTGAGACCAAAGGACGTAACAGTTTGTCTAAGAAATGACAGACTCGGTGGTCCTTTCGGGGTACCCCCTCTTACCTATGTGCATGAACATACCAACTCAGGGAAGCGACAAGTGGACTTTGATAGTGTTGTAACAATTAGTCGATATGACTTTATGTCTTCTTTTTCAATTTTTTTTTTTTTTTTTCCACCCTTTCCTCGAACATGTAGGCTTCTCTGAATTTGTCACTAAGCCGTCGGTGTCAGGTACCCCAGCGTTTCTCCGCCTGTACTGACTCGCTGATTGTGTGTGTTTGTCACAAAGTACAAACTCTGTGACACTCCTTCTTTAATCATAACTGTATTTTACTACACCTATAAACCTCCCTCTACACTCGACTCGGGTCCTACCCCGTACTTCTTACCCCAGAACGAGGAAGGGGGCTCATGGTCAATGTTCCGGGGAGCAGCAGTAATAGTCACAACAGTAGATGAAAGTATTCCGACTAAAGTGGAACCTTCCTTTCGATACTGGTTGGATCTGTCGTATAATCTTTCGTCTCTGTAATGAAATAGTTGTTTCCAGGCAGATCAGTTTCGATACCAAAAAGGTCATCAGTACATACTTACACTCTCAACCTGATATTTCTTTAAACTCGCGGTTTCTTACTACGAAAACTTGACACCACAACCTCTTCTGAGAACTCTCAGGGAACCTGACGTTCCTCTAGGTTGGTCAGGTAGGATTTCCTTTAGTCAGGACTTATAAGTAACCTTCCTGACTACGACTTTGACTTTGAGGTTATGAAACCGGTAGACTACTCTTCTTGACTGAGTCCAGACCTTTTCTGAGACTACGATCCTTTCTAACTCCCGTCCTCCTCTTCCCCTACTCTACCAACCTACCGTAGTGACTGTGCTACCTGTACTCAAACTCGTTCGAGGTCCTCAACCACTACTTGTCCCTTCGGACCACAGGACGTCAGGTACCCCAACGTTTCTCAGTCTGTGCTGACTCGTTGACTTGACTTGACCTGACATACGTCCTCTAGAGTTCCAACTTATTGGAACGAAGGCACAAAAGATGGTTACAGGTATGAAAGGACGAAACGACGTCGGAAGTGGTCCAGAGGCACTGGAAGGTGTGACTCCGGTTGAGGGTGGGACCACAGACACCTCGCCGGAGGATAGACGGTGTAGACACAAGAACAAGTTGGGGTAGTAGGTCGGGGTAAAGACTTGGAAGAGGTCGGTCTGGAGAAGAAACTTTAGGACGACCGACGAGACTCAAGGAACGGAAGAAAGAGACGGTCGAAACACCTGTTGCTGTGAGTTTACAAAACTCTAGGGTACTCTCGTCCCTAATACTGAGGAAAGAAACGACTGTAAGAGACCGTTGGCTTCCAAGGAACCATACTTCTCTTTTTGAAGGAACCATTAGTCATATTCAGTCTCAGACAGGACGTAAAAGGTGGCAACGTGTGAATCGTAGAGAATAGGGTGGGAATTCAGGTGACTCTCCTCCCGGTGTCGGAGGGTCAGGTCCTGTGCCTCGACCCCTGTGGTCCAGGTCCGTCCGGTTAAGAGACCCCTTTGTTCCTTTCGACCCAAAAAGAGGGTCTTAGAAAGGAGGTGAATCGGAATTCCTAGGGTCTCTCTGGGTGTACCTCTACAGGAGAAAGGGAAGGGACGAGTTATTTATTGTAAGACTCAGGATTTCTCTCCACCACACCTCTCGATGTAGAAGGGTCACCTTCGGGTGGGTCCGACCTATTCGTCCTACCTCACCTTACTTTTGTTTCGTCCATTCCTACTATTTCTTCTACGCATGAGACCGACCGCTCTTCTTACACCGTTACTGCACCGACTCGTCTCGTACCCCGGGCACGTGTGCACACCGACTCCGTCCGAAATTACGTCGTCTCAGAACAGGAACACCCCTCTCCTGAACTGGTCCTGCTGTTCCTCACCTACCACTACCTCGAGGGGGAGTCCTGATCTGTGGTGGGGTCCAAGGGTAGTAAGGTAAGATTCGACTATTTGTGGGAAAGTAAGTAGTAACAGGAACCTATCGTTCCCTACGAGTCTTTCCAACGTAAGTGAAACAGGGGTGTAAAGGGTCTTTTTTACTTCTGACTTTGACTACAAACAAAAACCGAAGGTTTCAGACGTTAGGATGACACGGAGAGTTTGACAAGTCCATATAGATGAAGAAAGGATGACACACCTAGAGAACCTTTAACACCATCCAGTTGGGATCTTATCGATTCGTATGTAGGTGTAGTGTAGTCTATGGTAAGTGGATTGGATCTACGATAAATCGTTCACAAGTTACTCAAAACTTTTATATGTCCTCTGTTTGTCTTGTTGCACTTCACTTTTTTTAACTAAGTAAACTAACAGAACACTGGGTCCCTTTTTTCTAGTGGAGATTTTGACTTCCTACTTTATCGTGGTACGGGTCGGACACCTGACGTCAAGAGTCTTTCTCCCTCGTCTCTTAGGGTCGGGGGGACGAGGAGGGCTCCCGTGGGTAGTCCAGAGGACCCCAATGTTTACGGGCGGTCTCTTCGTTCTGTCACTAAACCAAAAGTCGAGTCAAATCAGTGAATAAGTACAGACTGAGAAACACTGGGGTACCTGAAGTCGTGGGGTCTGAGGGGAGAGGTAGTGGTTTAGGGCCTCGAACGAGTTTGAGTACAGGTAACTCAGTCACTACGGTAGGTTGGTAGAGTAGGAGACAGTGGGGGAAGAGGAGGACGGAAGTTAGAAAGGGTCGTAGTCCCAGAAAAGGTTACTCAGTCAAGAAGAGTAGTCTACCGGTTTCATAACCTCAAAGTCGAAGTCGTAGTCAGGAAGGTTACTTATAAGTCCTGATTAAAGGAAATCCTACCTGACTAACCCAAAGGAACGTCAGGTTCCCTGAGAGTTCTCAGAAGAGGTTATGGTGTCAAGTTTTCGTAGTTAAGAAGTCGCGAGTCAAAAGAAATACCAGGTAGAAATCTAAAACAGTAAAGGAAAAATATGTTCAGTGGATTTGTAGAACACTCTTTAAGCCTTTTATGTTCTTTTTGAACATTTGGTTCTTTTTGAAGGTTACCTCAGTAGTATTTTTAAAAGGTGATTATGGAGTCGTGTCTCTGAAAACCCAGCCTTTAGGAAGCCTGCTAAAAGGAACACAACCATAAGACACCTAGAGACAAAAACGTATGGACGAAAAGTCAGGTTAATTGTGTGTCGACGAAATCACAAAGAGTTTCTACCCGGGGGTGGTCCACACGTCACTTAATGGACTCCACGTACACGTTTACACCTAGGGATCCGGAAAACAAGATGACTTAGGTTTGGAACGTCCAATACCTTCCTTCTTAGACAAGAATTGTTTTGAAGACCGTGTCAACAACAGACGTGAAGTGCAACTGTCGGTAGCGGAAACAGTGCGAGTATGTATGATGAGATCTCAGACCCAATGAATCACGGGACGACTACCTGTGAACCCGTTCGAGTAAAAAGAAGTACTACGGTGTACATAGTTTCGTACACACTGTAATTTATCACAAAAGAAACCTGTTTAAGGACCTTCACCCTAACGACCTACTACCCCAGTAACGATATACATCTTCGTCGACCTCCACGACTCTACTCTCACGGTTCACCGTCGACACCTCGGTCGAGTTGGTCACGGGATGGAACTGGACCTGGGACGGGACGGGTGGACCCACCAGGACGTCGAAGGGGCGGACGGGACGGGTCTCTACGAGGATGGACCGGTGAGGGTGTCAAGAGGTCCACCGACAGACACTTACTTAGAGGTACTTCTCCCGAACCCTTCCCCGGTGCAACCCCTCCTCTCGACGGGGGAGAGTGTCCTCACGACCCTCACTGTCGAGTGTGAGGTGCACCCTGAGTTCGTCCAACTACAATGTCTGGGGAGAAGGAGAGAAGGTGAGTCGTTGTGACTCTTGAGGGTGGACGCACCGGTCAACGCGGTCCACGACCCTGGTGTCAGACCCTACCCTGAGTCAGGGTCGGAATTCAAGGAACGTAAGGTCGATCTCTCTGTTTTAACCTCTACTTCCTCTATCCCTTCTTCGGTCCTGGAGGACCTCCGGTGTCCTTTCAGTGGTCCTTCTACTGTAAAAGAAACAATAAAGGTCCCCTTTGAAGAAATTGATCCTTTCCTTGTGTGTCAATAGTTTCAGTGTCTCTTCGTGTCTTGTTAGAATCTTTGGGTAGTGACGGAGTGAGGAGACTGTATCGATGATAATCCAAGACCTGAGACTTTAACGTATAATTTTTCAATACATACATACTTATATGTCTCCCTCCAGTATGAAAGGTCCTAAAAAAGTAATTTGACCAAGAAGGTGAGTCGTTATACTGAACCCGTGGAAGAGTACAGACATGTGGCTACTGGAGAAAAATCTTAACAAAAGGACCGGCATTCTAACAGACACAATGTCCACCACGGATACTGGGTGTGGGAACAAAGGTCAGTCATAACATAATACCCAAAATACCGGTCCGAGACGAGGACTGGACAACCTATGGGGTGGAGGACCCCGGATCCAGGGGACAAATATCGGGTACGGGTGGTCCGAGGAGGTGGGTACCCTAAAAGGTCCGTTCTCATGAGCTCACCCCACGGTAACGGAAGAGACATAGTCGTAGATAAACATAGAATTACTTTTGGAACGTAGAATTATCTAACAACTTAACAACATGTATAATAAAATCTTCGTTTGTACCTTACATTTATCATTCTTTCGAGTTCAATGACTATGATCACGACAACCACTTCTGTACTTTCGGTCTCTTTGCGAAAGGACTTCTTACAAGATAGATCTGAACCTTCAGCCAGTTCACCCGTGGTGGAGAGTCCCTTAACCGATGACGACTGGAGATTACCTTTGAGGTCCATAATGTGGTTTTTCTTGAACCTTTGGGTCTTTGATCAACACAATAAACACCAACTAGGTTGCCTTCAACACTTTGGGACCCCAGAGCCTTTTCCACGGTTAAAAGCGTACTAATCTCCTTTGAATTGTCTCACCTACCGTATCTAGGTCGCTCAGTGCGGAGGTTAACGTCACGGCTGAAGACAGACCTCGGTTACGACTGGCAAAAGAACCTAGACATTACAAACATCGTGGTACTATGTATCGCGACTTTCGGGTGGACTCGAGTGAGAGATCAATACATAGTCCGTAGTGTGAGGGGGACACAGAGATTACGAGGGGGACAGAAGATCCACAAGGACCGAAGTCAGGTATTGACGGACACTGGAGAGTAATAACGACCTGAGTAAAAGTAGGACCACCCCTCCGGGGTGGGGTCCTCTCGAAATCGAGGATCAGTTGACTATGGACCTCGACCCGTAGGACCGACGGGAAAAGGTCCGAGTTTTCGGGTTCTTTGAGAGTAGGACTGACCCACCTCCGGTAGGTAATCGTTTCTTCGGTCGTTGTTCCTCGAGTGTTACGACTTACTGACATTTCAGTAATGGAATGACCGGAGTCGGATCGACATTTCAGGAAACGACTGATGAAAACATCCTTTTCTCACTCAGGTCTTTCGTTGGTTTATAAACAGAAACCTAACACAAATAGAATATGGTTCCTACTACAACTGGTAAACACCCCAGCCCTGAGTCTACGAACAGACCTCTACGTCCCGGTCACCTCCACCCGTTTCGAACTTTGACACCCCCAGGAGTCACCTTCCCCCTCCCCCCCGCTCCTTGGTTTCCTTCCACCTCTTTGTTCTGCTACGACAGGACTTTACGTCGGTTCTCTTTGACACATCCACCCTTTTCGTCCGGTTGTTACCACGTAAAAGTATTTTACACTACTGTAAAATCACTACACACTTAAGTGAATACAAAAGACGAGGTTTTGAAGTCTCACTCTGGTGGACTCAATCATAAGACTCAAGGACGTACTAAAATAAATAAATAAAAAAAATAGTAGTCGTCCCCCTTTTGACCTACCCAAAGCGAAAAAGTCGGGATACACAAAGTAAACCGGAGGTCTCCTACTGTATATTATTCGAGGTGAAAGACACCGACTCTACGACTCCGACTGTGCTAGAGAAAGAGGTTGAAGTTACTCAAGGGAATTGGGGTGTCGTAGAAAAGGACGGGAACCTTTTCCTCCCGGACCGACACTACATTGTTTTTTAATTCCGGTTACAAACTTTTATGTATTCTATTTAGGAAGTACCAGATCCTGACGGTATGAAAATTTACTGGATATACACACGACCGTATATACAAGTGACATCTTTTAAATCCCTTATGTATTTTTTATCCCTCCTTATTAACTCAGTGACCCAAGATGATGTGTCGTTCTTGTTGTAGGTCATAAAATAACACACAAGAATCTTGAGAATTTTTTAAATAAATATAAATAAAGGGGTAGAGACCAAGAAATAGGTATAGACATAGATGTCTCAACCCTCAGTTTAGTAAGTATCACAAAACGTTTTAACCAAATAAAACCAATTTTTACTATCTTTACCAATGATACATAAGAATACTTTACACTGAACTTCCCTATATATTATAAGGGAGTACTCAGATGGTGTTAACAGGATCACAAATTCGATAAACCCCCCGAAGGGACCACCGAGTCTACCATTTATTAGACGGACGTCCCGTCCTCTGGACCCAAGCTAGGGATACAACCCTTCTAGGGGACCTCTTCCCTTACCGTTGGATGAGGTTATAAGAACGGACCTCTTAGGGCACCTGTCTCCTCGGACCGCTCGATGTCAGGTACCACAACATTTCTCAGCCTGCACTGAGTCGCCGATTGCAAATTCCATAAAAATAACGAAATAATGACTTTTACTCCGACATTGCCTGTAGATCATTCTAAAGGAAACAAATGAACATGTAAAATGTTAAATAATTATTAAGACTATTGACTTATTCGTTTCCGATTTTCCTGTAGGGACCAGAAGTCAGTTGTCTACTTCTACAAACTTAAGTTTCCACTACTTACTGAAAGGATTCCATGAAACTTATTCTGATGTTCACCAAATGTTTTTTTTGTAAAGTTTTGACTAGTTATTCTATCCTGAATCCTTTCACCCGTTCCGGAGACACAGACAGACGGGGGTGTGTTACAGAACGTAGGGACGACCAGGACTTGACTCTCCCGGTGTCAGCGAACTCCAACACTCCTTTCGGACCCACTTTCCCTCCTCGGGCTATTCCAGCCCCCGGAAAGGTGTTAAGTCTGTAGGAGGGTCTTACTTTCCTCCCACGACAATCAGAAATAAACGGTCCATTCCTAATACTTCTGGGTACCGTTTCTTTCCCAAGGTCCTCGTCTCGTCTCTACCCTAGATCACACATCCTACAACCACCTCGGAGGAACCTCAGTCGTGGAGACTCCCCTCCCCCTCCTCACTTCCTCACCCTCGTCCTCAACTCCCCCCAACCCCACTTATTTCCCCTACTCTACCTTCTCCCCTTCCTCCCCCTCTCCCCCCGTCCCCGTCTCCACCCCTAGCCCTCACCTCCTCCCTTGTCGCCACCTCCTCCCCTCGTCCCACTTCTTCCCCCTACCCCACCTTCTCCCCCTCCTACCCTCCGTCCCCTCTCCACCCCTCGTCCCGACCTCCTCCCCAAAAGACAAGAAAAAGACCGTTGTTAGAACATGTCTTAAAGGTATCGGTACCCTCTCTCCTATTTCAATTACCACAAAAAAACCTTTGTCGAGACTCTTGCTCCATGGTTCAAATACCTACGGTAGAGTAGAAGAGACACCCTAAAATTCGATTTTTATTTATGGACATACGTAAGAGTGAACCCAGTCTCCTAAGTAAAAAGGAAACTTTCTTGATCTTTTATAAGTAGTCATAAATTAGTTTTATACTACATCAACTGAATTAAGTTAGTGATGTTTGACTCGTTTCACTGTATTAACGAACTATCTACCGGAATTATGTACCGTATTTTATATATAATACAAGTCTTTTATTGATAGTTGAAATGACATACAACTCCAAACAAACGAAAAGTTTATGACGTTCATTCTACACCTCAAATTAAAAGATAAATAATACATGGTCAAAGTGACTATAGGTACATTGAAAATTGGTATACTAAAGTATAAAATACGAAAGGTAAAGAACAATAGGGTTTAAACATGAAGGATAAAGAGAAATAGGTTTTAATGTTAAAAGATGACTGAAGATCGCAAGTGAGAGTCAAGTCAAGTCAAGTCATCGAGTAAACACAATTGAGACACACTGGGTACCTGCCATCGGGTAGTCCGAGGAGAGGACAAAGTACCCTAAAGGGTCCGTTCTTATGACCTCATCCAACGGTTAAGGTCGAGGTCTCCTAGAAGGGTTGGATCCCTAGCTTGGATACAGAGGACATAAAGGACGTGACCGGCCACCTAAGAAATGGTGACGTGGTGGATCTTTCTTGAAAATATACATATTAGAGAAATTTAAACACTTACTTGTTTTTTAAAAGACAGAACCTTTTTAGTTTAACACGAAAGAGAACAGTAAAAGTCGTCACTGGGGTCACGTAACGAAACCTTGTCTTTCTTATTTGAAACCATACTTTATATTAATTGAGGTCGTGTGTATCACCATTCCCCGTGTTGGATTTGAAAAGGTAGAGACACGACTTATGCCCCAAAGTGAGACCTTACTGTTTTACGTTCTTAGTGTCCTCCCAAAACAAAAAACAAACAAGACCCTGAAAGTGTCGGTGTCACACGTACTATGTAAAGATGAGGTTCACCCCTACCAATTTATGATTTGAGGTTTAGGGTCAGGAGTCGGTGACACCAATATTC
Organism: Capra ibex; assembly: GCA_006410555.1. NCBI lineage: Eukaryota > Metazoa > Chordata > Mammalia > Artiodactyla > Bovidae > Capra > Capra ibex. Next base: position 2,749,109 of record SJYO01048541.1, read on the forward strand.
CTCTCGTCGGACAAATAGTTTACTCTGAGAGGGGAAAGATCGGTGAGACTAACCTGGTCCGTCTTCGTGTACTGGGTTCGACCCGGTTACTCGGAGAAGGGATACTTTCAGTGTTTGTAGACCTCTTCTTGTGTAGGAACTTGACCGAGTCAGAACTGACGACCGGACACATCAGGTCTTCAACGATCCTTACCGAAACAAGTAACCCTTCACCTTTTAGTTTCCGACTTGACGTGTCTTTATTCTCACTCGTCGGGGTCTCTCCCTTCGCACTGACTCTCTGTGTGTCTTTTACAGGACCCCAGAACACTTTCGAGACTTGATACCAAATAATGTCAGGTCTCTGAGTCCCGTAGACACGAGTGTCTAAGGACGGAGAACTATTGGGTAGGGAGAGGGAAAATTAGGGGTTTCGGAGGTGGGGGTGGGGGACGGTGATTTAGACGACAAAACATTGGGTTTCTCGAAACTGATGTTTAGTATTATAATTTATAAACATAAAAACTTTAGGTTTTTCCATTTTTCTTCCGCATTCCAAATTGCCAATGAGTGTCGACCGGACCCTAAACTCCTCATCTTCGGCACTTTCATTATCATAGTCCGCTCCAAAGGGACCTTCGTAAAGTCGAGGCCAGGTCGGTGGGACTGTAGGTAAGACACAATGACAAGACCCCGTCGCACACAGTGACTTTTCTACTCCGGCAGTGTGTTTACGAAAACCTTATTTGATAGACTTTAACAGAAGCTAAAGTTGTTAAGGAAAAGAGGTAGAGTACCCTTCCCATTAACACCGTTGAGAATAGAGTCGGGTGTGTCGTTAAGGTTCTATCCTCGTAGAAAAGGGAATAAAACGTCTCTTTCCTTTTATTACCTCTTAATTAAACGGAACCTAGTGAGTCGATCAGATCCCGTTTGCTTTCTGAACGTGAGTCAAGAAGAGCAAAAATTCGTCCCACGAAAGCAGACACTGTGTGTCACGACAAAGACAGAGAAAGGAACTGTTCTTATAGTCAGAGTGAGGTAAATTTCTAATAGTTTCACAAATTACTCATTAAAATAATAAAATCATCTCCTACACAACTCCTTTTGAATATTGACCAAAAGTAAGTATAAAAAACCAACGTATTTTTAACGGTCTTCTGTCTCTTCGTTCCATAAAACCGAATTATACAAAAAAAGGAAGGTTTCTTAGGGATTTAATATGGGGCGGTTTCTTCAAACGGACATCTATACCAAAAAGTCATGTAAACCTTAATACGTGTAGGTCTATGTTCTTTTTCTTCAAATATTGTTGGTTTTATTACTCCATTGTGAAGAATTGTCATCAATAGAGAATTATAAAAGTGACTCGATTTCCAATTACACCTAATAAAGTAAGTGATGAAATCCGTTAACATATTCCGTTAGTTCCATCGAAAGGACTGCAACGACATCTCGCAAATTTTTACACCCGATAACGGTGAAAAGTTCAACCTATAACACGGAAACGTCTGTTTCCTTTCTCCTCTTCGTGGTAGTCCCTTAGGCAGAACTCGGAAGGGTCACAACCAGTGCCTGATGTCGTGTCGTACTCCTGCTGTATGACGGGAACCGGACTTCGACACACAATGGGACGAGAGAGTTTCACCTCTCCGTCCTGGGTCCCGACGAAGTAATCCAGGTCACTCTCCTCTCCCGACCCAATGGTTTAGTGTCTGAATAATTTCTCACTTGTCTTCCTGAAGGGACCAGTAGGTCCCTAATTCTGAAACGAAGGTTTCACCCTATGGACCCCAGTTAGAGATCATCCTCTCGTCTCTAGGGTGTATGACGACCCGTCGATTTGGGCTCGTGACGTCGATGACTCGGGTGTGTACGAGTACGACGTGTCGTCACTCCGAGGACGTACTGCGTTGGTTCTGGACTGTGTCGGCTCATATATTTAGACAAAAAATTTTGTCCGTGTTTTTGTAATATTCGTACCCCGAGTAGTCTTTTAGGAACTAAAAACCAGGTTCTCCATTTCCATCGTCTCTTGAAGTAATTTTTTACCGGGAACGTCGTCGGGGGGTTTTTAGTTTTTGTTTTTTATCATCAGAAAATCAAAAAAGGTCATGTTTACTTTTACAAGTGACCCCCCTATACTGAAAGTTTGAAATAAAACCTACGAAAGTGAGGTAGCATCGTACCCGAAGACTGTGTGGGTGGTATGTCACCGGTGGAATACACACGTTCAGTCTTTGATTCCGGTGTTACTCCGACGTCCGGAATGGTCCCGGAAGACCGGAAAAGGGGTCCTTCCATTTGTTGTAGAGTGATTATTTTGTTGGTTTGTTTGTCGTTTCATAAACGTCCGTTACATCAGATTTTTTTTTTTACTCTCAGGGCTACATATATTTATGATAATAGTACTAATTGAATTGTCCTTAAGAATGGATTTCTTACATAAAAATAAAGAAAAAAAAAAAGTTATAAGATTAAATAAGGTAGTAAACCGACCCGGACCAGAATCGACATCGTACGCCCTAGATCAAGGAACTAGTCTCTACCTTGGGTCCGGGGAGGCAACCCTCGCACCTCAGAATCGATGACCTCGTGATCCGTTCAGGGACATGAAACATAAAGATTACTTGCAGAGTTTGGCGAGGTATACACGCCCGAAGACTTCCTACCATCCGACTCAACAAAAGTAGTATCTCGAGTGACTGTACACATGACAAATAGTCACAGAGACAGAGGGACAGTCACGCGTCGGTCTGAGTTATCATTTTGTCTGACGTCACCACCTTCCCTGAAAATGGGGTCCAATTATCAATTTAGGTACACTGGTACTCAAAAACCCCTCTACCATATACTACGTTAAGTTGTTCAAACAACATCCTCAATCCTACGTCCCACGGGCGGTCGGTGGGTCCGACGTAGTTACTGTCACAGGAGACACAAAATAAATCAAATATACTCTACGAAGGAGGAACGATGTAGAAGTAGACTCGAAGGCCGTCTTCCCACTGTCAAGACGACAGAATCGGTGTACCTTTTTGTCCATCGGAAACACGGTTCTGAAAGAAAGTAAGAGAGACAGAGGAGAGGACGATGACCACTGGTGGGACGAACTTATCGCAAACTCGATGAAACGAGGACTACTTAAAGGGTTTGAGACAGGTGCCGATCGTTAATTTACAGGACGACGGTCGAATGTTCCTTACGTTCAACCTAACGGAGGGAGAGGTGGGGGTTTCAACGTACAAATAGGAAGAAGTGGAACTAAGGGCCTTCTCAGTTTGTAGACTGTGAGTCCAGTTCGGACTTCCTTTACCAACAGGGTCGACTTTCATCGGACCTAGAGTCAAACGAAAAATTCCGTGAATGAGTTTTAGTTACAGATTATAAAAGAAACACACTACGTCGCGGAGAGTTATTTTTGTTTTTCTCCACGAACTGGACTTGAAATTCTCCAGGTCCGTCGTCGCTACAAGTCACCTCTCTTATCATAAGGTAATGTGAACAGACTACTTTATTTACTAAGACTGAATTTGTAAGTTCGTGTCGACTCTACCTCCTCTGAATAAGGGAGTCGTCTTGTTGTGCGGTCGTCCGTGAATTGAAGTCTGAGAGAGAACGGACATAAGGCAAGAGAGTTCTACCTACGAAATCTAATAAATTACCTCTTTCCATCGTGAAACTTGAGGTCCTTTTAGTTTTACAATGTCGAAACTCCAAAAATAAAAAAATAAAACCAGAGTGCCATGGATCACTTATTTTGGTCGTAAAAAAAAAAATTGATTGTTCGTTTCAACAGAGTAGAAAATTCTTTCGTTGAAGTTTGTAAACAATATCTACTTTCGACCAGTTCGTACATTCGTTTAGTAAAGCCACAGACTACCAATATATTATTTTCCGTAAACTAAGTTTTGTCACACAGTACAACCAGTCGTTTAGAGACGAAGGTGATTTATTGGTTTTATGTGTTTAACTTTATTTCACTTTAAGAAAAAGGTCTCAATTACTTTCCAAGGACAAACACTTAACATCCGAAACTTCAGGTTTCGAAGGGTTGTCGTGGTCCTTAAGTGACCACTAAATACTGATAAACCTGTTCACCACTGGTCTCTCAATGAGATACCTTTCGACTGTAAGGGATGGACAGTTCCGCCGGAAGGATGTCCGACCCGAGACTGAGGAGACGGGTGTCGAGGACGAGCGGACCCGGGGCCCACCCCAGGTTTGCCCGACACACCAAACCGCGCCAGAGGCGAGAGGAGGCCCGGGAGCGGAAAAGAGAGGTGGACGGGGGTGAGGTGTGCGGTGAGAGGAAGCGTAGTCGGACGAGTGAACGGGGTCCGGGTCTGTTTCGGGTGAAGGGAAGACACGGTAGAGGGACCAGGAAAGAAACACTGTGAACCAACTAGGTCCTGTGATTAGATTCCGGTCAAACGGACTCACTCATCCCCCATGAACAACCCAGGTTCTCCGAGAAAGTCTAGCAAGGTCTTCAAGGGGTCTACCTGTCACCGGTAGACGCATTTGTTTGTCACCGGTGCAAAGGGTGGGGTAGAAATTCGGGAGAGACGGATAGGACCCTCGACCGGTCCGGGGTCCTATCAGGTCTGGTTGTCTGGGACACCCTCTGGGTTGCCGGAGTGTCCCTGTCCACCCAAGATCCTTTTCTCGTGGGACGTAGGAGTCTACGACCTCACACGCCAGGAACGACCCACCGTAGGTCCTGTCTGTGAGTCGAACCTCCCCTCCGACCCAAAACTGTACTAGACTCAACCTCATAGACTTACCGAGGGGATTAGGGGGGTACGGGATATCGTCACACCAGTATTTGTGTGTGTGTGTGTGTGTGTGTGTGGTTCCTAGGGTCATGTAAGTAGTTTCGATTACACACAAAGACTCAACAAAAGAAAAGAATAAAACTATTGAATGGACCTTCGGTGTACTAAAAGTGCTGGTACTTATATTTGATCATACTTGTTCTGTATTTTACTGGGGGAAATAGAGTTTCAGCTAGAAGGATACAAAAATGCGAGACCAAAAGAGACAGCGATGTGATGGAAAGTAGAGGCAGTCGACCGCAAAGACCATGTAAGGACGTGTAGGGAAAAACACTGCGTTGTAGGACTACATTCCTTTCGGGTTCTGCTCTCGACAGTAGCTCCCGAAGTGCCAGATCAACCTCTATTTTCTCATTCGGACTTTCCTCATCACTCACTCCACCGTACCTCCCACCCCCACGACCTCTCTCGACTTGTCGACTGGGGGATCAGCCCCCGAAGTCTGGGTCAAAACAGGGAATAACTAACGTACCGGAACTGTGGTCCCTGTCGAAGACCTCGGAGACTAAAACCAGGTGTGTAGACTTTTCACTGCTAATACACCGAGGACGGAGCATCCAAAGTCACTTACAACTTACACTCCTACCTCGGTAAGAACCGAGAGACTCTTTGTGTACTGCGTCCAGGTGACCAGTGGTCTCACGGGACCTCAGTACTTTTTTTTCAGACCGAGGACCCTTTTCAAAACGGACCACTCATCTTCCACCGGGTTCACCCTAGTCCTACCCTGATAAGGAAAGTTCTTTTTCTCTTCTTTCTTATCGTGTAGAAATCTGTGATGGAAACAGAGGGTTTCAATGTAGAACAAAAGACCTAGACTACCTTTGTGGAGTGAGTAACTTCCTCTTTTATGCTTGTATAAGAATAAGACCCATTTTATAAATTCTACCTTCCGTGGTCCGTGTCGAAAAGACGCATGTTTTTCGTATTTTTTTCTGTTCTTGTCTTTTTTACAACAAACAAATTACACGTACCTCCTACTTCCTTTTTTTTTTTTCTAGAAGTTTATCAAGTCGCAGGACAGCGAACCGACGTTAAGTAAAGGTTTATTTTAAGAAGGGTTATGGTAGGACCGGGACGGAGGGGACGGACGGTCGGGAGTAAGTGAGAAGGGTCTTGGTGGTCGTAGAAAGGACTCCGCCGTGGTTTCTTTTTATCGTGGAAACAGAAAAATGTGTCGAAGGATTGGTTTTTATGCCCTGGGGAATCTTGACTCGAGACCCACCTCAGGTGCGAGTTTCTGTACGGGATCTTTTTAGTTCGAACAGTTCTAAATACTTACACAACTATACCTAGCATTGAGGTAGACATCTTACTTTAGTCCTGTAAACTTAGACTTTAAATACAGAGGCACTACAGTTGATAGACCTTTCTTTCCTCAAAGGTCTTGTTTCTCTACCAGAAAGTGAGCATAATCTGTTCGACCTTACAAGGAACTCTACAACCACTTCTCTGTCAACTCCCCTGTGTACCGCGACGCACCTGAAACCCGCTCTATGGCACGCAGAGGTAAAACGTGATCTGAGACGAGGAATGGGTCACAACATAGACCGAGGTGAGACTCACGCTTTCTACTTAAGAACGTTTTGAGAGTGACGACAGGTTTACTCTACCCTTTTACGGAGTTCTGGTGACGAATAAGTCGACAAAGGTGTCTTCCATGGACCTTACGACCGGTCTCAAAAAAGAAGAAATACGGAGATACGAAAGTGAAAATAACGACAAAGAAGTCTAATACACTTCTCTATTTATCTTCCCCTCCTACAACCCGTCCCTCACAGAACCCTATGGGACCACAAAAGTACTCGAGGGTTTGGGTCGAACTAACCTTCTGTCTTCAATTGAGACCCGACTACCCAAGTAGTAGTCTCGGGGGTTCCGGTGTTCGTAAAAGTACGTACTATAAAGGGGGTTCTAGGACAATAAGAAGAAATCCTGGTTCTCGTGAGTGTCTACAAGGATCTTGCAAGTGACATCGATGTTTGGTGTTGGAGAGACGTGTTTCTAGACGCCGACGGGGGCATTTCCTTGTAAAATTTAACTTCGTCGTACTCTTTTCACCTTTATAGTCCAAACGTCAATCGTATCTTATAACCTTTCTCAGTGTATCGACCATTGATTTCGGTACACACACCTACTCAGTGGATCTTTCTCTTTGCCTTTCTCTCTTCCGACGGGTCCTGACTCACCGTTCCCAGAGGGTGTAAATCTCAAGTTCTTCCACCCAATAGGTCCATACTTTATGTTGTTGAGTTTTTAGAAACTTCCCAGTCTAGAACGGGGTCGAGACACCACCCAGTCATCTTATTCTTGACCTCTCTCTGGGGGTTCCTTGACCTATAGTATATGACTTGCTTACCCCACCTCTCCACCCCCCTCAAGTCCCCCTACACTTATACCTTACAGGCGACGGTTGAAGTATCCACAACTCCAACCATAATAGACGACGGGTCCCATCTCAGATGTACCAAGTATGGAAAAGTGGAGGTCCTCGTCCTGAGAAAAGACTAGTAAAAATGTTTGAAAAGACTTACGTCTTTTCTGTAAGTCTCCGAAACCTCCAGTGGTTCCCCTATAGATATAAAGTCTTTAATACCATCATGGAGTGTCGGACGGTATTTATGGTCATGGGATCTTGTAATTAATCATACAATGGTTCTAGCGTTTGGTCTCAGATAATACCACTAAAGTGTGAGACACTACACACACACAGATAATTTACGGTCTACGGAGACTCAGTGTCACCGAAAATAAGATGAACAAATAGTCAACGATTCAGCACAGGTTGAGAAACTCTGGGGTACCTGACGTCGTTCGGTCCCGGGAGACAGGAGGTGATAGAGGGTCTCAAACGAGTTTAAGTACAGGTAACTCAGTCACTACGATAGATTAGTGGAGTAGGAGACGGAAGTTAGAAGGGGCTCTAGTCCTAGAAAAGATTACTCAGTCGAGAAGTTTAGTCCACCCGTTTCATAACCTCGAAGTCGAAGTCGTAGTTAGGAAGGTTACTTATAAGTCCTAACTAAAGGAAATCCTAAGTGACCAAACTCGAGGACCGACAGGTTCCCTGTAAGTTCTCAGAAGACGTGGTGTCGAGCTTTCGTAGTCAAGAAACCACGAGTCGGAAGAAATTATTCCAGGTTGAGAGTGTAGACATGTACTGATGATCTTTTTGGTGTCGAAACTGACATATCTGACAACGGACGTTCCATACAGAGACGAAAAATTATACAATAGATCCAAACAGTATCGAAAAGAAGGTTCCTTGTTCGTAGAAAATTAAAACACCAACATCAGTGGTAAGTGTCACTAAAACTTCGGGTTCTTTATTTTCAGACAGTGACCAAGGGTAACAAAAGGGTAGATAAACGGTCCTTCACCACCCTGACCTACGGTACTATAATCAAAAAACTTACAACTCAAAATTCGGTTGAAAAAGTGAGAGGAGAAAGTGAAAGAAGTTCTCCGACAAACCAAGGAGAAGAGAAAGACGGTATTCCCACCACGGTGGACGCATAGACTCCAATAACTATAAAGAGGGTCGTTAAAACTAAGGTCGAACACGAAGTAGGTCGGACCGTAAATCGTACTACATGAGACGCATCTTCAATTTATTCGTCCTACTGTTATATATCGGAACTAGATGAGGAAAGAGTTAAAACTTGGTCAGGTAACAAAGTACAGGTCAAGACAAAGGAGAATTGTACGTATGTCCAAAGAGTCCTCTGTCCTTCTACCAGACCATAAGGGTAAAGATTCTTAAAAGGTACCAAACAATACTAGGTGTGTCGGTTTCTGAAATCGCATCAGTTCCTCTTCATCTACAAAAAGACCTTAAGGGAACGAAAAAGATACAACCGTCAAACCAGAGACCAAGGAGACGGAAAAGATTTAGGTCGAACATGTAGACCTTCGAGAGTCAAGTGTATGACAACTTCAGATCGAACTTCCGAAAACTCGTAATGGGACGATCGTACACTTTACTCACGTTAACACGACATCGAACTTAAAAGAAACCGTAACGGGAAGAAAACGTAACCTTACTTTTGACTGAAAAGGGTCAGGACACCGGTGACCACTGTATAACTCACGTCGTAAAGTTGTCGTAGTAGAAAATCCTAAAATTTATCGAACGGACCTTGAGACAGTGGAGGTGGTCAAAACAAACATCATTACGAAGGATTTCGGGTACAGAGAAGGAAGAAGTCCTACTCATTTTTTAGCCCACTCACTTTGTAATCCTCCCTCCTTTTCGTCCTCTTTTCTCAGTACTCCCATCTTCTTTAAAACGAAAGATAGTCTCACACAGTGCAAAACGACCATCCCCTCTTTCTGAGTTTCCTTTTATTCTTATTTTTGACAATTTCTTACCCAACACCAGAATTCCTCCTTCCTGTCGACTCAAGTTTCCTAAGAGAAACTGTCCCTTCTCTAGAAATGAGAAACTGATACCGTCTCTTACTTCCTTAGTTACTACTGTCTTAGACTTGACCTTTATTCGCTTCAAGTTTTTCCAGAATTATTTTTAAGATTCGAAGGATCTTCATTACTCTAGTAGGAGACATTCTTTTCCGAATCTTTACCCCTGAGTCCCTCTCCCCTTTTATCCTGGGTACCGTCTGACATTACCCAGAACAATTACTAGACTGTTTTATGACTCGTAAATATTTAGAAGAACAATCCTGGAGGTCAACAGACTCGTCGTAGGTCGACCCTAGTCGAGTGTACTACTTCTGAGCGTCCGTGTAGATCTGGTTCTAGTTCCTAGTCTACTTGCAACAGTTTCGTGCACGTAGAACCGTTTACAGGTGTGCACTGAAGTCTCCTCGACCCACTGGACCAACAGGGAAACGAACGTCGTTGTTCTTCGAGTCACCTCACCGCACCTTTCTGACACCCGAAGCTCAGTGGGTCCGCCCCGATCGTAGGTCGAGTCGGCAGGTGTGGACCTCCTGTAACCGGTCTCCCGACTCATAGACGGGTAGAGGACACTACGGTCCACACCTGGGCTGTCAGGAGTGGTGCATCCGGACACCTCTCCTGAGTACCCTCATCCTCCGTCTTTCGTAAATCACGTCTTGTTCGTCGGTGGTGTAGTGCCGAGACAGAGACGAAACGTCGAAAACGACATCTCGTCAGCTACCTCGTGGGCGCCTATGAGACCCAAGTCTAAAGTGACACCAAGTGTCACCAAGACACTTCTACTTTGGAAACGACTGTCAGGTACGACACGTGTAAAGTCTTTACTCGTGACGTTCGACGAGACGGATCCTGGATTGAATAAGTGGTATCGACTAAAGAGATAGTAGAGAAATCGTAGATAGATAGGGAAACCGACAGACAAATAGATATATAGTAGTAGACAGTTGAGAGAGAGGGATAGATAGCAGATAGACACGCACACACACACACAAAGTCCCCCAAATTTCCAAAAAAAAAACAAACAAAACAAAAAAACGAAAACCAATGACGATACGAAGTGGAAAAGTGAAGGTGAATTTTTTTTAAGTAAAGGGGGTTTAAGAGTCACCAACACACTCGCTTAATAATTTTTGTACTTCTTGTCCGTGGACGTGACATGGAAGTCACGCAGTCGGGTCTGTGAGACTCCAGTCAGCGGCTATGTCTAGGTAATGAGGACCGGTAGGTCGACATAGAGACGGAGGGTAGTCTGTCCGTTGGAAGAGGACTAAGACACTAAGATCCTCGAAGAGAGTAAGTACAGTGTTGGTGGTCCAGAACCGATTACTCATACACATAAACCTCACTACGAACTCCGAACAATTATTCAACGATGGACACCTTTACACAAGAGTAAACCTCTTTGACTCCTTCAGTTCTCCCCACCTAACCGATTGGATAGGACCTCTGGGACGCACCTGTCTCATAAGTCACAGGAGTCCCCGGGATGGGTTCGCACCCAGAAAGGGACGAAGATGTCTGTCACTCTTTAGGTCTCCAAAGGGAGCGGACTTCTCCCGGTGGGACACTCGGCTTCCAACAGATACCCTAGTACACCTGAAGTTACGTTCCAACTCCTGCTCCGCGGACGTCACTGTCTCGCCCCCGGAGTGACCTGAGCGTCCCGGAGTCGACGAAGACACGACGAAACCATGACTGATGAAGTGACCCTTCCAGATGGACTCACAGTCTTAAAACAGACGTTTACCGAAAGGAGCACAGGACAGTAAAGGGTGGTTCTTTTCGGGATTCTTAAAACATACTATATTAGTGGATTCCAGTCGACCATGACACTTATTTGCCTTCATTAGTGGTGTCGTTATTAACGATGACCAAGAGTAGTCCCTTTTCAGGGGGACTTTAGGTCCATCTCCCTAAAGTGGTCATCTTGGTCGGGAAACCGGTCCTACGACCCTTACAAGGAACATCCGCAGATGTGGGTAGTCGCTCAGGTGTACCAAGACCAAGACCGACTACAACCACGAGTGGCTTACACGGAAACGGAACGGAAAAGACTAGTCGAAAGTCAGACCCACTCTGGACAATCACTTTACTCGAGAGACCAAACAAAAGTAAAGACTGTCAGAGATACGTTTAGAGACGGTCTCTCTACGACCAAACTCAGGAGTCTTCTTTTCCGGTGCTGACAGACCGGGTAGAGGTCTAAGAGTTATGTACCATACCAGACCGGGTACCCTACCCGAGTCATTTGGGGTCAATCTACTCACTGACTCCGTCCCTTACTCACTCCAAACAGGGAGGGAGGGTCGGAACTCATTGGACAACAGACAGACAGGGTACCCTCCCACACACCCATCCTGTTCGTCGTTCGCCACGACTTCCCAGTCAATAACGACTACTCAGAAGGGTAGAGGTCAACTCAGAGGTGTTCTAAGAACCTGTCTTAAAGGGAGTCTGTATAGATTTAGCGTCTAAATTCCTGACTTTTCTTTTAACTTGCAAAGACCGTTAATAGTACGTCAACGAAATTTCCCTTTTTAATTTTAATATGGCTGTTTCCCGACGAATTTTCTTTTTGTTTATGTACTTTTAGGAATAAGGTGAGTCAAAACCTTCAGTTCGAGAACCCGTATGTTTCGTTTACTGGAACGAGACACCATTTCCCCCAGTGTAAGTTTGTTTTACCTTTTCTTACGACGTTCTTGGAGAAGCTGATTGGCCCCTGTACGGGAATTATTGTTTGGGTGGAGAGTCGGAGGTAGGGAAGGACAACCACCGACGACGGACGGATCTTAGTGAAACCTAGCTTACACGGAAAGTACCTCTCTTTTCCCCTCTAAAGTAGAGTCCTTTCAGAGAGTACAATATTTGCTCCTTTGGTTCCCGGTCTCTACAGTGCACTATCTCAACACGTCGGTCGTACGTCGCCTGGGTTCTAGGTATCGCTGGAGGTCGTCGTCGATACTCTACGGACAACACACGTAGTGACCCCGGAGCTCCATCCTGTCCTCATTCTTGTCAGGGAAGGAGGACCCTCGAGCAGAGGGTTGGTGTGGGTGCTTTTGAGACTCTTGTGTGTCGTGTAAACTACAAGACAAAAAAAGGGACTGTCTCCTGGAACATTACTCAATTTCCTTAAAGTTGTACGTCCAACAGTGGTTGACAGAGAGGGCATACCCTAGGACCACGGGATTCCTTTAGGAAATGGTAGATTACCGAGTGCACGATGGAGATTACGGACGTCGATGCCACTCGTCCACCCCGACTCACGGACTGAACCCAGTGGGTCGGGGAGAACTGGTACCTGCCAGAGTCCGAACCGTCGGCACTAGAGGATTCCCAATTGGTGTCCGAGGTCCCGACCGCCATCTAAAGACTCTCAGTGACGAGCGAGAGTCCCGGTTACGGTCGTGCTGTAGACCGCACGTGGACTTGTTTAGGGTCTTCAAAGGAAACGCTACAACTTGTTTAGACACGGAACTGAGGACCGAGACTTTGGGTGACACCACTCGTGAGGCCGTCCGTCCCGTTCCAGAGGAAGTGTACTCCTGGTGCGGTTCTCCTCGTCGCACTGCGGCGGAGGTGGGTCGGACGCGGGGTTCGGCAGTAGATCCGAGGAAGACGGTCATTAAAGTAAACCGAGTGAGTGCAAAACTTCGGTTGAAAAGGTTGACGTCTACTCAGCAGAGAAAAAGAGAGGAAAAGAGGGACAAGATCTGAGTCAAAGGGGAGGTTTTGGGGTGGGGAGGGTGGGAAGGAACACGTAAGGGTAGATGGTTCAGAGTAGGGAATTTCACCGAACTTAATTTTAGTCCGGAAGTCCTTGAAGGGACCACCAGGTCGTCAATTCTGAGACTCAAGGGTTTCACCCCCGGGACCCAAGGTAGGGACCGGTCCCTTGATCTAGGGTGTCCGACGTCGATTCACAAGTGTGCACACGTACGATTCACCGAAGTCAGCACAGGTTGAGACGCTGGTATCGGGTGGTCCGAGGAGACAGGTACCCTAAGAGGTCCGTTCTTATGACCTCACCCAACGGTACGGGAGGAGGTCCCCTAGAAACGTTGGGTCCCTAACTCGGGTACAGAGAACTCAGAGGACGTAACAGTCCTCCTAAGAAATGGTGATCGTGGTGGTCTCTTCGGGTTCTCAAATGTATGACGTTGATTTCTAGGGTGTACGACGTTGATTCTGAACCGTATCGGTTTATTTATTTTTATTTGTTTATAAAAAATTTTTCTAGATGAGATTTATTTTCTTCGGGAGTCTCCCCGTGACTGAAGGGAGTGTGAGAGGCAGTGAGGGTGGAACACGACTTCCGCAGAACAGTTCGTAGTCACCAGGTATTAGGACCGTAGATCAATGAAAGGGACTCACTCTCAATTTAACGTCTTATGACTTCTACTCATCCGAGCTATTCCAATAAGCCTGGGTATCGGGGTACTGTGTCTACTTTGCTTACTACGGGGTCTCCTAGGACAACAGGGGGTCCAGACGTTCGTAGGAGTTCGGAAGGGAAACGCCCAGGAGGGAGGAGATACAAGCCCTTGGGGAAGGACATCGGTGTCGGAGACCACTTGAGTCAGGGGGTCGAAGTACTCCCGACAACCCTGAGGTGGACCCTCTTTGACAGAAGGAGGGTGGGTGGGAGCGGAGTGGGGAGACGGGACCCTACGCGACAAAGAGTAACGAAAGGGGCCAAGACCCGTCGTGAACACGAGTCGTAGGGTACCACATCCTGTACCTACGACAGAATCACACACGGGACGGGGACTCTTCCTTTTGGGTCTCTGGTCCTAAGGTTACGACCTAAACCCGCCACTGGGACCCCCGGGGACCGCTCTCCACCTCTCCTCTCCTTTCTGGAACTTCCCACTCAACACCGGAGTCCAGACGACACCCCCCACCCAAGTCCCACTCTTGTCGGAGGTTCTCGTCTGGGTAGTCTCTCGTTCCTTCGTGTGTACAAGTGACCGGTGACGGTCAGGGAGGAAGACCCCCCAAGGAGCTCCTTGTGGCTGAGGGACCGTAGAGGTCTAGGGGAGTTTGAGACCCGTTCAAGAGTCAGTCTCTGTGGACCTTGGTGTACGGTCCCAGGGACCGTACCTGACTCCCCGGCCGTCACAGGACCTAACCCACATGGAGGTGCAGGGGCTCTATGTCATGTCTTACTCGCACGACGAACAAAATTAACTTGATTTTGGACTTACTTTGGTTAACCATTTGGAAGGAGGAGTTGATTCTCTCTCTACCGTTGGGTCTTTTTATACTCTTTTCGGATCTCAAACTACATTTCATAGCTCTTCAGGGTCAAAAGACGTTCCACTTTCCAGATCTAGTAACCCAGTTCACTTCTAACTTATTCTATATTATATGTGTATATACAAGTGTACACACATGGGTACACACACGTACGTGTATATGTATGTGTGTGTGTGTGCAGAGTGTAAATACACATATATTTATGGACGTGGGTTTGTCTTTATTGGAGAGTAGGGTTCACCAGGTGAGAGACGGGTTTCAGTTGAGGTCTCTTGGAGTCAGGTCAGTGGTGGTGCCTGTGTCTCCTCAGGGTTAACGACAAATACGATGGTAGAGTGGTTTCTACCCCTAGTTTCAACAATGGGTACCGGTGTACGGAGCTTTAGAAATCCGTGAAGGAGGGTCACGGGATCTGCGAACGGGTCGTGTGGAGTAGAGATGGGAAGGGAGACACTGTAGGGGGGTAGGAAAGAGGAGAAGACAGGGGCGAGAGGTAGGTCTCCAACTGAATTCTTTATCAGGTACCCTAAAGAGATCGACAAGTCACCAATTCTGAAGTGGAAGGTTATGTCTCCCAAGTCCCAGCTAGGGGTCAGACCCTCAATTCTAGGATGTACGGTTCTTTGGTTTGTATTCTGTCTTCGTTATAAAGTTGTTTAAGTTGTTTCTGAAATTTTTACCAGGTGTACTTTTGTTAGAATTTTCTCTCTCTCTCTCTGACAGATACAAAAACACAACTTCGGTGTGACCGGTGGAGTCGAGATTGTCTTCGGATGGAGGAGGAAAATGTTATCTTTGTGCCGGAGGTGAGGGTGTAGGAACAGACTTTCTACGGGTTGGTCATTACTTCCCTACTACGGTTAATCGAAACAACAGAAAGATACCGAGATTTCTATTGAGAGAGGAAAAACAAAATAAGTTTTGACCGGGTGTGCAAGTGTTCCTAGGTAGAGAAAAATTACACACAAGTAAGTCTAGGGGCCGTTGTTGTCGTCTTTTCTATTCATAAAACTGTACACAAGAAAAATTTACGAATTCTAGCCTCTTCGGTTTCCGTTTTATACGAGTCTTTATTTACTTTTGTGCACTTCGGTTTTTACACGTAAGACCGAAGACCCAGACTAAAACGAAGGACTTACGGGACAGGTGGGACGAGAGGTTTCACAGGGAGTCCAGTTCAGAAGGTTCCTAGTGGCAGGTCAGGAGAATTGGGGAGGACGGAGGGAAGAACAGACTAGTGGATCATTAACGGAACACACAGACGTACGCACGAGTCACTGAGTCAGTACAGGCTGACACACGCTGGGTCACCTGACATCGGACGGTCCGAAGAGACTGGTACCTTAAAGGGTCGTTCTTATGGTCGGACCCAACGGTAAAGAAGGAGGTCCCCTAGAAGGGTTGGGTCCCTAGTTTGGGCGCAGAGGATTCAGAGAACGAAACTGTCCGTCTAAGAAGTGGTGACGCGGTGCACCCTTCGGTCAATAGACCGTAAACCACCACAACAAATCAGTGGGGCAGTACAGGTTGAAAAACACTGGGTCTCTGACTTGGGTCCAGAGGGTGGAACGTCCACCTAAGAAATGGTAGACTCGGTGGCCCTTTCGATATGATACGACATGAATCAGTGAGTCAGCACGGGTTGAGACGCTGGGGTACCTGATATCCAGGTGGTCCGAGGAGACAGGTACCCTAAAGGGTCCGTTCTTATGACCTCACCCATCGGTAAAGGAAGAAGTCAAAAGGACGTACAGACAATAGAGTATTATAATGAAGTTCCTCTGTGTGTCCGACCCCGTCCTGGAAACATCCTGGAACAGGTTTAGCACGCGTCGTGGAACATACTGAAAGTCGAGGGTAAAGAAGGAGAACGGACTGGACTACAGTGTCCCAACACACCTACTAATACACTGTACGACAGAGCCTCCGGCTGGGTCATCTGAAATTGTGAATAAAAAGGGAAGGACTCAGAAACGGGAGGAGTACAGTGGGTAATAGTAAAGGCACCCTCACACACACAGGACCTAAGGTTGTAATAACGGTCGATGAGTCCTCCTCTCACAGGGTCGTGTCCCACTAGGGTCCTACCGGGCTCTTCTCACCCCTCTACTCCGATTCTTGCTCAAAGGTTCGCTCAATAGTGACACCCAGTAACGTCGAATTAAGATACTTTGAGACCTATTTCCATATTTTGTACGGAGAGTTTCAGCCGGTCGGACTCCACGATTCTCCGACTCCCTAGTCGGAGGGACGTTTAGTCAGTACTCAATTCGCGACAGGGTCCGGTGGCGACACGAGAGTCCGTCTCAGTGGAAAGCTCCAAAGTCCCTTACTGGGTTACTTCTCTACATCGGTAACCGACGAACTTTAAGACGGGATTCCGCCGGGACGGACTTCCTTTACCGACCCGGGGTTGTCTTAGACGATGTCCACAACAACCGACTCTTTACTTCGAGCATTATTACTGACTGTGGTTTTGTTGTAAAAACTCACATTTATAACTGGAAAAGAGTTACACCACGTACCTCAATCGACACCGAGTATGGCTGTTCTCCCCCATTTCAGAGTCAGGGCGTGGTTTCTAGAATGAATCTAGACTGATGTCCTGTGGAGAAGTGTAGATCAATCGAACTAAGGAATGTCGTATCTTCTTGTTTTCATGTGAACCCCCAAAAGGGACCACCGGGTCACCACCTCTGAAACGAAAGGTGACTCCACCCACCCCCAAACTAGGAACCGGCCCCTCGATTCTAAGGTGCACAACGTCCCGTTTCCTTACTTTGTAGTTCGTCCCCGTCATAACATGTTTTGAGTTATTTCTAAAATTTTTTTATCGGGCGTAGTTTTTAGAATTTTTACGTTAGTGAATACAAAAAAATTATTCGTTATAGACTTACGTCGATTCTTATACGTTTGTATTTACATCAGAACGTCTCAACATCGTTTGAAAACATATAAATTTATTTTATATTTAAGTTTTTTTTTTTACGTGAGTGAACACACAAAGAAATACACACGTGCATTATGTCATTGTTCGGGTAATATTTTAGAGGTACGTCTTCAAATTGGTTCTTTGGTCATTCTCAAGGGGTTTAATAATGTTCTCTTACCTATTTATGTCCGACTCTCCCTCCTGTCTCTCATTACACCGGTCGGGACTCGGTGCTCTTCGTAGTACCAACTTCCTTCATCGCGATCGGACTCGTGGTTTCCGACGGACCCTCAATTTAACCACCTTCCATACCCCTCCCCTGAGACCTGTAGAATCCTCCTTTCCAGTACCCCTCTCTCTGGGTGTCGGGCTTCTTGTACCTCCCTTGGTTCCACTCTAGAGTGCTGACACCCTCAAAACTGAGTCTCAGAATTTCCCCGTACGTAAGCGTGACACTGGGACCGGTTCACCGAATCGAATGGACGACAAATGTAGACTTGTTACTTTTCTTGTTACAGAGGAAGTATAATTTCATCGTGACGGGTCATCCTTGGAGACCTTACTACCTTTACAGGACATAGACACGACAGGTCCTGTCACCAGTGACCGGTTGACACCGGTGACTCGTACAGTATGGACAGGTGACTTCACCTCTTTACCTTAAAAGTAAAGTAAAGTAAATTTGAATTTACCGGTGTCCACTGGGTACCGACCCGTTGTCACGAGGTAGGTACGGTGGGGCACCACTATATGTCCAGAGACATAGGTTACGATTAAATTTTAACGGAGAACCTGTCTTTACACAAACTAAAGTTGCACCGACACTGGTCGGCAGGGGTGACTATCGTTACCGAAAGGACCGACCGTGAGAAGGTCGGGACACTAACTGAACCGGTCAACTTTTGTTTCAAGTTTACCGTCGGTGATTTGCCATACTTTATAGAATTAAAATTGGATTTGTCTCCCGTTGTTGTCAGAGGTTCCGTCTTCGTCCCCGAGTCGTCTACTAGGTTTTCTGTTCTTCTTTTCAGTCAAATTTCTTTTGTTAGTCACCGACTTTCGATAATTCAAGTGAGAAGATCAAGTTTCTCTAAGCTTTACCGTTAAACAGTCCGTTGACAACAGCGAAATCTGCGGGGATCAACAAAAGAAACTTCGGGAACTAACTGACGTCCTCGGACCCGGTCTAAGAAGATTCCTGTCCTAAAGGTGTCAACTTGTGTAAATACAGTGTCATTAATACTGAGAAGGGTTTAAATTAGTTGTTTCCGTATTCTCACGTTCAAACTCTTTAATACGTACACAAGTCGTCCCAGGTCCGTCGTCGGACCCACTTGCACCTGCTCGGGTCTGTCGGTCGACCTACCAAACCCAGTGAATCAACATAGTTAGGGTCCGACCTCTTCCAACCGACAACTACTCGGTTGTTACTTTGTCTGAAGTTGGACTCTTCCTAGTAAAGATGCTTACTCGTTGATTACCTCTCATTAGTTCACACGATTGTGACATAATAGAGAGATCGGTCGGTTCGACCCCAGATCTTGCTAGAGAAAACGATCAGTAAAGACTTTTATCCACGTTTCCACTCACGTGGGGACCCTTCGTTACTTTCCGAAGGTGTCTCTATACTCGTGTCCTTCTGGTCGCACTTTCTCGACATGTGCGAAGACACGAGAACTGAGTCTGAACGGTGTTTCTTGCTTGTCTTACCTCTCTCCTACCTTTTCGGAAGACTTCGTAAAACTGTAATTCTTTTTAATGAACGTCAATAAACGATAAACGTTCCGACAGTTATTGGAGGAGTCGTTACGTTCACAAAGGTACCCACAAACGTCTCCTCCACACTCCCCGCTTTAAACAGTCCCGTCCCCAGGTTGGATGCACAGGTGTTCCTTCCAGTCGAGTCTCCAAACCCTGACTTTCCTTGTACCGATAGAAGTGTCTGGTCGGGGCAAAGGTTTGAGAATGTGTGGGGGACTGGATCCGTTGTCGTCACAGGGTCCATCTTTGCACCTCCCTCTATGTCTAATTTTTACCCTCGACTCCCTGGGACACCTCTCGTGGTTACTCCATCTGGGAACGGGTCGTCGACACACGGTCTACAGGGGTGTTACGTCGGAACCCCTGTGTAGGTGTCGTTCATTGAGGTCGTCTCTTTTTATTTTCACTAAAGACGTATGCCGAGCACCCCGGTCCCGGTCCTCACTCCAGCCTTTTCGTTCAGTTGTTTCCGCCCTTCCTGTCTACCCTTTTTCCACTTCGGTCCCTTCTAGACCTTTCGACCCTTCCCTCGAACAGAGTTAGCACATGGGGGATCATGTCCTTCGGTCCGTTGTTGTACACACCTCGTTTTCGAGTATAGGTATGGACCGTCCTCCGAGGTTCCAGTTTCGGGGTCCTGAGAACCGTAAGTCAGGTGTCCCACTGACAGGTCTGGCGTGTTCCTCGGACTACCCTTCCGTTATTAACATCAGTAGACCTTGAAAGTCTTAAGTGAGTAAGTAAGTAGGTATGGAAATCGATGTACTAGAACGGGCCACCGTGATCACTATTTCTTGAGCGGAGGTCACATCCTCTGAGTTCTCTGTTCCCAAGCTAGGGACCTAGTCCGAGGACCTGTTCCCTTACCGATAGGTGAGGTCATAAGAACGAACCTCTTAGGGTACTTGTCTCTTCGGACCTTCCGATGTATGGTACCCACCACTTCTCAACCGGTGTAGACTTCACTGAACTGTGTGCACGATGACACCTAGTAGGACCACTACCTCTCGACCTCCCGTATACACTGGGCCCTCAGTCCACCGGACAAACCTTAGGATCGAGACGCCTCGTCGTCGAGATGTCAGAGCCCATTTGTCGAGTAAAGGAGACACGGAACTAAAGAGAAGACATTTTACCCCTATTTTTAACACGTAGAGAATATCCCGTCAGTTCTACTAATTTACTCACCTAGGTACTTTTTACGAGTCTCCTCGCGGATCGTGTCATTTACTTGACGTTCTAAATTGATAAAAATACTACACGAGTAGTTTTTCTCGGTGGTCCTGTGAATGACCATACATATTCACCTTCCTCTAATTTATCTGAAATTCCTATCAAATAAAAATGGGACGAACTTTCTAACATCATGGACTCGTTGTCTCAAATGACGTTGGACCCCTTTGGAAATACAAAGAACCCTTTTAGAAAACATATAACGGACCATTGGACACGGACGTTAAACAGGAAAGAACAAGTCCAAGACAAGGACCTCCGGTGTGGTTTGGTTGGGCCAGACGAGGGTGTCACCTCACAAAGTTCCTGTTCTTCGGACCTCTCCAGGACTCAAAAGGGAAAAGGTTCACGGTATGGGTGTCTGAAGGAGTTATGAATGGTTCTGTGTCGAAATCGTAGAAGGGAAAGTAACAGTCAAGACTGATGTGTACCGTGGGTTCCGACTCGATTAAGACGTCCACTAGACTGGTCCTGTCTCACCTTGTCTAGATACTGAAAGAAGGAAGTTCTGGGTTGCCAGTGAAATTCCGGTGGTTTATCACTTCGGTTTACACACCGACGACGCAGAGAACTAAGGAAAATTTCTAGAATGCCGTTGTCATGGTAGTTCTCCAGAGGTATTTACAGTAAAGCCCTAGTAAAGAAATGTTACATGAATGAATCGTCGTAACTGTAAACTCAGGGTGTACATTTTTTTTTTTTTTTCAGTAAACAGGAACGGTTAAAAAACTTCGTTAAATCGCTAAACTTGGAATAAATATAATATGTTACAGTAGTTATTGGATCACATAGTAATCTATTGGGTTTTCTGTGTGACACTCTTAAAAGTAGTTTCAATGAGTATTTTACACACGTAGTTATCCTGTCTCGAGTCTCGGTACACAGCGTCCCGACCCAAGGAGGGAGACCTGTTCGCGACAAGATAGTACCCTTATAACCCCCACATCGGAACGTTGATCAATGACTGAAGGTTTTAACAGTCTTCTCAGAGAGATGTAAAGGGGAATAAAAGGTTTTACGTAGTACTTTGCGGGATAGTGATAGACTGTCATCAGACCGTCCAGTGTTCCCGGGGAACCGGTGAACGGTCCACTGTCACGGTGGAAAAGTCACCTGGTTCCCCTAACAACCCGGTAGTGTTGTAACACCCGTCTCAGGTCTTCCTAGTTCAGGAAAGTGACGTGTTCCATTGAATGTGTTCGTGGTGTTCTACAGGCAAAAGACAGGACATCTCCACCTCGAGAGGTTGAGTCCCGTTTTCTTTGGGGCTCCCGAACACACAATTGTGTCTAACGTTCCAAGGTCGGGGTCTCAAAGACTGAGTCGTCCGGACCCCGTCTCGGACCCTTAATCATAAAAAGTGTGTAAGGGTCCACCACGACAACGAAGGACAGACCTCCAGCGTGAACCTCTTGGTGACAGAATCTATTTGAAGAGAAAGACGATGAGAAAGAAAAGGAAAACCGACGTGGTGAACCGTACATTATAGAATCGAGGGGTTGGTCTCTAGTTTGAATACGGGGGCGTCACCTTCGTGTATCGGGGTTGGGGACCTGTGGGTAGTTTCAGGGAGACGGAGAGAATTCTCCCTTTCCTGATTCCTGCCCTGCACTTCAACTGGAAGTCAAGACGGATGTAGAAACTCTGAGAAGCTTGTCCTTTGAGAGACATGGTCTCCCGACTCACAGATACTTCCGATAGAAATCGCAAACAGATTTTTTCAAAAATTAATGGTAGCTAAAGAATAGTCTTAACATAAAGAAAAAGGAGAGTGACGTAGTATTTATTTAGGAGAACTAATTTAGTCTAAAACCGTTCTTTTCTTCCCAGAAGAGACTAGAAACCGGTTTGCAAAGGGATTTTGAAGTACGGGTGGTATATCAAATTAGGTCTTAAGGAATTTTTTTTTTTTCTTTCTTCCAAATGACACTTTAACGATAAAGAGTCACTTGAGTACGATCGAAGAACACTAGTCTAAGGGAAACGTTCCCTTCGTCTTACACATTAGATAAGGTCTTAGGACGGACGTTGTCCGTAAGACCACAGACGAGGGGAGTGACTCCAAGTGTGACTTTGTTTTATTTTAAGTTTATTAAGAGAAAGGAGGTCCAGCAGGCAGGAGAACTATGGTAGTAAAGACTCAGTACCCAACACGGAAACCAGTAGGTTTCCAACACGGACGAGTGTACACGAGTCTTGGAAATGAACAGGTCGTCTGTAGTGCCAGGAGGTGGATAAGTCCTGACGTCTACGTGGGTGGGTAGGACGGTTTCAAAAGAAAGACGAGGGTCGGCTCCAGGGTCCTCGTCCTTCGTCGGTTAACGGTTTCCTTAGAGGTACCCAGGACTGGACGAAGAGACATAGAAGTCCTCAGAGTCACAACTCTCTTTTGTCGACGTTTCCCGGTCTACCGGAAATTGATTACAGGTACCCGATCCTCTGAACGACCTGTCAGAGGGCTGACACCAGATAGACTGTAGTCGTCAGAGACCCGTTGTGTGTTACCAGGGAGGTCGACCAACGTAGCCTGTTCTAGAGTTACATTTTTCTACGAGATACTCCCGCCTACGACGAAGGGGTGTCAGGAAGGGGAGTAAGGGTACCCGAAGAGTGAGTTCTGGAGAGAGTCGGAGTTATGCGTCCTTAGACAGGGAAGAGGACCCTGTAGAAAAGGGGTCTTTGTACGTCTAGCCGAGGGAGTAAAGAAAACCTAGAAATGGGTTTACAGAGGAAGAAAGGATTTACAAAGGGGATTTTATTGTTGAAGGGGGTGGAGGAGGTTAGGGGGAAAGACGGAATGAAGAGAGGAATCGTTCACAGTGGTAACCTTTACGATAGCTAAGATGGCCGGAGTGAAACAAATAACAGACAGGACAGTGTTACGTCTCCCAAAACACACAAACAAGTCGACAACATAGGACTCAACCATCTTGTCCCGAACCCCGTGTCCTCAGGAATAGCCACTTATGACTTACTTACTTATTTACTTACTCACTCACTCACTCACTTACTTCACCTTCTCCCTTCGGTACTCTTTCTTGTACCCTTACCTCTGGGTGTACGATAAAATGGACGTTCGTATGGGGACCCACGGAGACAAAACTCGATTCTCAAGTGTACTTCAGTCCCTAAACTTTGACCAATAGGATTTTGAAGGTACGGGTACCTGAAGGGGGTTTCTGTGACCCCTGGAGGACTCCGTGGAGATGACGTAAAACTCCCGTAAACTAGAGTCAGAGTTTCCCGGGAGGTGAATGATGTAAAGGACAGAGGTCGATGACTCTACCCCGTTGTCTCGTCCCGGCAGTTAGACACATTTGATCTCAGAAGAGATCAAATGTCAGATAGTCAGAAGATAGACTATGTTTCCCGAGAGTTTGTAAGACCTACCCCAACCTCTTTGAAGTACAACATATAAACCAGTCAAGGATGACAGTCTGAGGGTCATTCTTACATCGGGATCCTGGGGACGAGTAACAGTTCATTGGTAATACACTGTTCAGGACCGTATGTCTCTGGTAGGGTAAATTAGGAGTATCATTTAGTGAACCTAGTACATTGGAAGTAAAATTTCTAATTCCTTATCTCCGAACCACTTCAATACATAGAAAGGACTAATACACACCAATCGTCCGACCTCCCTTCCTACCGTGAGTCCACTCAAACTGGAGTCTCGGGAGACAGGAGACACATCCGGTTTCAGCTCAAGGGGTCCCTTGAAACCTCCTATAATGCCTCTACTTTCACTTTGTGGACCACCGAGTCACCATTTCTCACAGGGACAGTTAAGTCCTCTGGGCCCAAGTTAGGGACTCCTTCCTTTACTGATGGGTGAAGTCCTAAGACCGGACCCTTTAGGGTACCTGTCTTCTTGGACCACCAGATGTCAGGTATCCAGCGTTTCTCATTCTGTGCTGATTCACTGATTTGTTACCTTTACTGCCAAGGCGACACTGACTGAGGTCTTAAAGGGTGTCCGTGACCCAAGTCTTTCTACCCGGGTTGGGTGCACGAGATTCGGATCTTTGAGTAGGAATCCCCCGGGTAGACACCCGGACGCCGCCTTTGGGGACGCCAGGTCCCTCTAGAGAGAGGGAGGGACGGGGAATGACAGAATATAGAAAGTACGGCTCGCCCCGGGTCCCCCGGGTCTCCGTGTAGACACAAAGATGTGTCAGAGGGGAGGTACACGCGTTTATTTTAGTCCCTACCGGTTCATCTGTGGACATATATGTCAGTGGAAGAGCCGGTCTGTCTATAAATAAACGACAACATATTTACTCCCTTTAAACGTGAGTCGGGACTTGTGAACCGATGGGCCCGGTAGGAGGGCAGAGGGGTCTCCGAAGAAGGGACTCTTACCGGCGCCAGGCACTGTGGAGTAGGGCGAGATGAACTTCTGGTCCGCGGCCGACCCCTTCTAGACAAAGTGTGGACATGGACCCCGGAGCCTCCCACGGGCCCGACAGTCTCTTTAGGGTCCGCGGTGCCGACTCAGGTCGGAAGGCACTGCCCCTCCTTCACGGAATTTTCCGTCCACGAGACCAGGACAGTGTGCAACAAAATACCCTGCCAGGGATTTGGTCTCGGACAAGGTAACCCGGACGAAATTTCCCCAGCCGGGTGGAGGGGCCCGACTCACCTCTACTACGCTTTGCTCCGCCCCCACATTTGGTACTTACAGTCCAAGATCGGGGCAGAAGTCGGGGGTGTGAACTACTTTGTAGTCGTCCCTTTACAGGCCTAAGAGGAAGCCGATTGACACTTTGTGCACCACACATCCGACATCACTATTTCAGTCCTCTTACAGAATTCCCACAAGAAAAAAAAAAACTACACCTCGTAAAAAATAACTTAGACAACGCTGTTACGAAGACTAAACACAAACCCACAAACCTGGACTCCGTGCACAACGGACTGGTTCCTACCTTGGACGTTGGAGAACGTATCCTTTCTCTTCTGAATTGGGGACTTGACGGTTCCATCAGGATTCCCACAAGAAAATCCTACGCCCCCTACCGTTTGACTCAAAGTCTTAACACTCCTTCCCGTAATAAAAAGAAATGATCATCATAAAATTTTACTTTTATAACATTAGTTAAGGATAAATTAACGTTTCAAAGATCTGGTTCACTACCGTAAATTTTTTTATAAAAAAATTTGTCAAAAGACACAATTCTGGGTCGAAAGTGTACTGTATAGTAGTCATCGGGGACCTCACTGACTCCCCGACCTGACGGTTCTTTTAGGGGGGTTTAGTAAACTAAAACATTAAACGTCAAGGGAACGCACGGACGCATGAGTCGGTGAAGTCAGCACTGAGAAACGTCAAGGGAACACGGATTGGGTCGAACCAACTTATAGAAAGCACACAAATTGGTTAGCTCAAAACAGGATGTCTCAAGGAGAAGTCTACAGAAGGACAAGTAGACGACACCAAACGTCGTAAACCCCGTAACAAATAAGTAAGAGAGAGGATGGGGAAACAGACCGTAAAAACGACGTTCTTAGAAACGGGGGTGTCCGAAAAGTAAGAAAAGTGGAGCTAAAAAATGATTATAATGAAAAATCAATTTTATACTGACCTAAACAAATAGAGAAAAGAATATCAACCACAAAACCCCCTTGATAAATTCTTGAGGATGGGGGTTCCAGTATTCTTGAAGGGACCACCGAGTCTGCCATTTCGCAGACAGATGTTACTCCCTCTAGGCCCAAGCTAGAGACCCAACCCTTCTATGGGACCTCTTCCTTTACCGGTGGGTGAGGTCATGACAACGGACCTTTTAGGGTACCTGCCTCCTCGGACTATCTGATGTCAGGTACCCCCGCGTTTCTCGACCTGTGTTGACTCGCTGAAGTGAGTGGGGGTTCCAGTATCTCTATAAGGGAATATAATAGACGACTTTTGTGACTCCAAGACGGAAAGTGTAAATTCAGAAATTGAGTGGAAAAAACCAAAAAACAAACAAAACGGACACCGTACTTCATTAAAAATGAAGTGAAAAGACACCTACTGGTCAAAGAACCCGTGGTAAACAACTTTCAGGAAAGGTTTGGCGATTGGACCCCCTATGGATACAAGCTAGGGACCCATTTCTTCTAGGGGACCTTTTCCCGTACCGATGAGTGAAGTCGTAAGAACGGACCTCTTAGGGTATCTGTCTCCTCGGACCACCTGACGTCAGGTTCTCCAGTGTCTCTCAGTTTGTGATGACTCGTTAATTGTATGTGTGTGTGTGTGTAGGACCCCCTTTGTCGAGACGGTGTCAATCCCAACGACTATGTACGTACCTATGTATCTAGATAAGTCATGAAAAAAAAAAGACAGATAGGAACGTGGATATGTTGTAAAGAATCGCTGATATGGAAATTAATCTTCCGAAGGGACAAACGAGTCTTCCATTTCTTAGAAGGACGATACGTCCTCTGGATCTAAACTAGGGACCCAGCCCTTCTAGAGGACCTCCTTCCGTACTGTTGGGTGAGGTCATAAGAACGGACTTCTTAGGGTAGTGTCTCCGTGGACCACCCGATGTCAGGTATCACAGTGTTTCTCAACCTGTGCTAACTCGTTGATTCGTCGTACGTTTAATACCAGAGGAGTAAACTTTTGAACCTAATTACTATGTGTTCATTACTTTCATACCATTTTTACTTGAATCTTTTACGTATACGTACGCAAGTTTACAAAGAATCGGTGTCCTTGCGGACACGTTTACAGGAAACCATTTCCTGTTTACCCGAGGTGTACAGGAAACTCCGAGTCACGTAAGCAAACACCACCGACTTACTACTCAGTGGTGCGATAGGAAAGAGAGAAGACCAGGAGGGTCTCGTGGACCGTTAACCGGTACAGCTTCTTAGTCCCAGTACCCATCAGGAGGCTCGTGTTGGGTCCTGTCTTTTAATATGTTCAGTTACTCCGATTCATGAAATTCCCTGTTTTCTATTTTAATGACCAGTCCTTATTTTCTTATATCGTTCTTGTATTTACTTCGTCCCTTCTTTCTGTTCTTAGGTAAGTAATGAGTTCTCTGAAAAAAAAGACAGGTCTGTCCTTCTCTACTTTCACTTCTCTTACTTTTTTTCTCGAAAATTTCTTTATCTATAGTCACGGTAGGGAATCTCGTCATCAGAGGTTGGAAAGTCCGTGGTTACTGGTAAAACACCTTCTGTTAAAAAGGTACCTGAACCCCTCCAGCCTAAAACTCTACTAGGTCCACACAACGTAAAGGACACGTGAAATAAAGATAATAATAACATAGTCGAGGTGGAGTCTAGTGGTCCGTAATCAAGGGTCTCCAACCCCTGGGGACGGAATCCTGTAACGAACTCTTTTCCTTCGTTTGTAAATTTACCAGAACATTGACCCAATGGAAAGAAACCGACACTAAAAGACAACGTTGACTCGGAGTTTCATCGACTAAGAATGTACCCAATAAACACTTTGAGTCCTTCCTTTTTGACAGGGACGACTTTCCGTGTACCCCTGTTCTCCCGTTCAGAGGGTTCTTCGACGATCATGAGGGACCCCGAGGAACTCGGTGATTTACAGGAACTTTTGTGAAACGTTGGAACTTTCACTGGACGTGGACTTCGTGCTGATTACTACTCTTCACCGCCGACGGATCTGTCGACGAGCGACTGTGCTCAGACGTCCAGGACTCTACGAGACACTCTACGTCTGAGGACCAGACAGTGGGGTCAGTGACGGCGGTCGGAGAAGGAAGAATCGTCCACGGAACCTAGTAACAAAATACGGGGTGTAAACTCTCGGTACTACAAACACTTCGTCCCTTAAACCTTCGACGGTTCTTTCTAAACGTGTCCCGAGCCGGGGTGTCGTTTCTCGTTCGAAACACCGAAGTCACAGAACTTTATTGTACAACCAAAGTGAAACGAGTTCACTTGGTATAAAGAGGGATCAGAAGTTTCAGGGACCTCTTCGTGTCTCAATAACCACCTTAGGTGTTCCGGTAAACACGCACCCCAAACTTACCTCAGAAACTAAACGTGGATGTCCATGACATTAAACGGTTTTCATTTTCCTAAAACAACAATAAGTATATGTTCAAATAATCTGAAAAACAACGTGAATTTCATCATCTTGTTTGTCAATAAACCAAGTCAATATTAATACACTCCGAACTCTTTTTTTTAGTAACAGAAAAAAGGGGGATTAAACTCTCTATGAGTGACAGAGAAAAAATTTTGTTTTAAAAAAATAAAATAACTTTATGTCAACTAAATATTACAATGTAATTAAAGACGACATGTCGTTTCGCTAAGTCAAAATATATGTATATATATATGTGTGTGCGAAAAAGTATAAGAAAAGGTAATACGAAATAGTGTCCTATGACTTATATTAGGGGACACGACATGTCATCCAGGAACGTCAAACGTAACCGAACAGGGTTTGAGGGTTAGGTAGGAAGGGGTGTGAAGAGGAGCCACCGTAGGTGTTCAAACAAAAGACGCAGGCACTCAGACAAAGACAAAACATCTATTTAAGTAACCACAGTATCAAGTCTAAGACGTAGATTCACAGAAATTACTCGTCTTTGAGAGTCGGCCTCGTCTTGAAAGTCACATTGAGACTTGTGACGGGAGATCACAGACGTGTCCGTTTATGTCGACTTCTCGAACCGCGTCCTCGGGGTTCCACGAGATAGGTAGACGAACCTTAAGGACCGATACACGTATGGTGTCTGTCCAATCCGACACCGACGGGGGTGACGAAGACCAGAGGAAGAGATGCAGTGAGATCCCCCAGTCTGTGTACGGTGACTTCAAAGCCCTTGGTGAATAAATGGACTCACTAAGTACACTGTAGTACTTGTCTTTAGTCACTATCCTTGTTTGTCAGGTGACAAACCAGATGTGGAACCAGTTCTCTACCTGGAACATATACCCCAAAGATCACGAAGACTTGAACCTGGTTCGTGATTCACAATCAGTGAGTCAGCACAAACTGAGAAACACTAGGGTACCGGACATCCGGTGACAGGTACCTTGAGAGGTCCGTTCTTATGACCTCACCTAATGGTAAAGGCAGAGGTTCGTAATTTTCCGTCAATTTTCGGTTGAACAATTCATGACAGCAATTCAGTGTGTTTGTCTAAACATGAGATAAAACATTTTCTTTTAAACCACACGATTTTCCTTTTTACCAGGGTCGTCTGGTCTCTCTTAGGAAGTTAGACAGACGAATTTTTTCAACGTGTTAAACTCTCGACGTTCAATTCAAAATAAACCCCGTTTCACTCATGACGTCAGGTCGTCTGTCGTGGAGTCACTCGAGACTCTTTGACGAGGGTTCTCCGTCCCCCTCTTTCGGTTATATCTGTACTAAAACTACTTCACCCTTATGTACACTAGTTCGTACATAAAAAGGTCTTCCAAAGATGAGTAGAACATTTCGAAAACGATCGGGACTCCTTGTCAATGGTGACACTTCTTAAAAGGACGAAAAGATCTATACGTCTCTATATTCTTAACCCCGATATTTTAACTGAGGACTTTTATATATTGATAGACTTCTGGATCGACCGGTCAAAAAGTGGGTCCTGACTCCCGGAGTAAAGACGAGAGGTGGGACTTGAGGAAAGTCCCCCACAACTTCCAGTCGTCGACGTCGTCGAGAACTAAATTAGGAACATTCCCATCTACCGTTCACGGGTACCGTTCACGGTTGAACATCAACTGTTCAGGTGTAGTCTACACTTCTTCCACACTAATTGGAAAGTTACACAATTATAAGTCAATCGTTAACAGATATAAGAGTATGAGTAAAATATAAATAAATATAAGTATAACGTATGTATAAATAAAATATATATAATATATACAAATATAATATACCTGTCTCTCCGGACCGTACGACGTCAGGTACCCCAACGTTTCTCAACCTGTACTGACTCGATGACTTGACTTGACTATAAACATAAATAAATATAAGTATAATATCAATAAAACAGTTCAATAGTATTGAGTGTGATAATCTGGAACTTTCAAATTTTGAATTACTTTGAAACCACACTTACTCTTTCTCTAAAACATTTTGTGTACGTGTTGTGTATGTGTTCTTGTGTCCTTTGTTCTCAAAGTTTCTAAAGACAAAGAAAAGTAACACGTAAAGAAAAGGAGGTCCTTTACCATCTCTGTTTTTAGAATTTATAAATTTTCGGTCATCAAGATAACTCACTGACTATGATAAAATGGGGAGAAAAATCAGTACGTGGATTTAGACACTTTTACTCTTTCTGCTTTCGTAAGAATACCTTCTCTTAGGTCACGGTCGAGTCTAATGTACGTTACTCTCTAAAAGTGTTTGGTCAGTAAGACAAATCTAAGTCTCTCCACTAACTCAACCGAAGAGATCGTTAATCGTAAAAGGTCCTCTTCTCCTCAAGGCGTAACCCTTTGGGCGACCGAAAGGACCACCCAGTCTACCATTTCTTAGGTGGACGGTTAAGTCCTCTCCGTCCTCCGTGTCCAAACTAGGAACCCAACCCTTCTAGGGGACCTCTTCCTTATCGTTGGGTGAGGTCATAAGAACGGACCTCTTAAGGTACCTGTCTTCTCGGACCGCCCGATGTCAGGGACCCAAGTGTTTCTCCACCTATGGTGACTCACTCATTGTTGTCCTGACAACCCTTCGGACGCCTACTTTGATGACCTTGATCATACGGTGGATTACCAGTGAGGTGTGTAACGTCGAATGATCCTTTTATCTTCTTTATGGTCTTTAAAGGAAATCGTTTCCCGAAGGGTTCACCGAGTCACCATTTCTTAGGTGGACGTTACGTCCTCTCCACCCAAACTAGGGACCCAGCCTTCCAGAGGTTTCTTAACCTGTACTGAATTGATGATTTGTTGTTGTTGTTAAGAATGAACTGAGTCCAATTTTAAGAGTAGTTTATGATTTTAAACGATAAACATGATTTATAGGTAAGTGAAAAATACCTTTTTTTAGAATAGGCACCGGAGTTCGGAATAGACGATAATCTGGTAAACTTTGTCACGACAAAAGATCTGGTCTCTGATTTCAGTTCACAGTAGTAGGAAAAACCGGTAAAGGGAGTCAGGCCCTAGGTTAGTGTGAAATCGACGGAAAATTCACCTGTAAGGGAGTCGGTAAGGACACCAAGAACTGGGCCTACAAAACTTCTCGTAACGAGTCAATAAGACATCTTACTGAAGTAAACCTAAAGAGGTTACGGAAAGTAAACTCCGTCCTTGTAGTGTCTTTACTGGGACGTAGGATGACTCATGCAGAACGTCCTGGGTGTCCTACATGAACAGGATTCTGACTACCACAAGTAAAACTCGAGTTAATTAAAACCTAGGCACAATCGTGACAGTGTTACGACAAAGGAACGAACCTACCATTGTGTCACCAATATATTCTTTTAGAGGAACTAGTATACTTTATGTGTGGAACTGAGATGCACGTTCTCAACTTGGTTGTGTCGCCGTCTCCCACCTCCACTCACACGAACACCGACCTAGAGGAGGGAAGGACAGGTCCCAAGACCCAGAGACGAAGGAGGAGGGACGGGAGTGAACCCCAACGGACCGACCCACACTCAGGAAACTCGGAACCGAGGACAAACAGGTTCCCCTCTGGTTAAAGGAAGTGGACAAGATGTCGTAGAGAGAGGGTCCCTACAGGTTTCTAGTTTTATTCTTAGTGAGAGTCCCAGTCCTTTCTGTACACCCGGGACCCACCTCTCTCTCATAACTTAGGGAAGTACCAATTCCCACTCTTCAATCCTCTCCCACACAGATTTGTCGGACCACTTTACTTCAGTCCAGAGTCCTGTCTCAGACAGGAACCAGGGAGGACAGGATACGTGGACACCGGTAAGAGTCGGGGGTCCCGGAGGGAAGATCCGACAGAGAAGCCTATGTGTGTTCTACAAAAGTTTGGTACTTACTCTAGAATGGTTCCTGTAGCATAGGAATGGTTCCCAGTATGGTTGAGATCTCGTCACGGGTATACACTTGTCACTACAGAGTTCAATCAAAACACTGAGCAGGTTCGTCCACCCCACTCAATTCTCAAGACACCAGAGGACGTCCCAGTGACGGGACCCAACCTACGTCCTAAGAGTCAACCGTCGGAGTGGAATCGTAAAAAAAATTCTACAAATAAGCCTATATTAACTAAATGTTACAACGTAATCAAAGTCCACATTTCGTATTACTTAGTCAATATACATGTATACGTACACACACACACATATATATATATATATAAATACGTACATATATAGGTAAGAAAAAGTCTAAGGAAAGGGTATATCTATTAATATCTTATAACTCATCTCAAGGGACACGATTTGTCATCCAGAAATAATTAATAGATAAAATACATGTGACGACGACGATTCAGCGAAGTCAGCACAAGCTGAGACGTACTGGGGTGTCTGCCGTCGGGTGGTCCGAGGAGGCAGGGACCCTAAGAGGTCCGTTCTTGTGACCTCACCCAACGGTAAAGGAAGAGGTTACGTACTTTCACTTTTCACTATCACTTCAACGAGTCAGCACAGGCTGAAAATCGTTGGGGTACCTGACGTCGGATGGTCCGAGAAGGTAGGTACCCTAAGAGGTCCGTTCTCATGACCTCACCCCACGGTAACGGAAGAAGTAAAAGACATATCATCACATATATACAATTAGGGTTAGAGGATTAAATAGTGTAGAGGGGTACCAGGGGGAAACTATCGGTATATAAATGTAAACTTTAGACACCCAGATCAAGACAAAACATTTATTCAAGGAAACATAGTTAAAAAATCTGAGGTGTGTAGTCACTATAGTAGACCCGAAACAGAAAGAGACTAAAGTAAGTGAATCATACGATTAGAGATCCAGGAAGGTACAATGACGTTTCAACGGGGAATCAATCGCGGAACCATTCCTGATTCAATTAGGAATGATTCAATTCGCAGAGTCGTGCTCCTGATTCGAACTTAATGAGGTCTGGTCCTAGCAACCGAACAGGGGTGATAAAGGACTCGCGTGTCTGAAGTCGGACTCTACACTGGTTGGATCTGGAGTCAAAGGAGCACCAAAGTACGTAAATTGGTGTATAAGTACGGGTTTATGCTCTGTACCGTAACAAACCACACAGCTAAGTGATAGTCAATCAAGTCAACGAGTCAGTACAGGTCGAGAAACGTTGGGGTACCTGACGTCGTGCGGTCCGAACATTTAAATACCTTCACAGTGTAACTACATCTCTTCACGACACAGGGTTCGCAAGTCGGGTACACGAAATGGTCGCCCTGTGTGAGCACATCGGGAGTGGTCCTAGAACTGTTACTAGTCTAGGGAGGACATAGTCATTAACACGGGTACGAGGAGGTGGCAAACGTCATAAAACTTTAGTCGTAACGCAAAGACTCCGGATTTGTCAACGGAGCTTAAATCAAGTTTATCTCTTATGAAAAGATACTTTCTAAAAATCGTCAAATAGTAAATCACTTTATTTTACTACATGTCTCCTCTCTTCCCTCCTCTCTCTTCTTTACTCTTCCTATGTCCCCGCCCCGTCTGTTACCTCCAGAATTTAATAAGGGGACGGTGGACTGTGCCACTTACTGGTCTTGTCCGTACCGGACCCGTCCCGACCGGAGGGGAACTTCTAGGACGGAGGGACCGGAAACAAGTGCACTGTCTCTTACAAGTTCTTATAGGTGAACGTACCCCGAGAGACCAGGGACATAGGTGGTAGTCCTTAGGAGGCAATGGACAGAGAAAGAGTACCGAGTAAAAGTCTTGGGTCACCTACGAGTCGTTCGTGACTAATATAAGTAGATAGGAAGGACCAATTAGGACCGGAGACGACGAAGGAGTCGGTTTCACCTTATCTATGTCTAAGACCGACTCCAGGACCGATGGGTACGACCTTCCGGCATCCCCAGTGACCTGACACCGACTTCACCTCTATACTGGGGGTGGGATAAGACATCTTCAATCTTTCTGGTAGGAGTCCTGGGTGACGGGTCTCGGAGTATCTTTGGGTCGTTACAGTCCACGGGAACCACCGTGTACTCACCTGAGAACGGATTTTCGTGTCGGTACTACCAAGGGTTGAGACAAGTAGGAAGGAAGACACTGAACTTCAGGACCCACCAAACCCTCCCTGGTCAGTCCGGAGTACCTTACGTAAACTCGACCTCCGGGGGAGTGGTTCACGTGTCTGTAGACAGACGGACAAGGACCCGAGGACCAAGAGAGTCGTTCCATCTCCTTTCTCCAGTCCCCGAGACGTCGGTCTTGTCCATCCCAAATTCATATACCCGGAGGATCATCGACACACTGGAATCTTACCCCAATGGGTTAGTTCTTCGTTATAAGGATGGATAAGGGTAGAACATTCTCTAAATTTACTTTATCTCTTATCTTTTATGTCTGGTATCTTGA
Organism: Capra ibex; assembly: GCA_006410555.1. Lineage (NCBI taxonomy): Eukaryota > Metazoa > Chordata > Mammalia > Artiodactyla > Bovidae > Capra > Capra ibex. Next base: position 2,783,975 of record SJYO01048541.1, read on the forward strand.
ACTGGGTTCACTCTGTGGTCCTCATAAAGGAAAGGAAAGAAGTAAGGACATAGAAATGTAGAAGGTGGACGGAACGGAAGGGAGGGAGGAAAGAAAGAAGGGAGGGAGAAGGAGGGATAGGTTTCGTTTCCTCATACAACGTTTCAGATCCACCATCCAGATTCCTATACACGATACATAAGTGTCACACGGAGATATATAAACCTTATAAGGAAATAATTTTTCATTTTATAATTTTATTATGGGTGAACTTTTATTTACGGATTGTCAGGTGTGGTCTGTTTGACTTCGTCTTAGAGGAACCGACCCGGAGGAACGGAAAAAATCCCCGAGTGTCACTGAGGTAACCCGTCGACCTCGACTAGGAGTACCGGGTTAGGGAGGTAGTTTTGACGAGCTAACATTCTTTTCACTAAGACGAGTCAGGTTTAACTCAACCTCTGGAGTTGCGTTCCGTCGAAGAGAATCGTCTATATCCAAACACAGTCTTCTTAACAACCCCGTTTAGAACTTCTAAAACCGTTATCGTTACTACTTTCTACGGGTGAATGGAAATAGATAAACAAACCTGGTCTCTTGTCACCCCTGAAATGGGATTTCTTCTGATTTGCCTACATTCAGGTGAAATACAGGGAGGGGGTCCCGTCCCTACCCTTTGTCGACCCCGCCTCCCCCTTGGACCGTTTGTACGAGTCAGACTCAAGAGGAGTACACTCACTTATAGTCCCGTAGTCGTAGTCTCGACTCCATGGGATTCAAGGTGGGGTCTCTCCTGGACTGAAGACCAGTTGGGAGTTATGGGGTCTGGAGCCGGAACCGGCGTACGGTCCATGAACACGGTTTGTTTTGAACTAAGTCGAAGACCCGAGACGTTTAGACTCCTACACCCTCTGTGCCCTTCTGACTGAGTTTCTCTACGACATGAAATAGAAGACATGTTACCTGAACGTTTCTTTTCGTTCGTGTCACGGGACACGTGAGGCCTGTTTTATAATCCCGAATTTTTTTACACTTTCACAATCAGTGAGTCAACACAGGTTGATAAACACTGGGGTATCCGATATCGGACGGTCCGAAGAGACAGGTACCTTGAGAGGTCCGTTCTTATAACCTTCCCTATCCGTAAAGGAAGAGGTCCCCTAGAAGGACTGGATCCTTAGATTCGACCAAGAGGGTGTAACGTCCGTCTAAAAATGGTAGACTCGGTTACGCCTTTGGGAATCCCGATTTTCCGTCCGAACGAAAGGCATTAGATAGTTACTCTTTTTTATATGTCGTTTTAGTACGTCCTCACAAACAATGTACGTCGGGGTTCCGGTAGTGTCACTACCACTAATATTCTTTCACGACTGGACTTGACCCTGGTTCAAGTCCTTAATCTCCCACATCTTAAATTAGAGTCGGGATCTCCCCCTCCCACTGACAGAACACGACCGGGAGCTAAGTTTCTTTGTTTACTAGTATCTCGTAATAATTGTTTTTAGGTACGTAGTAATGTTATTTCTACAAGTGTTGTCAAAACACAAAATAAATTTTGACAGAGACTAGACCCACAAAACTCCGAGTTTACGTCGTCTATTTTCTTGACACAGAGCAGACACAAAACAAAGCACCAAAATTCCCCTCCTTATTGGAAAGGACTTGCGGGAGGGTAATCAAAATTGTATTCTCACTGGTTCCATTCAGTGGTTAGGAAACAGAGGTGACTGTAGTTGGGGGTCCGTTACAGGGGTCATAACCGGGGTGTTCGAAAATAGGCTTCCGGTCGTCCATTGACCAAAGGGTAGTCACCTTCCACCCCCTAGGGTCATGGAGAGTGGGACTCGAGGACCACCCGGAGGATCCTACGGTGTAGAAACGAGGTCTGCGTCCGGTTCAGACGATCACGCCACTCGGACTCGCGAAAGGGGTGAAGGGACATGAGAGGGGATGGGAGAGGACGGGGGGTGGTTCTGACCTCTAAGAACACGAGAATAAAAGTGTTCCGGGAAGAGACAAAAAAGTGGGTAAAGTTGTCGTAAATTTAGACAGTCGTAAACTGCACGGTCACACACCGTAGACCTGAAAGTTTACGTCTTCCCTACAAGTGTACCTTTCATTTATTTATTTCGGGGACGAGGGAGAGGTTGACCTAAACATATTAACACAGTCTGTATTACCTCACACAAATTCTTCACGTGTCACGCATACACACAACTCTCTACCAAAGGTGTGTGTGCGACTTATATCCAGACTTGAGAAATACCAGACTATTTACTCTTTAATCGTCTTGGTTGACAGCTTCCTTAGTCGTGGAGCATGAACTGTCGTTCTTTGATCTGAGTTCTTCGAAGTCCGTACACACTAGAAGGAGACTTTCGTCGTAGGTAGACAGGATCAAGACAGACGACTCTTCCAGAACTCCGTTGTCTAGGAGTTCATTACACCTTGGACTGTGGTCCTCCAGTTGATGGTCTGTGGTAACAGGTGAGTTTCCTTAGGTCCTAGAAGTCTCTGTGCCGACCCCGTTCCTCTCCAGTTTTACTCGGACCTTACACTCCGTGTTTCACCCTTTCGTGAGTCTCAGAGTCGACGGTATTATTGTCTCCAAGTGTCTTCTGACCCCCTAAGGAGTGTCAAGACCTTCGACCTCTAGGTTCTAGTTCCACGGTCGTCCCAACCAAAGACCACTCTGGGGAGAGGGACTCAACGTCTACCCGTTATATATTACAGTCTTTCGTTTCCTTTGATTCCTCGGAGAACTACTCCCACTTTCCCCTCTCACTTTTCGACCGAATTTTAAGTTGTAAGTTTTTGCTTCTAATACCGTAGATCAGGGCAGTGAAGTACAGTTTATCTACCTCCTTTTCACCTTTGTCACCTTTTGAAGTAGAAGGATCAAAGGTTTTAGTGACGTCTACCACTGACGTCGGTACTTTAATTTTCTGAGAACGAGGAACCTTTCTTTCGATACTGTTTGGATTTGTCACATAATTTTTCGTATCTGTAAAACGACTGTTTGTAGGTATATCAGTTTCGATACAAAAAAGGTCCTCAGTGCATACCTACACTCTCAACCTGGTATTTCCTCCGACGCACGACTTCTTAACTACGAAAACTTGACACCCCGACCTCTTCTGAGAACTCTCAGGGAACCTGTCGTTTTTCTAGTTTGGTCAGTTAGGATTTCCTTTAGTTGGGAATTATAAGTAATCTTTCTGACTACGACTTCGACTTCAAGGTTATAAAACCGGTAGACTACCTTTTCTGGGACTACGACCTTTTTTAACTCCCGTCCTCTTTCCCTACTGTCTTCTACTCTGTCAACCTACCGTACTGACTGAGTTACTTGTACTCAAACCTGTTTGAGGTCCTCTATCACTTCCTGTCCCTTCGGACCCCACGACGGTAGGTACCCCAACGTTTTTTAACCTTTTGAATCTCTGACTTGTTGTTCTTACATATTACTTAAAGACTTCAGTTTGGATCTACGAAATACCATAAAACTGGGAAGTAACCTTGGTCTACTCCTCTACGGGAAGTAGGTTATTCGGACTAAGGATCATAATTATTGTGAGACGATTTTACAGACAAGGCGATCGTCCGCACACAGGTGGAACGAGGAGACGTAGGGGTCACGGATCTGGTGTTGGACCTTGGGACATAGACGACTCATTTATAGAGGACCTTCTCACTTAACCTTGATTTTTTACTTACTTTAGTGTTTTTTATCCCCAGGATTACCCTGGAAGTACGGTAGACGATTTACTCTCCTCTCATTATCAGTACTAAAGATAAACTTTTCAGTTCTGGTCACTACTAATTCTGATTCTCAACTCTGAAATCTTCGAATGATTTTTAGTAAGGCTTTATGAATGACCATCTGTAGAATGACACACGTTCCATTGAAACGGACCGAGTGTCGAGTCTCTGTCTAGACCAACATTCGAGGGTGGTCAGTGAGGGAGTGACGCACTAGAACCGATTCGACTAATTGGAGAGAGATGTCGGAAGAGGTGCAGACGTACTACCTTTGAAGCTCTTGACGGACTTTCCTAACGAAATCTCAGACACTCCATAAAGACACTTTTTGAACCGTCTTCGTCTGTGTCTCATTTCCAAGTTTTCGGACTCTTGAGAAGAATATAGCGTTTATACATTATAGTCTTAGGTCTGACTACCTCCACTGGTACTACGACGTTTCTACTCGGAACCGCCTAACAAGACTACCTACAAATATAACTCTTACGGGACCCTTCACCGGACGTGAGTCACAAATCTACTGGGACCATCGTCTTGACGTTCTAGACGTCTGTCACTGGTAGGTAGCCGATGTCGGTTGAGGACCGTGGTGTACGGAAGTAGGACGACCCGTCTGTCCTGACGTCCAATCGTCGTGTGGAGACGTGTCGAGTTGGTACGAGAATCTATTAGTGATGAAGTTTACGGTCTAAGTGTTCACCTGTTGGTAGTCATGGCGCAGCGGGTGGAAGGAAAGCTGAAGAAAAGTAAGGTACGAGGGAACGAGACTCATGATTTATGTACTTGTCCCCTGTGACCAAAAGGTTTCCTGTGTAGGTACGTGACATGTCGTCGTCGGAAGTCGGACCCCACGAGAATAAGGACCTCCTTTGACTTAATAATAGCGCGTCCATAAACCCGTTCCCATATTCTTGTAGGGACGGGTGTGGAATTGAGGACATGGTCGCAAAGGATTCTAACTAGATTTATCGGGTATAGGGCAAGAAGTACCTTACATCTGAGGAGGAAGTGGTTTGAGTTCGACATGACGTGAAGAAGTGTCACCTTTTGGGAGGTCCCGTAATGGTCGTGTCTACACGAGGAATTCCTACTTAGGTCAGTAATACTTTACGTTCCCCCCAAGACCAGAAACTGACCGAAGAGGATTTTCACTTTACACAGGATTTATTCTGTGCGAACCTCGGAACAATCCTATAAGACTCAACGTACGCTACCTACCTATACTACGGGGACCTTTGATAAACTACCATGTCTATAAATTTCTGTCCAGAAAGGTTTACTTTTCTCGAAAAAGGTGTCTTTAGTCTACATGACAAACGAATCAAGGAAAATTGATCTCTCACGGGTTCTGGTCATCGGATCCTTTCCTGATGAAGAAGACGATTCGGGTGGTGTGTCAATAGACTTAGGGGTTTGGACGACTAGACATCAGGGTGGAACTACCTTTTTCCTCCTTCTGGTCAACAAACACGGGTGCATTGAAAAACAATTCTATCGTCGAATGTCGAGAGACGAGTGAAAGAGACGTCGATTCTACAAGTGGAGAATCAACTTTAAAGAATCTCTACCCAAAACTCAGTGACGGTCCTCTCTGGTGACCGTTACAATCCGTCTTTGGTGTCGAGGTTCTTGATCCTCCACTACCACCACGTAGCTCCCCCACGCCGACCCACGGATTATCGTCAAGAGGTTCTAGATGAACCGACATCCCCCAAAAACTTTACGGGTTCTTACAAACGTAACAAAACACAAAAGGAATTACTCTGTGTGTCTTGTTCCCCTTCTTGTGCCTAAAGTGTCGGATACTTGGAGTTAAACTTTTAGCGATTATTCCTGGATGATATATCGTGTCCCTTGAGATAAGTTTATGAGACATTACCGGATATGCCCTTTTATTAGATTTTTATTCTTACCTATATACATACACATATTGACTAAGTGAAACAATATGTGGTCTTCGATTATGGGGTAACATTTAGTTGATGTGAGGTTATTTTTAAAAAAATTTTAACGAGGACTGAATTGTCGTGTGATCACCTCACCAGTCTACCCCTCTGGACTCAGATCCTAAGTTGAGGAAGTTAATGGAACACTCAGTTACGTACACAGATTTGAAAAGGTTAGGAGCCAAAGAAGTAGACATTTGACCCCCATTCGACATTTTGGAGGGATTTCCGAATCAACGATCGTAGACTGTGTGTCGTACACGAGGACTGATAACACCGTTCAAATCGGTACTCTCCAAGTAAATTGGAGAGGCTGGGAGTAAATAGAAGAAGGAATAACCCCGTTACAACTCCTGTTAGAGTTTTACAAATATTGCCTCAGACTGTCGACCACCGATTCAGTGCTGATCATAAGAATCATAATCGTCGTAATAAGCACAGTAATAATTACTTCAATTATGACGAATCATACTCATACTAATGACCGAAATCTTTATCAAAATTTCTAAAATTATTAGTAATTTACTAAATTATACTAAAATTATTAGTCCTTTCACACTCATTTTCCCTTCTGTATCAGTTCTGGGTCTAGACCAGGTCTTTTGACTACTAACCTACATATAAAATAATAAAAACGTAGAAACTTTAGTTTACCTGCAAGGGGAGTTGAGAGTGGGGAAGGAAATAGAGAAGACGGGAAACTTCTCGTAAGTAGAGGATAAAAGTCTAACTAAATTTTTTAGTTCGGTGCTCCGGTCATGGCCGGGAGAAAGGAGTCGACTTCACTAAAGTCAAAGGAGATTTTATACTCTAAAAAAGGGGGACCGAACATAAATGATACGTGTCTACGTCTTCCTCTTAATGAGTTCAAAACGTTATTTTTATTCGAACCGAAACGCTCGTGGACGAAAGGCGGTAAATTATTACGCTCGAGGGAAGAGGATGGTCGAAGACAAATGAGAAGACGTTTAATAAAAACAAGAGTCAACTGTTTCTATTTACTGCCCTAATTATATATAACTTCTTCAGAGACCCTTGTCATACGGTCGGGTCTCCTTCCCACCCAGAATAAAGGGAGTCCATTCCGTTGTGTCGTTTGACCTAATTCTCATTAAACGACACCCCGAATGTCTACTAGTGCTAGGTAATCACCATGTGGTAAATACTTTTAACGAAAAAGAATTTATTTTTAATCTTACTGAAAGTAATGGAACAGTCCTGACTCGGCTCGGTTGACGTACGAGGGGGTTCCCTTTCGTTTTGTAGTCACTGTTCCAAAACTAAAAACTAAATTGGAGTTGTGTTAGAGGTTTGACAACTTTCATTGTCACTTTCTTTCTACCCCGTCCCTTGAAGGTAGACACTCCACGTTCGTAGGACAACATGTTAATGTCGACTTTTGATCTTTACTATTATAAACAGTCTTGTTACTCCTTTCCCTTAGGTCCCAACATAGAAACCTCTTGACAAAAGTCTTAAAATGTTTAACTTCGTCAAATTCGTTTCTCAAACGGTTTATTGTGGTTCTGAAAGTTATCCTACCGTAAAAACAAAATTATAATATCTTAGAAAACTCAATATTTTCAGTATAAAAAGTTGGTTGACTAAGCTTGCAGTAGATTTGTAGAGGGAATAGAACTGTAGGAGTCGTAGTTCAGGTCTTTGAGAGTGTTAGTAGACTGCACAACATTTGGGAAAAATTGTAAGAACCGACAGGTTACTATCTTGTAAAAGACGAACACTCCTTACATAGTAAATAAAAACTCGGGGTTTACTACAATTCGGAAAAATTGTGTACCTATTGAAAAGTTCACTCTATTATTTTCAACAGTTTAAGTAATAAATACTGATTCAAACCTTTTTTAAAAAATTGGAAGAGACAAAATCATGGTCCCGTTTTATCAGAAGGAGAGTGTGATATAAAGGTTAAAGGTAGAATCTCGTCTCAACGGTAGTCCAGTTATGGAAGTTTCTCTTTCTTTTTCTTGTATCCCGGGTCGGTACAGGGATTGTAACATGAATTGGAGGGAGTCCAAACAGCTCTAGTTTCCGTAGCTACCCAAACCATGTTCTCGTACAGTACCCACCAACGTTTCAGTACGTAGAGGATGTTTTCTTAACCCTACACCTAGTGTGTGTACTGGGTCTTTTCTCTTTCCTTTTGCACACAAACCCCGTCAATCGATTCAATTTCATTGTGTCGCAAGAACTGACTTCTTAGGGTTCCTGTCTCTTCCGACCACCTGATGTCAGGTACTCCAGTGTTTCTCAGTCTGTGTTGACTTGTTGATTTGTTGTTGTTCTTACTATGTACTAAGACGGGGTTCAATTCGTCCCTTGACCTGGGGAGAACTTTACTCTTCTCGTTGACTGGTCTACGTAAAAATTTTTTTTACTCTAAGATTTCGAGAATGACCGGGACTCTATGGACCTCCCCGGTCCAGTCGGACAGTACTGGAGTCACCAAGGGAACCAGTACCCCTACCAGAAGTCGTTACCGTTACGTCGGGGAGTTCGTCGTGGGTCAAGGGTAGAGACGTAAACAGGTCGAACGCCTGTGTATTTAAGATTCCAGTGGTTTGAAGTGGGACCGTGGACCCGGACCCACTCGTGTCTTTTGTGTCTGAGACATACCCCCTAAGTGGTTGGTTCCCTGGATCTACCTTCTCGCTCCGTCTCATATTTGGGACGTTTTGAACAGAAATAACTAAAACGCTGAAAATGTCGGGGACTCACTTGCTCCAACACCAACCTCAGAAACCTTATAGTGTGGTTTCGTTTACGGTGTATCCGACTGTCCATTATCCAGAAGTGTGTGGGTCACCAGGTGTCACCTTAAAAGGTTTCGAGAGGACCCTCCAAATGAATTAAGAAGTTACTCAGTCTTTGAAAGTATAAGCGACCTCTGATTATCGACTGACTACTATATTGAGTCTTAGTTAGACCCCAGTTGAGAGTGTGGGTGTCTTTAGGACAGGAGGTGTTTTAATGTTTTTCATCCGGTCAATCACGACGTAAGTCTGTTGTAGATTCCTTCCTAGTCTTTTGTTCTTATCTCTGAGTGAGTCATGTCTCTATAACTCTCCAAGGGGGACCATCGTCAAGTGTTCGTTGATTTGGTTAAGTCCCAAAATTTTTCGTCTCTGTAATGAAACGGTTGTTTTCAGGCAGATCAGTTCCGATGCCAAGAAGGTCACCAGTACATACCTACACTCACAACCTGACACTTCTTTCGACTCTCGGTTTCTTAACTACGAAAACTTGACATCACAACCTCTTCTGAGAACTCTCAGGGAACTTGACGTTCCTCTAGGTTGGTCAGGTAGGATTTCCTTTAGTCAGGACTTATAAGTAACCTTCCTGACTACGATTTCGACTTTGACACTTCTCAACTGAGTAACCTTTTCTGAGACTACGACCCTCCCTAACCCCCGTCTCTTCCCCTGCTGTCTCCTACTCTACCGACCTACTGTAGTAGCTGAGCTACCTGCACTCAAACTCACTTGAGGCCTTCAACCACTACCTTTCCCTCCGGACCGCACGACGCTAAGTACCCCAACGTTTCTCGACCTATGCTGACTCGCTGACTTGACTTGACTTTACTAGTTTCTTTAGTCTTCAGAAAACCGCACGAATGGATACTTCCCATTTCCCTTTTACTTTAAGGACCTCCTTTAGTCAAGGAAGGACACACAACACAAGTCAGCGATTCAGGACAGGTTGAGAGACACTGAGGTACCTGACGTCGTTCGGTCCGAAGGGACAGGAAGTGGTAGAGGGACTCAAACGAGTTTGAGTACAAGAAACTCAACTACTACGGTAACTTGGTAGAGTAGAAGACAGTAGGGGAAGAGGAGGACGGAAGTCAGGGAGGTCGTAGTCCCAGAAAAGGTTATTGAGCCGAGAAACGTAGTCCACCGGTTACTTGGCTTCGTAACTTTGAAGTCGAAGTTGTAGTCAGGAAGGTTACTTATAAGTATGTACTGATGTCGTAAGGATGCTGACATTGAGTTACCGGTTGGACATGTGTCTTTATACTCAATGGACCTGCGAGAGGACGGAAAATTTATAACCCCAACGTAAAGTGTACTCTCGACGGAGATCCTTGGGACATTTGTAACCAACTCTCTTACTCACTAAGTAGTGAGGTAGAAGACGTCGAGCCCGAGTCTAGTTGGGTCTCTACCTTAAATCCCTTATACGTAGTCTCCCTAGGGATTTTTTATGAGAATGATTTCCCACTCTCTTACTACCCGTCTCTGGTAGTCTCTGGTCGTAGAAATAATACCCCCTTCATGGGTGAAATTTTTTGGGGAAAGGATCCTGAGAAGTTCTATCTCAGACTTAAAGAGTATCAAGTTTAGTAAAAGTCATAACAGAAGTTATACACGGTGTATTTTGTTTTTATGTACGGTTTTCCAGTGGTGGAAAAAAAAGATAAAAGAACGAAACGACGATGTAAGATATGGATATTAGATGGAAGAACACAATACGACTTTTTCTATGTTTCAATTTTTCATTTCTTACGACTATCCGTCGATATACATTTTCCCCTTGTAAAAGAGTTTGGTGTATGTTTCTGTTTAAGTTTACGCTCTGATCTTTGGCATTTTGACGACCTTCTCTTGTGTCCGACTTATGGGAAACTGGATTCAGTATCGGTATAGAAAAACCCAGGCAGAGGACGTCATTGCCTCTGTTTTAGTTTTTAGTCGTTTACCCTGGATTAATTTGAATTTTCGAAAACGTGTGGTTTCCTTTGGTAATTGTCTTACTTTTCTGTTAGTGACTTACTCTTTTTTTTATTTACACGTTCACTATACTGACTATTCCCCAATTTTAATTTTTTCATAATTGTCGAGTACAACACACGACACAGCGAGTAAACACAGGCTGAGAAGCTCTGTGGCACCTGACATCGGGCGGTCCGAGGAGACAGGTGCCCCAAAGAGGTCCGTTCTTATGACCTCACCCAACGGTACGAGAGGAGGTCCCCTAGAAGGGTTGGGTCCCTACCTCGGGTCCAGAGGGAGTAACGTCCGTCCAAGAAATGGTTGACTCGATGGTCTCTCAGGGCAATTGTCGAGTATATGTATGTTTTTTTTTTTTTGGTTGGGTTATTTTTTTCATTATCCGTCTTCGGGATTATCTATAAAAAAGTTTCTTCTGTGTGTCTGATGATTGTCCGTGTACTTTTCTACGAGTTGTAACGATTAATAATCTGTTCACATTTAATTTTGACATTACTCCATAGTGAGGTAGTCAAGTCAAGTCGGCGAGTCAGCACAGGTCGAGAAACACTGGGGTACCTGACGTCGTACGGTCGGAAGGAACAAAATGGGTAGAGGACCTCGAACGAGTTTGAGTACAGGTAGCTCAACCACTACGGTAGGTTGGTAGAGTAGGAAACGACAGGGGAAGAGGAGGACGGAAGTTAGGAAGGGTCGTAGTCCCAGAAAAGGTCACTCAGTCAAGAAGGGTAGTCCACCGGTTTCATAACCTCGAAGTCGAAGTCGTAGTCGGGAAATGAAGTATGGTCAGTCTTATCGGTAGTAATTTTTCAGATGGTTATTGTTTAACAACCATTCCCACACCTCTTTTCCCTTGAGAGTATGTGACAACCACCCTTATATTTAACCACGTCAGTGATACCTCTTATCATACCTCCAAGGAGTCTTTTTGATTATTGTCTTGATGGTATACTAGGTCGTTAAGGGGAGAACCCGTATATAAGTCTTTTTTTTTGGGGTGACTGAGTGTTTCTATGTACGTGGGGTTACAACTATCGTTGTGATAAATGTTATCGGTTCTGTACCTTCGTTGGGTTCGCGGGTAGTTGATTACTGACCAAATTCTTCTCCACCATTTATATATGTTGTCTTATTTTGAGTCGGTATTTTTTCTTACTTTAAGACGGTAAACGTCCTTGTACTTACCTGGATCTCTTATAGTATGAATCACTTTATTCAGTCTGGTTCTTCCCGTTTATGACCTACTATAGTGAATATACATCTTAGATTTTTTACTAACACATATCGTTTTTTTATATACATCGTTTTGTCTTTGTCTGAGTGTCTGTATCTTTTTTTTTCGATCACCCCTTTCCTTCACCCTCCTTACTCAATACTCATTCACTAATTCTCTATGTTTGGTAATACAAATTTTATCTATTGGTTGTTCTTATATAACATGTTGTGTCATTTTATATCGTTCATAAAAAAGTATCGAAATTTTTATAACTTAGTGACACAACCTGTGAACTTTCATTATCCTACAATATTTAGTCAATATAAAGTTATTTTCCATTTTTATTTCATACAATAACAGGACACAAAACGAAATTTTCCACATAGTAAATTTTCACTTCATTCAATAAAAACAAAAGGACGGGTAATAAAACCACGAACAGAAGGACCCTTCCTGCCGGGGAAGGGACCAAGGGACACGGGGTCTCAATTGGGTAGAGACAAGAGTGAACTAAACCCTCTGTGTCTCGACTCGAGATAAAGTGTCAGTAGACACCAGGAGACAGACGAAACACAGGACAGGGGTTCGTAGAGGATCACGGACGTCTGGTCTCTCCACGAACAAGAACGATTCTTCACGTTCTTCAATAACGTGAATTGTACCTAATTCCGAATATCATGAAAAATCAAAAATTTTTCACGAAACCATATAACTTCAGGTATCGTCAACAGAACGGATTGACCGGAGGAAGGAAGACCACCTTCTTGAGGGAAACAGGAAATCCCGTCCCGAACACCAGACTACCTCCACCGAACAGAAGGTTCCCAATTGTGGAGAGGGTCCGGACCAGTGCAGGTCGGGCGGCAATCTCCAGAAGACGGCTTTCTCTGCACCAGAGACCTCGTCAGTTCTTCCTTATAGTTCAGAGTTCGATATCCCTAGGTAAAAAGGATGTTCCACCCTCTTTACCAGGTCACTTAAGTTGTCCCTCTTTGTCTCCCCCGGCACCGCCCTCTCGTCCCGTAGTGACCCGACGACCTAGGAAGGTACACCCGTAAGGGTAGATCCACTCGTTTGTACAAGGTGAAGGACGAAGTCGTTTAGATTTAGAGAGAGAAGGTCGACTTTCTCAGGATTGAATGTGTATTAAACTGACAAGAAATAATTTAAGGATGACACAAGGTACATGTGTCAGGACTGTTAAAACCAAGTTCTTAGTGAAATAAATGCAATAGAATTTCCCCTTTGAAAATAAAAATCACCGAGAGACTTCTAATCGGTCAACTTGGAGGTCCCTCGTTAAGAGAGGTAAAGTGTCTCCTCTTTTCTCCGAGTCTTACTAAATCGGTGTGCGGAGAAGGGAAGAAGGAGACGAGGGTGGCGAGAGGGAAGAAGGAAGGAAGGAGGGGTGTGACCAGAGGGTACAAGATCAAGAATCTGTGGATCCTATCCGTTGAGACTGTCTCCTGCGACCTGAATTTTAACCTACACGCCAAGGGTTCGGACAGAGGTGAACGTTTATGTGTACGGGATCTAATCCCACGAATTGGAGGGAATCGGAGTCAAAGAGACAGACGTCTTACCTCTCTTAGGAAAGGGGTCTACGACCAGTTACGGACAGGGGTATAGTTGAAATTGGACAGACCGAGTGAAAGACGAAAACCGTAACTCACTCCAAAAGGTTTGTGTCAACTTAGGGGACCAGGGTCGGACGGAAGTCGACTAGAACCGTAGCTCTACTACCACAGGAGTCTCCGGTTCAAGAGGACCCCAGGAGTGAAAGATCTGACGAGTCCAACGAGGGGTGGTCGTCGTAGTCCTCGGGGGTTCTAAACAGTCTTAACGTGAAGAGTCCGGGGGGTCCTGGGGACTTGCGTTCGGATTTAAAGTCGACCTGGGTAATATCCCGCACACGGGTGCTCCCCCTTCGAGACGAGTCTTTGGGACCAAAGAGGTAGAACCGAGGTCGAGGGTGCGTGACATACACTTAGTGCGGAGTCACGACGACTAAGTTTTTCACTCTGTACGTGAAAAACAGGGAGGGGCCGAGGACCACTCCTCAGAGAAGGGATTTCGAGTTTAGTGTACGACCCCTGAGAGTCTACAGTCCTCTTCGTCGGTCACTCCCGAACAAGGGTTCAGGTCCGAACAAGACTACACTCTGACCGACTATTTTACTCTCTTCTACTTCACAACTCCGTTCCTTATACTCGGTCGACTGACTCCTCTGTCGGTAGATCACAGAAGTATTTTTGGTAGAAAAGCCCAGACCTACTGTCCAAGAAAATATCTTGTCTCTCCCCCTCCTCCATTCTTTCCTTTCATTGAACTGGTAAATAGAACGTTTTATCCTCCTCTATACAAGTAAAAAGGAGAAGGTATCGGCAAGAGTCTACCCGTCCCAGTCTGACAGAGGGACAACCGACTTGTGTCCGTAAAATCAAATTGTAAGTCCGGCTCCCCGTCCAAGGGACTCCGTCCGATGATATATCCTAATATGATTGTTTCCGTAGTGTTTTGTGTCCCATTCAGTTTCTTTGTAGGCTGTTCCTCAGTCTTAACCGAGAAGGGACAATGTCAGAAGGACGACCTACCTTGAACCCTTCGACGCTTCGTAATTATTCTACGTCAAATTTTATTAACTCCCACATTTAGGTTCCTTCCCACACCTATCTTCGACCAGACGGAAATCACACACCGTCTACCCTAACCCCCGTGGACCAGTCCTGTCGTCCCCATGGTGGGGACCCCACGTACCTCCACTGGTGGGTCCCACACCCTCCGCCTCGATCTACCGTCTCGTGTCCCCTCTTTCACTCCTGCGACCCCACCCGTACACCGACCCCCAAGGAGGTGCGTCGAGGAGTCTCCAGGAGTAACTAAAGTAGTCGGAGTTGGATCAGGTGACCGAGGCCTTGGGTCCGAGGACAATGGAGCGACACCAACTTGGTCTTACAACAACAAGTCAGCGAGTCAGCACAGGTGGAGAAACACTGGGGACGGTCCGAAGAGACAGGTAGTGGTTGAGGGACTTGAACGAGTTTGAGTACAGGTGCCTCAGTCACTACGGTAGGTTGGTAGAGTAGGAGACGGTAAGGGAAGAGAAGGGCGGAAGTTAGAAAGGGTCGTAGTCCCAGAAAAGTTTACTCAACCGAGAAGCGTAGTCCACCGGTTTCACAACCTCGAAGTCGTAGTCAGGAAGGTTTCTGATAAGTCCTGACGTTTACTAGACATTTAACCGTGAAGGGACCGGCCCCTCAACTGGCCCCGACGACCGGTAGGGGACCCGGGACACGGATTACGGTCACGGAGGGTTGGGGTGGACCTGCAATCGTTTTGGGTCTTGTGTAAGAAAGAGGTTCATACATTCGACCCAGGGTGGGGGACTCTGAGGGTAAGTCGACCAGATCCCGACCCGGTTCTTAACCATATAAAATTCGAGGGTCTACCACAAGGACCCGTGTGTAGTAGTGGTTTGAAACGAGACATAATGACCTTAGACCACTCCTACTCCACTTTCCCTCTCCCCTAGTTCCTGGTTTCTCCAATTCGGTGAGTGCTCTCCAGTGTGTCGAATTGATCAGAGACTCGGTCCTGATCGTGGATTCTCCGTCCTAGGAGTGGGCCGACGGTGGCCCCCGTCCCCACCCCCACACACCCCATACGGGAGGTGAGAAGAAGAGAGGAAAACAGACGACAATTGTAGACCCCTGTGGATACCTGGAAGACACCTGGAGTCTCGAAAGACCCAGTGTACACCTTAATTAAGGTCGAGGGGTTTCAGTCTCGAGTCGGATCCAGTAGTCATGACCCTTACCGAAGTGGACCACGGTACGTCACCCCAGGTCGGTCCGTACTTGTTCGGGGTGTTTGTTACTCCCTCGAGAACGACCAAACTACAGGGTCAGTGTTTGGAAACTAATTTAACTCCCTCGATGTTTAAATCTTTCTCTTTTTTTTTATTCGAAGGTAAAAAGGGAAAGGTGGGGAGGGTCTCGACGGTTCACTTAGAACGTTTTACGTGACGGAAAGACGACCGAGAGGTAGTGGAAGTTCCGTCTTAGACCTGTTTTAGAGCGACGAGAGGAGACCAGGAATTACAAGTCGAATGACGTGTGTAAAGTGGTGTGGTTAGATCATTAATAAAGGTGTCTTAGGGAACGAGTGTAGTAAAGAGTCCTAAATCTTTTTAATTGAGATGTCTTCGTAAAAAGATAGGAAGGAGAGAGTCACCGGGACATAGGTGGCTTTTAGGGTGAAATCTATCGTTGAGGACTAGGTTTAAGGATCTACCGAGAAACAAGGACAGGGGTCCCAAAACTTGAGCGAAACCAAGATAGAAGGAACAAGAAAGAGGACTTGTCGAGGAAGAAGTCAGAACGGTGGGGGTGGTCTATTGTGAGAATGTAGTGGACAAAGTGGAAGAAGGTCCGTATAGACGTAAACTATCGTAAGAACTGAAAAAACAGGTGCACACAATAGACGGAACGGAATGAATTTACATCTGAGGTCTACACCTTTAAGAGACAACGAGTCCCGACAGAAGGGTCATGGGTCGTGTCACGTTTGTGTGTCGTCGAGTCAGTCGTAGTCAGGTCACTTGATTAGGTACTGAGTTAATAAACACCGGTCCTACGAGGTCTCGGTGGGTCTGAACAGAACGTCGGGTGTGGACCGGAGACAAGAGACCCGATTGTAGACGGACAGTGGAGGAGTCCACTCGGGGAGAAAAGTGGTTACTTTAAAATTCACGTGAGTCTCTACCCCGGAACTGTAGGTTGAAGTGACCACCTGTTGTTCATTAGTCCTTCATTCGTCTCGGTTATGCGACGGAGAAACGGGGACGTACTAGATCCTCCAGTTTGAGACAGGGTCCCTCACTTCCTGTCACGACAGAGACGGGTGACACTTCTACCCATTAAAACTTTTCTTTCGTTTTTTTTTTTTTTTTTTTTTTTGTTTGGACGGAACGAACGTTATCGTAACTCAGTATTTTACAATATGTAATTAGACGTTTTCTTTAGGATTCGCTCCTGTCCCTAGTCCTGTGATACTGGGGACCCGGTTTAGGGGGGTCAGTGGATAAAAGAGTACCGAATCATTCTCACTCAAAGTCACCAAAATTTACCGTTTTAAAATTTACCGACATACAATACTAACGAATCAACGAGTCGGTACAGACTGAAACACTGGTGTACCTGACATCGGGAGCCCCGAGGAGACAGGTACCCCTAAGAGGTCCGCTACCTCACCCAACGGTAAAGGAGGAGGTCCTCTAGCAGGGTCGGGGTCCTACCTTGGGTCCAGAGGGTATAACGTCCGCCTACGAGACGGTAGTCTCGGTGGCCCTTCGGGGTTTACCGACGTATATGGGGGGTCTATTATAAGAGTTTAAAAGGGAGAACTGTCCGTTGGGATTTTATAAATATAAAAGTGAGTCCAAGAAGTCACTTACAACCGGTTGGAGACCAAATCTCCTTCGACATAGAAGGTTTTTAGCATGTTCGGTTGTGGACCTAGGAACGCGACAACAAGTCTTCTAGTTTTGGCGTGTCCTACCTCACTCGGACACCCATGGTGTGTGAAAACGTCCTCTCTCTGACAGTGACGACACCCCTCCTGCCCTCCTCGGCCGACCAGTGTCTCACCCGACAGGTGACGTACTATCCTTGTCTGAAACCGTAGTCTTTCGTCCAGGTCGTTGTTCACTCTTCTCACCCTGGGACATGCCTTAGACGGCACGGGACACCTTATTCTTACACGGGCCGGGACACTTAACGACCGACTTTTACGGGTGACCTACACAAGTCGGACAAAAGTGAGTAGTCGGAAGTCTCGTAAGGGACTCCAGAGCTCTTATGCGTGTCGTAGGTGTAGTCGCAGGAAAGGTGGTGTAGCCAGGGACGGTCCGGACTCTGGTGGGAGACCACGTGAGACTTCTGCGGAAGGTCAGGTTAACCGCTGCAACGTCCAGACGTGCGCAAGTGGACCCCCGCGGTAACTCGGTCCAGACACAAATCGCAAGAAAACTTTTTTCTTTTTTTTTTTGGTTTTTTGTTTTGGGCTGTCACAGGAGTCGCGGACGAGTCCGACATTCATTAGACATAGAGGGAGCGAACGGGTTTAGACATTTAAAACGTCTGTCGTATTATTTTTACTGGACTACAAAAGTAATAACTCTTACTTCCTCAAAATCCACTCTAAAAAAAAAAAAAAGAGGTTGGTGTCTTCGTTTAGGGCCTCAATCTGTGTTTGTAATAAGGGTAAGTCCATTCACCTGGATCCCTGACCTCCGACGGATTAACCCTCTTCGATACTCAACCCCCCAGAGATATAGTGACAGAAGTCCTCCTTGAGAGTGAGTACTCGGGGTCCGTGGTTCGTATAGTATTGTCTGACCCCGTCAGTTTTCAGGTAAAAGATTTGTCTTACTGCACACTCAGACTTCCTTCTTTCGTAAAGGTCGTCGGAATTAAAGTGACCTTCATTACACGTATGTCATAGGAAAACTATTCTTTCGACAAGGACAGTGAACCTGGAGAAAAAAGTACCGGATCTTTTGTAAATTGTTACTAATACTGGAGTAAAAAGACAAAAAAAAAAAATGTCGAGAAATACTAAAAAGACCTGAAAGTGAACGTATATACTAAAATAGAGGATTTTGTATGTACCCAATCATACACTAACTTTACTTTCAGGGGCTTAGTTGGCTGATCGAAAATAATAGAGACTGGGTTATGAATGATAAGGAACTGACAGAAAGTCTCCCACTCGATCAGACGAAATTTGTAGACCTGTGGGAGGAAAGTCAGAAGGACTTGGTACACTTCGTATTGGCACGCTACATTTGTCCATTCAGACTCGACAAGACTCGGTAGTTAGTCATGGAATTCAGACATTTTGGAAAGGACTACGTGGACCAAGTCTCTTCAATGGGTTCTCGATTCCGCCCCGGGAGAAGAACCCCAGGAGTACGTAAAAAGACTTTATTTTTGTTTATAGCGGTCAAGGTAAATTTGAGATAGGACGATAATTTGATCTTGTTACTGACATAGGTACGACAGTGCCGGAAGATAAAGAGGAGGGGTCAAACTTGTTTACAATGGTCGATGTTCCGAAAACCTCAATAATGGTCTATTATTAAAGTGGTCGGGAGACCCAAATCTTTTGTTATGAACCCCATTCGGGCAAGACTAGTGGACGATTAGGCTCTATTAACGAACGCCCAAAGTACCCCTTCGACTCTAAGAGTTACGGCCTAAGTGACTTACCGAGATTCCCTTCCCCAGACCCCGCACAAACCGGAGGTGGCCGTTTGGACTCCAAACTCGTCTCCAAGACATCGTTTTAATGGAGAAGGAGGTCATTTCTGGTTGGTAGTCGAAGGACATTTTAGTAATGTAAGTGACTCGTTAAGACTCGATGAGAAAATATTTAAGAGGTGAAAGAGGACGGGAGAGAAAAGTCGAAGGAAAGGAAAAGAAGAAATAAACGAGGATATCGACAACAAAGGGTTAACAAATTGTCCGTAGACCAATTTGGGATCTGTCACCGACAACTCCTACCGAACGACGACGAACCTCCTAAACTCATCCAAACTCACCGTTCCCCGTGGGACAGAACCAAAGAGAAAGGACCCTCCTTTGTAGTTTTAACACGACCAAGACCCTAAAGGGACCACCAGGTCACCGATTCTGAGACCCGAGGGTCACGTCCCCGGACCCAAGCTAGGGACCAGTCCCTTGATCTAGAGTGTAAGACGTCGATTCTCAAGTATGCGGCGTCGATTTCTTATGTGTACGGTGTCACTTCTACCTTCTCGAGTTCCCGGTGCTGCTTCTGGACCGTGTCGGTTTATTTACTTATAATTTTTGTTTTAGCACAACCAGGGTGGCTCTGACGACCATTTAGGGGTCCACGAGACGGTTAAACCATACTTAAGAGATTGGTCGGCGAACCGTCAACTAAGATTCGTAAATGTAATTTGAGTCTGGAGTATCGGAGTTTGGTTCTTGTGACCTCCGGTCCTGGACTACTGGACCACGGACCTGTGACACGAAAGTCCTTATCCCGTCCTCCCCGACCTTCAGCTTTCACACCCCAAGTGTACCTCTTCACTTAGAGGATCCTGGTGTACGAGAAACACTTTCACGTTTGGGTCGACAAGAGGTCCGGAACCCCAGAGGACCTATACTACGAAAGTGTGAGACTTTCCCGAAGAGTGTGGAGGTGTAACGTCCTCTAAACTTACAGTCTTCTCAGCCTGTGAATGACTGGTTGAAGTGAACGTGAAAAGTGAAAGTACGTAACCTCTTCCTTTACCGTTGGGTGAGGTCGTAAGAACGGACCTCTTAGGGTCCCTACCCCCTCGGACCACCCGACGACAGATGCCCCAGCGTGTCTCAGCCTGTACTGACTTCGCTGAATCGTCGTCGTCGTCGGCTCCCGAGACAGTCGTTTCAGGTATTTGAGTGGGACGTCGAGTAAAAGGACCCTTTAAGTCTAAGTCTTGACGGAAGAACGAAGAGATCCGGAGTCTCACAAAGGTGTAGAAACGGAGAAAAGGGTCGACGGACGAGTGAAGGGCCCCCTGCACTCCCGAGGGTACAGACGAGCAGGGGTCCGACTGCTATTTGTGGGGCCCTTAATCGAAACCCAGAAACCTCTACAACAGTGTCACCTCGAAGTCCCTGTTGATGCTTTCGATTTCCAGTAACTTTACCGACACGAAAGAAATGTCGGGTGTCCGGATCTACGTGAGGTCATGTCTTCTGTAAACTTGTTATTGTTGGTTTCAGAATTTCGGTCTGGACAGAACTACTAAAAGAACAACAACAACAAAAAAGTAAGAATACAAGTTTAGTTCGTTACTTTGTAACTCATTAGTGTTTTAACATAGGGAAAAGATTATAAAACGTCATTTTATATAGTAGAAGACAGTTACGTTACAAGATTCGAAGAACATTGGACATTCTTATATAAATTTTCATATACTACGGGTCCTTTCTTTTACAGGTTAGTCAGTTAGTCAAGTCATCGAGTCAGTCCAGGCTGAGAAACACTGGGGTAACTGACGTCGTAAGGTCCGAAGGGACAGGTAGTGGTTATGGGTCTCGAACAAGTTTGAGTACAGGTAACTCAGCCACTACGGTAGGTTGGTAGAGTAGGAGACAGCAGGGGAAGAGGAGGACGGAAGTTAGAAAGGGTCGTAGTTCCAGAAAAGATCACTCAGTCAAGAAGCGTAGTCCACCGGTAACATAACTTCGAAGTCGAAGTCGTAGTCAACAAGGTTACTCTTATAAGTCCTGACTAGAGGAAATCCTACCTGACCAACCTAGAGGAACGTCAGGTTCCCTGAGAGTTCTCAGAAGAGGTCGTGGTGTCAAGCTTTTTTTACAGATGGTACATCATTTACCAGTGGACAATTCTCTTTTTTACATAGAAACATTTATAGAAGTCGTAACTATAAACCTTGAAACAATGTTTTCATCCCGTACCCGAAAAAGAGGAAATTAGGAGTATCCTTTTGTAGATGACGATTCAGTGAAGTCGGTACAGGTTGAGACACGCTGGGGTCTCTGCCGTCGGGTGGTCCGAGGGGGCAGGGACCCTAAGAGGTCCGTTCTTGTGACCTCACCCAACGGTAAAGGAAGAGGTTACGTACTTTCACTTTTCACTTTCCCTTCAGGGAGTCAACATAGGCTGAGAATCGCTGGGGTACCTGACGTCGGGTGGTCCGAGGAGGCAGGTACCCTAAAAGGTCCGTTCTCATGACCTCACCCCACGGTAAAGGAAGATCCTTTTGTAGTCCACCCTTGATAATCACCGGGAGTGAAGTGTCTCTTCCTTGATTGAAACCCGTCAAATCCACTTAAGGGGTTCCAGTGTTGTCATCCCAGGTGACACTCCGGACAGAGGACTAGACATTTCATTTCCTGTGAGTACACGTCCTGTGTAGATCTTCAGTCCTGTTGGTCACAAGGGGTCCCGAACCAGTGCAACACCTACAAGTGACAACTCCCTGGCCTTTGTGGTTCAACTGGGTCGTTTCGACTTAGATAATGTGAATGACGTCAATCTCCCTGTCGGACACTGACGTCCTGGAGTTTTACTCCTGAAGTCCCTTCCGATAAATGACCCAGAAGCCCGGTTTCACTAAAAATTTAGTCCGGAACGTTCCACCACTCGGCAGCCCTAACTAGTCTTAAAAAGGGGAATAGCCGATTCCGCGTCTTTCATTATCAGTACTTTACCTGGAGTTCCTCAATCAGAACTATTTATTTGAGAAATCAAGTAAGTATCAGAATAAAAGATCCTCACCTTTAAAGGCCCACCCGCCGCCCACGTCCGTGACTCAATAAAAACGGACAAGAGTTATCAAAAATTGTCCCGTATACCTTAAAATTTTTTAATAACTTCGTATCACCTAAATGTTACAACACAATTAACGACGACTTGTCATTTCACCAGATCCATATGTATATATATATATATAGAAGAAAAATTTTATAAGAAAAAATAACACCAGATAGTATCCTATAACTGATGTCAAGGGACAAGAGACGTCATCAGGGAACAACTAGTCCCGTGTAAGCAAAACGAAGAGTTTGTGATTCCTGTCTTTTCACTAGTGTTTGTCTACTTTGACGACGAGGGTTCCTCGACACAGGGGACTGTCCATCGGTGACAGGACTGACCTGTCGACTCTGTTGTTTCCGAGTCCCTTCCCCACTGTCGTTCCAAGGTTGAACGTGTCCTCACTGTCGACCCGAGGTCCAACTTCAGTCTCAAATGTGGAACCGAAAACTCGACGGCTGTGACCCTTACACTACGTAGGGGCGTGTGTGTGGGGACGAGGCAGAGTCTTCGCAAAGAGAAGAGGTCCGGTACCTACACGGGTGTCGTTCTAGTCACCTCTCTCTTCTTGCTCCCTTTAAATGAGTCTCTACTGAAGTCTTTTCGTCAGATACCGTCTCAGGGGACCGAAGATAAAATACAGAACCACAAAAGGGGGCTCCGTACACCCTAGACTCGAGGGACTGGTCCCTGACTTGGGTGTGGGGAACGCAACCTTCCCCTTCAAGATTGGTGACCTGGTGACCCCTCCAGGGTGGAGACCCTCAAAACTACCTGAAATACTTGGATATCTAGCGACTTAAAAATAGAAAATTCAGCACTTTATAGGACCCCTACCCATACCAACCCCTACAACACCGAATAAAGAAAATTTAAAGAAAATTTTAATAAATAAATAAATGAAAATAAATAAATAAACCGGTACGTATATCGTACAACTCCTCGAAGGGACCACCGAGTCTACCATTTCTTGGACGGACGTTACGTCCCCTGGGCCTAACCTAGAGACCTAGTCCTTCTAGGGGGTCTCTTCCCTTACCGATGGGTGAGGGCATAAGAACTGATGTCTTAGGGTACTTATCTCCTCGAAATACCCGGTATCAGGTATCCCAGTGTTTCTCAGACTGTACTGACTCACTGATTGTGAAAGTGTAAAAGTATGTACATCATAGAATAAAAGGACTGGTTCCTAGCTTGAGAGTGAGGAACGGCACTTTCAAGTCTCAGAATTGGTATCCTGATGGTCCAAGTCACCCAGTTCCTTCAAGGTATAAGACCGAATAATTTGTTATCCCTTGTAAACGAAATATAGTTTGACATCTATCGATTTCCAGGTAACGATAAAGAAATGAGAGTCTATACTTTGGAGACTAAACATAGTTATCGTCTTTGATATGTCATCGTCATCGTACAATCTTTTCTCTCAGACCTCAAATTCTGTAAGTGTTTTTGTCGGTCTTTATACACTTTTTTTAGTTTATTTTTACCTCACTGACACAAAAGAACTTTATCTTTGTATTGAAATAGGGATTTTTGATGCCATAGTAAAATTAAAAAATCGGTCAACACAAAAGTATAAAACCGAAATATATATATACAAAATTCGGATTTCCCTCGTCTCGAACCTTGCCGACAACAGCACAACAAGTCAGTGACTCGACCAGACCGACAAACAATGGGATACCTGATGTCGTAGGGTTCGAAGGAAGTGATAGAGGCCCTCAAACGAGTCTAAGTACAGGTGACTCACCCACTAAGGTGACTTGGTAGAGTAGGAGACGGCGAGGGAAGAGGAAAGCGGAAGTGAGAAAGGGTCGTAGTCCCAGCAAAGGTTTCTCAGTCGAGAAACGTAGTCCACCGGTTTAATAACCTTGAAGTCGAAGTCGTTGTCTGAAAGGTTACTTACAAGCCCCAACTAAATGAAATCCTAACTTACCACACTAGAACGACTTCAGGTCCCCTGAGAGTTCTCAGAAGCGGTCGTGGTTTAAGCCTTCATAGTCAAAAGGTCTCGAGTCGGAAGAAATACCAGATTGATGTGACTTATGACCTCTTCCGTTACCGTGGGATGAGGTCATGAGAACGGACCTTTTAGGGTACCTGTCTCCTCGGACCATCCGACGTCAGGTACCCCACCACTTCTCAGCCTGTGTTGACTCGCTGAAGTAAAAGTGAAAAGTGAAAGTACGTAACCTCTTCCCTTTACCGTTGGGTAAGACTACAAGAACGGACCTCTTAGGGTCCCTGCCCCCTCGGACCACCGGACGACAGAGAACTCAGCGTCTCAGTCTGTGCTGACTTCGCTGAACCGTCGTCGTCGTCGTCGTCGCCGTGCGACTTATGTCCTTGTGGATTCTGTGGAACTTACCAAACCGGTGGTCCCCCGCTACATCTGGTCGTTTAACTCTGTTGTAGGTACGTACCAGGCGAGTCGTGGCAAGCAAAACCCTCCAATCACTTTGTATCCTCGAAGGAAAATTCTGCCTAACTCTTACTTGTCTATCTGCACTCGAACTATTCTACACTAATATCTACTACTCCGTCCCTCGCCTATTAAATCTTTCCCTTGGATCTCCAGGAAAACCGAGTCAAGTCGGTCCAGGACCGAACGAAAGGTAGTAGGTGTCCACTCAAATCCCGCCTCCGACTCCTCCATTGTTAGACTTTTTCCGTCCCCCGACCCTAAGTACGACTTGTCCCACCGTCGTCCCGTGAGAAGGTTCTTGGGTCTAAAGGTTTCCGAGTCGGAGTAGTTCCGTTGACTTCCTTCTGACCCCACCCACCTGTTATCTGTTTCAATGGTGAAAACAACGGAGAAAGGACCCAGGTTGTCGTTCCGTCACAATTTAGTCTCTCCTCCGGACCATGCCTCAGGTCACGTTATAACTCGGACCCGGAAGAAAATACCAGGTTGAAAATGTAGGTATGTACTGATGACCCTTTTAGTATCGAAACTGACAAGTCTAGAAACAACCGTTTCACTACAGAGACGAAAAATTATACGATACATCCAAACAGTATCGAAAAGGAAGGTTCCTCGTTCGTATAAAATTAAAGTACCGACCTTAGTGATAGGAGTCACTAAAACCTCGGGTTCTTGTATTTTAGACAGTGACGAAGGTTAAAAAGAGGAAGAAAAACGTGACCACCGATACTAGAATCAAAAAACTTACAACTCAAAATTCGATCAAAAAAGTAAGAGAAAATGGAAGTAGTTCTCCGAGAAATCAAGGAGAAGTGAAAGAAGACAACGTCACCGTAGTAGACGTATAGACTCCAATACCTATAAAGAGGACCGTTAGAACTAAGGTGTAACACTAAGTAGGTCAAACCGTAAAGTGTACTACATGAAACGTATATTTAAAATTTTTTGACCCACTGTCATATGTCGGCACTGCCAGGAGAAAGGATTAAAACATGGTTAGTCAACAAGGTACAGATCAAGATTGGACGTATGACGAAGAATTGGACGTATGACCAAAGAGTCCTCTGTCCATTCCACCAGAGCATAAGGGTGGGGAAATTCTTAAAAGGTCAAACAACACTAGGTGTGTCAGTTTCACATCAGTTACTTCGTCTTCGTCTACAAAAAAAGACCTTAAAGGAATGAAAAAGGTTGGAACCCTAGGAAGAAACGGGAAAGTCAAAAGTAATTACCATTGTTAGAAAATATAATTTGAGGTAATGGTATTAATGTCACTAAAGAAAGAGACCGACTACGTTCAAGATCGCAGCGGAGCGTCGAGTAGTCGAGACGTCTGTTAAACCCGAAGTCCACACTTAACCTCCTTTAAACCCTTTTCCGTTCTTCTTTCCACCTTCACTCCGAGTCCCAGGACAACCTCAATCGTGAGTGCGGTTTACCCTCTCTCCTTCCCGTCTTCGGAGCTCCTAGTCTTTGTCGAAAGTCGTCTAGTCCAGTCGGGGTCGCTCTCCGGTCGTCTCCCACGACCGACAGGGACAGAGGGAAAGATCCGGAAAGAGGGGAGACATAATTGGAGGAGTCGGAGAAGGGGTCCCATCTCAGAGGAACCTTTTACTAGAAACCCATTGTACGTGTAATTTGTTTTTGTCGACTGTTTTGAAGTTGTGTAGTGTGTCTTTGAACGTAAAATTTTTACTGGAGGTACTTAGTTTAAGGCTTGTGACTGAGGGTGGTTTACGACCCCTCCCCCACCCCGACTGACTGACGAGTAGAGAAGATCTTTGCACGAGTGTAAGACGGATACAATGTTCTTACAAATAGGACAAATAAGGTTTACTTAATTATTTGTTTATAACAATTTACAGAGTCAAAATTAAAAGTCATGTACTTTTCAGTCATCTTATTTATGTGTGTCGTGCTTTGAGAACCTCAGGAGGTATGAAAAATCTTTACATTTCCCCAAGACTCTGGTGTTTCGACCTCTTGGAAACAAGATCTGAGAGTACAACTCTACTTCTAGTCTAAATCCCCGAAGGTACCACCAGGTCACCGTATCTGGGACGTGAGAGTTACGTCCCCCGGGTCCAAGTTAGGGATCAGTCCCTTGAACTGGGGTGTACGGTGTCGATTCTCAAGTGTACGGAGTCATTTCTGGACCCGTGTCGGTTTCTTGGGGGTCATACTATCTGTAAGTTGCTGTTTTCCTAATTATCCTCCTAAATTTATGTGTCTATAAATAAATATCTTCCGACCCGGATTTACCTTGGAACTGTAGGTTCGTCAGGGCCAGGTCTCTCGGGTGTATAGGTCAGAGGACTGGGAGGGACGAGGAAAGAGTACTTAAAAGTTGACGGTCCTCAAACCCAAACTGTACTTTATTATTCAGGGATTAATAAAAGGAAAGGGTTGGGTTTTGTGTGTATGTGAGAACGTATACGTGTTTGAGTACATGTGTGTGTGGGAGAACGGACGTTTTTGTGGGAATGTTTACATGTGCGTGCGTATACGTGTGAGTATGTGTGAGTGTCACGACTAAACGTGCTTACGACCATACACGGCCTTACTTCTGCCTACCCCTGTCAGTGGAGAACGTGGTGACACGGACACACCTATGAAGTCTATCAAGACCCCTCGTCTTCTTTGTCCTTAGGTCTATGGTCTTCGGACCAAGAATAGGGTGACATACCGAGAAACGACTTAATACAACCAACGTTTTCGGAATTAGGAGACCCGGTCCAAAGGAGTGGTCGTTCTACTTCCGCACCTTCTCCTGACTTAGGTGAATTTGTGTTAAGAATTTGTGTTAAGAAACTGTTTGTACTCGTTACCAAAGTCTCAGACCTCCCGAGTTCAAGTTTGGGGTCGAAGTAGACTCCGTAAAGGAAGTAAACCTTCGAGACAAAGGATAAGACAATGTCACCTCTCGGGACGGTCGGTCACCCGGAATCACCCCTAATTTACTTTATATCCTGTATGGATTCGTGGGAGTCCAGGTTGTCCCACCTGTTTCCGCGGGTGATCGACTGAGAGGGTAGGGAGTCTGTCTCCCGGGTGAGGAAGGGTGTGTTACTCAAATTTGGTACAAGTTTGTAGTATATTCTTTTTTTCTCTTCCTTGGGGGAGTGTGGGTGAGACCATGTGGAACCACAAACGGTAATAATCTTGTCGTTTGACTTACGATAACTAAGTCTCTCAAACACCAAATGGCTGGACCACGTCGAGTCAAGGAGAAGGATGGGGCACTGAGTACTTATGTGTAGTTTAGGATTTATCAAATAAATGGAAAACTTGTCAAAAAAAAAAAACAAAAAAAAAAACAAAAAACCGAAAAACAGGGTAAAGGGAACCCGTCTATTGGGTCCTACGAAGGAAATGGGTGTTTTCGTTTACCCTTTGTTCTTTATGACAAAATCTTTCTCTCCTTTTACATTCTGATATTTAAAATACCCACCTTTTTTGGGAGTCATCTCCCGGAGCATACTTTTTGTAGAACCAAGGTCAAATTACAGGGTCATCTTACGTGGAAAGTGTGGGTTTTACAGGACCTTACCTACTCTTTAATATGTCACTAAAGTGAATCTTCGTCTTACGAATGAGTCAACCCACCTCCGTTTCTACCCCGTCATCCTTGATCCCGTACACCTACCTCTCCTAAAGAGTACTTGAGAAAGATTGGGTGTACGAAAACTGTTGGAATGAGGAACTTCCAACTTAGACTAGGTCGTTGTGGTACAGGACCTCGAACACGGGGTCTGTCTTGGAGTATGGGGTCGGGCTTGGGTGACTTGGTTCTCGACCTAAAATTGTCCAGGGCCCTCCTAGAGACACAAGTCACGTCAGTCATCGAGGAACCTTTGGAACGGACCTCGTACACCCGGTCTCGAAGTTCTAAAGTAGTCACCAAGAAACCTTCAATGTCCTATTGAAAAGGTTTTCGGAACCTTAATCTCCCAGAACCCAAGTTTTCTGGAAGAGAGATACATCGATTACGTACTCAAGGGACCCTTGTCGGGGTAGACCCCTGGGGTGACACTTGAGGATTCGTCGATTCCGGGGATCTTACCGAAAAGTTCTCACGAAGGAATCCTGTTCAACCTTGAACTAAGAGATCATTATGGTGAGTGGTCGGACAATAAATGTAGTCTCTTGGTGAGTCTCCTTTCCAATACGAGGAAGGTACACTTCTCAAGAAACTTTGTGATTCTGTCGGGGGTTTAAACTGGGACATAGGTGAGGAAAGGTTTCTTGAAGTCATCCAAGTCTTGGGGAGGGACTTCCTTGTCACGGGGACCCACGGGACACGGGTACGGAGACGGTCGGTCCGGTGTGCCTGGGTATAGTCGTCATACTCTCCACCGAGGGTAGTGCACAAGACTACACGGTCTCGTAAGAGTCTTAATACCATTAGGGGAACAAAAAGTCTTTCAAGTACCTCTCGACACCAGTCGACCTGGGACCGTCACCTGGAAAAGACAACAATCGTTGTGGAACTTCCACTGTTTGTCCCACTGCTGTTCCCAAGTATTAGAAATACTTTGTTCCGATCTAAGATCTCTATGGTGGGTCTCGTCTTTTACGTGTCTGGTGCCTGTGACCACCGGTTCTTCCGTGTCGACCACCCTCCTATCTGACACTCAGACGTTTATAGTCACGACAGCCAGGAGACATAAGTCAAAGGTGTAGGCACCTAAGTCGGTTGGCACCTACCTTTGGATGTTCGTTCGGACAGCTAGACCCGCTCCCCTACAGAAGAAAAATGGGGTAGTCTCGTCTCACCTCGGTCCTGAAGTTTGGGTCAACTGTCACTGAACAAACAGTACAACATCTAAGTTTAAGAAGATGTGCTGGTATTTTGTATGAAACTATCAATCTTACAACTCAGTAGGACTTCTCCAATCGAATACAAACCATACTAGATTGACTCTACCGTCGATTTACACATTTCACAAAAACTTTATAAAGGTAGTCTCACCACGTTTATCAATAAGAAACAATAAGGTACCGCTGCAAGACTTTTACTTCAGGAAAACGTGTGTTAACCCTTACGCCGATTCGACCGAAATTTAAGGATGAGCCGGTGATTGACCGAACCATCTATGCTTGTTTATTGGTTTGGAGAGAATTGGAGTCAGACGGTAGATGTCTTACCCGAATTACTATGCTGGAAACCTTCCGACTACCTTCACATTTGCCATTCGACACAAATCTCGTGTTACGTGAGTCGTTACGCACACCGTACATTGTTCCTTCTTTTAATTCAAATACTCTATTTTTAATTTCCTGAACTGTTCCTTCTGGGTCACGTCGGTATTTATTTATTTACTTTCGTAAAAAAAAATTTAATTTCCTAGATACGTGGACTTTTTCTGTACACGTGTCTCTATATAAAATATGAGAGATCCGTTCTCTTCTACCGTCTGCATCCTCCGACCCCAACCTTCACGTCCACTGGGTTGGTCGAAGAAAGTCGTGTCTGAGTACCTCTTCAACTTAGGCTTCGGACCCGTCTTACAGTCGTTAGCAAACCCTCTCCGTCCACGAGACACAAATCTTTTCGTACCGGGTTTCGAGTTCCTACTTACTCTTTCCTCTCGACCTTTCTTGTCATTGCACATAATTCGAATATTGTTCTGTCCGTGACCATTCAGTACCCTCCGACCGAAAACAAAAGACGTCGTCCCCACTTGATCGTAAAGGATAAAAGGATATTTTTCGGTCTCTCATTTACAAAATACAAAACATATGATATATCTGACACAGGGGTTTTGAGTCGAGACGGTAACTTCGTTCTTTCGTCGGTATCTGTTCGACAGTAACTTACCCGCTCCGACACAAAGTTATTTCGAAATAAATGTTTTCGTCCACCGTCCATCCTCAACCAGACCCCCGGTACCAAAAGGCTGAGGACGGTATTGACTCTCTAAAGTTTTTAGTGAACCTTAAAGTGGTAGTTCTTTGAAGGACTTATGTTCCCTAGGTTTCTTTCGATAATTTTAGGACTTTAGGTCAGGTTCTTTTAAATATCCTTCTCTACTAAGACGGTACTTTTTATTTGAGAGAAGGATAGAACTCTTCCTGAGGGTTCTTTTAGAGAGTCCACCCCCTTACAAAAGAGATGAGACACAGACTTTTATATAAAACTCGTCTTGTATGTTTACACAATTTCCCCATAAAGTAAGTTCTCCACCACCAAACCCCTCCACCCTCCGAGTCCTCGGTCTTCAACGACGACTTGTCTCTCCAAATACAAACCTCCTCCTCCTGCAGTGTACCACGGAGCTCACAGTCGGTCGGACCGTCGCTACCGGGGCACCGACCTCGACCCGAAGGGATCGTCCTGTTCGTGTTCCTCTGGAAGAAAGAGAGACCCTTCCTCCTTCAACTACGGACTCGGTGAAGTACCAAGGTACTGACCGAATAACTCTTAAATGACCTCTGTAACGTGTGTACCTCTTAGAGGTTTCCTTAAGATTCCGTGAACGACTCTCCATGAAGATAGATGTCCAGCTTCCTCTTTTACAGAGGTAAACGTCTTCTCGGGAGTGAATGACCAATGATGTCGTTGGTTTTCACTCGACCCTTACGTCCAACAACAGATATTTTCGAAGTACTTCCCTGTCACTGAATGAAGTAGTGTTCCGGGTCCAAGGAGTGAGTCATTACAGACGGCGTACCCCTTTTTCAACTAAAAGTGGTAAACCACTGTAAAGACCGGGGTACGTGTCGACCTTTTTACCGACTTTCCTATAACCACCTTTTTTACCCACTCGTAGTGTCTCGGCTAGTAGAGACGGGGGACACAGGTAGGATACTGTCTACTCGGTAGGGTCTCAGGACTCAAGTGAGGGGTGGTTTGACTCTTCTTTTCCTCAGTCCCCCAGGTCGACCAAAGGTCGTAAACCTTGAGAAGATGTACTTCGGGTCAACCTTTGAAGGGTACCCCAGAACAAGGAAGTCTTCTCCCGTGTAGTAGACCTTAGTCGGGTCTTTGGACTCTTCAAAACCTCTATTTTAGACATCCTCGACCACCTAGAGTCTGTGACAGGAAGAATGAGACTTCCTATGATCTTCCAGGACGTACGTCTAACTCCTTTTTGTTATTCGAGTTAAAGGTCTCAAGTCTCAACCAAGAACAAAAGTGATTCAACGGGAGATGGATAGTTCTATTACATAAAATTTTTAGTAAAATGTAACGTCATCTCAACTAATTGTTATGACACAACCAAAGTCCACGTGTCGTTTCACTAAATATACATCGATAAGAAAAAGTTTAAGAAAGGGGAAATATCTAACAATGGTGGATGTTACATAAAAATTGACCTCAAATGTACATAAAAGTCAGGATCTTTAATTTTCTAACTCGTTTTGAAACTCGAAAACTGAGGCATATTTATAAACGAAGGGTGTTTGTACTACCCTATCAATACTGTGTCTTAGTTCGATAAAGAATGAAATGGTTGTTTTCTGACAGATCAGTTTCGATACCAAAAGGGTCACCAGTACATATCTACACTCTCAACCTGATATTTCTTTCGACTCGTGACTTCTTGACTACGAAAACTTGACACCACAACCTCTTCTGAGATCTCTCAGGGAACCTGACGTCCCTCTAGGTTGGTCAGGCAGGATTTCCTTTAGTCAGGACTTATAAGTAACTTTCCTGACTACGACTTCGACTTTGAAGTTATGAAACCGGTGGACTACACTTCTTGACTGAGTAAACGTTTCTGGGACTACGACCCTTTCTAACTTCCACCCTCCTCTTCCCCTGCTCTCTCCTACTCTACCAACCTACCGGAGTAACTGAGCTACCTGTGCTCAAACTCATTCGAGGCCCTCAACCACTACCTCTCCCTCCGGACCGCACGACGTCAGGTACCCCAGCGTTTCCCAGCCTGTGCTGACTCGGTGACTAGACTTGACTAAAGAATGAAGATGACATTTTACGACATTTAAACATAAAGAAAGGACTTTGTAGGACTACAAAGTGATGTACACACTTCACGAAAAGATACTCCTTTTTTAATATTTCCATTCGTAGACAATGAAGGAAAAAATATTATGTAAAAAAGGTATAGTGAATTGAAAATGTAAAAAATCAGTTTCCTTCAGATTCAATAAAATCCGATACAGGTAATAATAGAATGAAACTTTCTCTTAGTTCCCTAAATTTTTTGTTGATGAATTGGACTGTACATGGACAAATTACATAAAAGACATATAAAACTGATACTCAGTTAAACTTTCGTCGTTAAATTTTGAGTGAACTTACGGATCAAAGCAGATTTGTTGTTAGTGTTGTATTTTTGGCAAAATGTTAGTTTAATCATCAGTTTATTGGTTGCCGTTTACCTTTTAACCAGTTGCTTAATAAAGAAGATATTGGATTAAGTTTTACGTTGTAAATTTTTACATTTAGCGAGAAAAGTTACAATCTCTTCGTAGCTACTCATCAAGATACTCATCCTTTTATAAATAATTTTATCATCGGTGGATAACCCTGACTAGAATAAGAAAATTGGTAGTTGGGAACCTTCTCTGTAGACCCGGTCTACCTTGCGTTGCCTTTGATCTTGTGTTTTATGACAGGTGGACGCTACCGGGTGTGTTTCACCCCTTTGGTGTCAGAGTTACGGCAACTAAATGTTTGGACCTCTTACTTCATTACTTAATTATAAAGTAACCTTTTTTCAACAGGGGTCTTGTGACTAACCTACTTTCCATCAAAGACACCAGTACCCGGAAACCAGAAAATGGAAAAAACAAATTTGACCCAACCGGTATGTCTCAAGGTCGAAGAAAGTTTTACTCTTTGCCCATTTTCGATTCTATCAGGTAGAAGGGTCGAGAAGAAGAAGAAAAACGACAGGTGGTAACAAGGGTCTTAAGACGGGTGAGAATTGACAGACGAAGCACGGAGGAACATTACAACTATAGTTCAGGTGTCTACTTAATTATTGAAATACCTTAATATTCTTCGGAACGTTTCGTCGTACTCAATCAATCGACTACGACGAAGAAATCTTGAAACAGTCCGACTCGAACCCGAATACCGGTCCTTAGACGGTCGAGTAGTGTACTACGAAAGTCTCGGATTGTTTGGTTTTTTCCTCTAGTTTGATTAGTCTGGTTAGTTAAGATTTCCTTTAGTTGGGACTTATAAGTAACCTTCTTGACTACGACTTCGACTGCGAGGTCATGAAACCGGTGGACTGACTAGCCTTTTCTGGGACTACGACCCCTTCTAACTTCCGTTTTCCTCTTCGCCCGTTGTTTCCTACTCTACCAATATATCGTAGTGACTGTGTTACCTGTACTCAAACTCGTTTGAGACCTTCTGTCACTTCCTGTCCCTTCGGACCACAGGACGTCAGGTACCCCAGTGTCTCTCAAGTGCCTATACTGAATCGCTAACTTGTTGTTGTTTGGTTTGAAGGTCTCGTTCACGGTCAGTGTAGTCATACTGTTCACAATATAACACTCAGTCTTCAAGATGGAAGACTAGGGTGTAGATGGTATAGCTTGAAACACTCGGTCCTGTTAAATGAACTCGAGAAACTTCGTGTTTAAGAAGGGGACAACTTAAATTACTCCAGTAAACGTCGTCCTTTTAGGATACTAAGATTTGAAATAAGGATTACCTCTAGGTCTACTTACTACAAGATGATTTCAAGGTGACTTAAACCCTCTTCTGTACTTCACGAAACACTCCCCCTTCTCAGACGGAACAATTGATACTAAGAGTAGGTAAAGGAGGTAGTAGATTAAGTCATCGATGTAGACATTGAACTCTACTCAAAGAGGTAATTCCAAAAAGGGAACCCCTGAACTTTTAGTTTCCACACGAGACGTTACACTTCCCGTAAAGAGACCCTACAATTTGTGGAAACCAGGTTGTCGTCATAAAGATCCTCAGTGTCAAGAGTCCTGATCTC
This sequence comes from Capra ibex, assembly GCA_006410555.1. Taxonomy (NCBI): domain Eukaryota; kingdom Metazoa; phylum Chordata; class Mammalia; order Artiodactyla; family Bovidae; genus Capra; species Capra ibex. The sequence goes on from SJYO01048541.1 coordinate 2,818,345, forward strand.
ACTATAAACGAGTTCTACGTACCCACCTTAAACGTTTATAGACCGGGTAGTGCAAAGTCTATCGACAAAGGTCTTCCTGTCGATACCGTATGTTTTCGTCAGAGATAGAGATTTAGTTCGATGTTTTCCTTTTACCTTTTACTACTTATGTATGTGTAGATTTATCATAAATAAGAGTCGGAAGTACAATTGTAGATGTCATCCCTTTCATAAGTTATTATTATCAAAAGGAATACACAACCCCATAATTTATTCGATTACGTACACGTTACTTGTATTTTCTGAACTTTTGACATTTCACGATGAGTCTTTAAGGATTAAAAATAGTATTACACTGGAATTTCGACTCCCGAACCTGACTTGTATCCCAGAGTCTTTGGGGAAACGTTATTATAAATATCCCATAAGAATGTTTAGATCTTTGACCTGAATGAAGTACCGTAGATCGTTATCTGGTGGGACATTTCATCCATTCTCTTTATGAAATTGGAGATAAATTCGAATAATTTATTACTTGGAGAATAACTTGTTACCTCCGAGTGTCCCTAATTCACGGATGAATTTGGTGTCGAGACCACTGTCACAGTCCGTAGTATGGAAGGTTGTTCTTTTTTGGGACTTTTTCTACTAAATATTAACTAATAAAGATGGTTTGTAAATTTCTAAATTGTAGTTATGAGTTTAAGAGAGTTTTTTTCTCTCTCTCTTGTGAAAGATTGAATAAGATATCTGGTCTTCATGGACTATGGTTTTGGTCTGTCTAATTTTATTTTGATGTCTGACTATAAGAAATACTTATAACAACGTTTCTAGGGGTTGTTTTATCATGATTGGACTTAATTTGTCGTATAATTCGACATATAATTTTACTTGTACATGGCACTGATTCACCCTAAATAAGGACTTTAAGTTCCTACCGAGTTAAGTATTTTTAGTTAGTTACATTATATAGTGACTTCTTCCGTCTATCTGACGTCTCACAATAGAGTTAACTACGTCTTTTTGGTAAACTGTTTCAAGTGATAATTGCTGTTTTTACGACTTCTATGATCCTTATCGTCCTTTAATGGAACTATTTTATCTTTGACATATACTTTTAGACAGTCAATTATAGTATGACTTGTCACTTTTTGACTTTCGTAAAGGAGATTCTAATCCCTGTTCTGTTCCCACAGACGAACCGAAGGGACCACCGAGTCTGTCATTTCGCAGACGGACGTTGAACCCTCTGGGCCCAAACTAAGGACCCAGCCCTTCTAGGGGATCTCTTCCTTTACCGTTAGGTGAGGTCGTGAGAACGGACCTTTTAGGGTACCTACCTCCTCGGACTATCCGATGTCAGGTACCCCAGAGTTTCTCTGCCTGCGTTGACTCGTTGAAGTGAAAGTGATCGGTTTCGTTATCCGTTCTGTTCCTTCATTTTCAGTACGTGTAGTCTTTCCTTCTTTATTTTTAGTGGACAGTCTTTACTGTATTAGAATATACATCTTTTGGGATTTCTAATGTGTATGTATGTTTACAATCTTGTTTGTTGACTTAAGTGTTTTAAAGTTCTATATTTTAGTTGTGTGTTTTTATTCAACGTAAAGATATGTAATTCTTACTCGATAGACGTTTTCTTTAATTCTTTATTTAAGGTAAATATCATCGTGACGACGACGGTGACGACGACGACGATTCAGTGAAGTCGGCACAAGCTGAGACACGTTGGGGTATCTGCCGTCGGGTGGTCCGAGGAGGTAGGTGCCCTAAGAGGTCCGTTCTTGTGACCTCACTCCACGGTAGCGGAAGAGGCTATCATCGTGATTCTTCTTATTTGATGGATCCTTACTCATCAGTTCTTTCACTTTCAGAACATATGACTTCTGATACTTTAAATTAAACGATGTTTTATAAATTTTCTGTGTTCATTTACTTTTCCGAAGGTGCGAGTACCTAAACTTAGGAGTTATAAGACTTCTATAGGCACTATCGGTTTCTCTAGATGTCTGACTTACGGTAGGGATAGTTTAAGGACCATTCAGAAAACGGCTTTATCTTTTTAGGTGGGATTTTAAGTACATCTTAGAGTCTTTAGGATCTAACGGATTTACTGGAATCTGTTTTCCTTTTGTTTTAACCTTCTGAGCGTGAAAGATTAAACCTCGAACGGTGTTTTCGAGCTTTGTCGTACCATAGTCGTATTTTTGTCTCTCTCAAAAATTACAAGGTGAAAGGACAATATAAAAGGTTCGTCATTTGTATGCCTCATCTACACCTCAATCTTGCTATGATAAACGTAATTAGTTCGACGAGAAGAAGGAGGAACTGGAGGACGGAGGGGAAGTTCCAGGACCGCCCCCGAGGGAGGAACTAAGTAGACACACGGATACTAGTCTTAGTTCACTAGTGTACGTACATTTGGCGTCCCTACGTTTTTATCCACTATAGACTGTACGTACACGTATTGTCACTTTATTGCTTTGGTCAAGGAGATCGGTAAGTGTTTTAGGTACGTTACTGGAGTATTATGTGTCGACGGGGAGGAAGAGACATCAGGGTAAAGATGTGGACAGGAACGTTTGTGTAAACACTAGGTGTCTCTTCCTACAACATGGAGGAACTCCCATCCATCCGGATGGGAGTTCCCCATCCATGGGAGAAACACTGGGGTACCTGATGTTGTGAGGTCCGGAGGGACAGGTAGTGGTCGAGGGTCTCAAACGAGTTTGGGCACAGGTACCTCAACCACTACGGTAGGTCGGTAGAGTAGGAGACAACGGGGGAAGAGGAGAACGGGAGTCAGAAAGGATCGTGACCCCAGAAAAGGTTACTCAGTCGAGAAGTATAGTGCACCGGTTTCATAACCTCGAAGTCGAAGTCGTAGTCAAGAAGGTTACTTATAAGCCCCAATTAAAGGAAATCCTACCTGACTAAACTAGGGGAACTCCCACTGATACACGTTCGTACGGTTGTACTTTACAAGACTCGACGGGACATCTCAAGAGGATTCTTGTGGTACCTTGGGACTAACAGTAAACGGAAAAAGTCCAACTCCCGAGACCCCTACACTTCGTTACTAAGACGGGGGTGGAGTTGAGGAAGGTGACCTATACTTGTACCAGAGAACTACGGGGGTAGTGTTTCCTCAAGGTGTCTCGGGATTCTTAACTCAACGTACCCAAAGGTGTGACCAAAATCAAAGACCCAAAACAAAACAAACAAACAAAAAAAAAAGAAAGTCCTACATGACCACTGTAACGAGTCTAAGGGGTGAACCTCTCTTTTTATTGGAACTTGAGGTCAGAGGTTTCATAACTATCCTATCGTTCACCACCCGAGGGATCCTCCGTCCTAAGGACTCTTAAGTGAACGACCTTACAAGGTCTCTCCTTCTAATGCAAAACCTTGGTCTAGAGACTTCTTACGGGGTAGAAGTCTTACTTAAGTTGTTTTCACTCAGGAACCGAAGTAAAGTGTCGTCCTTTACCGGACAAGCCGGGGCAAAAGGGGTTTCCAGAGACCGGGGACGAAACAGACGTCTCCCAGTATTTCCGTCCACGTTCGTCCTCGACGTCTCTGTTACCCTGACTGGAAATTTCAAAACAGAGTCCGGTCAAGCCTGTCGAAGGGGTTCGTACGACTGGTCGTGTGTATTGAAGACTGGAAGCGGGAGGAGCGGACGTAGGTCGGTAACACCCGGTCCGTAGACAGAAGGAACCACCGTGTAGAAAAGTTCTGTCTCTCTGACGCGTAACTCAATAATGCTAATAACACTGGAACGGGACACTGGACAGTAAAAGAAAGTGTGTTACTTCTGTGACTCTTCTACGTCTAAATTTTATTCTGCGTAGTAATAAATGAAAGTGTCACACCCGTCACAGCGGCAGAGTGGACACAGAAGGGGGTCAGCACAAAGGGGAAGCTGAAAACAAGACGAAGAATCTTGGATTATGCCCCGACTCCTTCCCCCTCCCTCTGTCTGTAACTTAAGGACCCGGCAACCACAAATAATCTACGATTCGGGTACGAGTCGCGACAGTACCCGGGCCTCCTCCCCCGCTCCGTCCCCACTACCGGCGGACGGACCCTCCTAAAACGAAGACTTCCTCTTTTCGGAAGGAGTCCGGCGACGGACGCAACGGGTGAAACCACCGGAGAACCGACGTCGTAGTTTTGTGGTCTCAGAGTCCCGGAACGTCTCAGAGAGCGACGTAGACGGGTCTTGACCCGTCTTCGCGTGGAAGGACGTCCCGTATAGTAAGGAAACTATTTCCCGTCTTCCCTTTCTCACCTCCTCGGAGACTTAAGAAGAGGTCTAGAGATGAACTGTCGGAAGGGGACCGAACCGGAGTCTCGAGTACCCAGTTCCTCCGGTGTCACCGGTTCGGGTCTCGGTACCCGTCTCCACGTGTTCGGAGCTCACTCACCGCTCCCCATTCCCCTCCATGTAGTGTCGTTACCCGAGAACAGCCCTTCCTCCGTCTTTCTTGCACACTTATATTGGACACTACAGATCCTTCAAGAGTACTGAAGGGACTTGACGTCGCTCACCACGACTAATATTCGTACTCTATCCATGTCTGAGTGGTCACGTCCACTCTTGTCCCTCTTTGGTCCTGTCGCTTGTTCCGGAACAACGACAAGTCAGAGAGTCAGTACAGACTGAGAAACACTGGGTACCTGATGGCGTGCGGTACGGAGGGACAGGTAATGGTAGAGGGTCTCAAACGAGTTTGGGTACAAGTAACTCTACCACTACGGTAGGTTGGTAGAGTAGGAGATGACATGGGAAGAGGAGGACGGAAGATAGAAAGGGTCGTAGTCCCAGAAAAGGTTACTCAACCGAGAAGTGTAGTCCACCGGTTTCATAACCTCGAAGTCATAGTCAAGAAGGTTACTTATAAGTCCCAACTAAAGGAAATCTTAACTGACCAACCTAGAGGAACGTCAGGTTTCCTGAGAGTTCTCAGGAGGTTGTGGTATCAAGCTTTGGTAGTCAAGAAGTTACGAGTCGGAAGAAATACCAGGTTGAGAGTGTAGGTATGTACTGATGACCCTTCTGATGTCAAAACTGATATATCTGGAAACAACCATTTCAGAACACAGACAAAATAGAACTAAACAGTATCGAAAAGAAGGTTCCTGTTTCGGACTTCCATCTCTTTATCTCTATTTCTCTTCTAAGAAGACCCGTGAACCCAAAAGAGACTGAATCGAGTCAGAGTATCTACCCCTCCTCCTCCTTCTCCGGTGTGACTGTAGACGGTAAAAACCGACGTTTCGTAAAGAGGGACAAGGATTCCAGTGAAGGACACGGTAAACCCTTTATGAGGAAGGGGTAAATCCTCTGGTATTCCAGGGACGGAAAGGGATCTTCACACTAGAGACCCCAGGAGACAACAATGGATGGAGCAGAAGGGGACGTCCCGCCGACCGGTGATAGAAGGCTGGGTAGTCTGAGAAAAAAAAAAATTCTAAAAAAAAAAATTACACCTGATAAGAATTTCAGCAATAACTTAAACAATGTTATAACAAAGACAAAATACAAAACAAAAAAACTAGTGTTCTGTACACCCTAGAAGCAAGAAACTGGTTCCTTGAGTGTAGGAGACATAATCTTCCACTTCAGGTTCGATGACTTTGTGGTCCTTTCAGGATCTGAGAAGAAATCCTGAAAATTTGTATTCTCCTGACGAAGGTCCGTCCTGGTCCTCGTCGTCAACACCCAATGGCGAGTACGACACAGGAGGTGAGGACAGGCCAAAGGACAGGTCCAGGGACGCCTCAAACGCCGCCAGGGACAATGAGACTTCAATTAGTCTCACTTAAGACATAGTGCTCTGGTTTCCATGACTGACTACGTCAGGACATCTTTAGTAACTTTTGGTTTTACCAGGAGAATTCACGACAGACGACAACTCTTAGTATTTTGTCATTTGTCCACAGGTCAGTGTCCGGTGCACCACCATATTCAGGTGGGCACTCACTCACAGGGGCGGACCAATCTCCAGAAGGGACCCGGACATGAGTCGAGGTCACACCTTTCCTTCCACCTTGTCCCACTCTTCCAAGGTCTACCTCACCACTGGTTCGACTGGTCTTACCTTACCCTTTCCCTGTAAGTACCTACTGAGCCCGGTCTCTTTAAGTCCGTTGTGAAACTCACTACAAACGTTTCCTTAATATTGTTACGTTCGTTGCTAAAACCATTTTACATTTTCCTTTTTCCTTTTCTGTGTAAATGAGGTTGTACGAGAAAAGATTATCTTATTCTTTTTTTATTTATGTGCTCAAACCGCACTGTAGTAGTCCACCTCCATTCCTCACCGTCGAAAAAGGAAACAAGATGAAAATACACCATAGAATAAGAAGATGTCGTTCTTACTTAGTGAGAATATTTCATTCTATTTTAGAAACTTTTAATTTCAAAGAGTTCTGATTTCCTGTCTTTCGGTTCCTTCCCTCTTTAAATATTTGTTTTACGAAACACGTCAGTTGAAAGTCTACTAAATACACAGACGTTAAAGAGAGTTTCTGTATTTATGAGGTCTAACAGAATTCTGGTCTGAGGAGGTGAACCACGTTTCGAACCCGGTGACCTCAACCCTACCCACTTCTTTAATTGGACCTATTTTCCTTTGGTGGACCTAAAGAGTCGAGAGATACTTGTTACTAAAATGAAAAAATTACACGGAGTCATCATCGAGTAGCGTAGAAATATTATCGATCACTCCCTGTGTCGACAAAGATTTAAATTTTTGTTTTTCTGTGTTTCCCGGACGCGACACCAGAGAGAAACTGATTCTTCTTATACCCCCTTGTTACGTACACAACCGTCTCTCTCCGAAATACCTTTCGACTCGACTCTGTTAGAGTAGCGAAGCTCCTTTTCGAGGGTCCTCGGTGATATCTTTTCCTCCGTCCCGACAGATCCTACTGTCGGTCTGTGGACGTCTAGAAACTCTAATAAGACGTAAGAGACGACACCTACTTTCAAACCGGAAAGACAAAAGTATAAAAATACATTGTTTACTTAATATAAAAGTTTCTCACGAAACTTACAGATGACTGAACGTTAATTCATAGAACGACCTCTAATTGTAACACATAAAGACTCTCAGTAGTAGAAGTAACAAGTTCCTGAAAACATAAGAAACCTTTAACTACCTAACATGGTTCCCCCTTTTTTCGATGCTTAAATTTCATTCTCTTACAATCATATTTCTTTTACTGTGTAAATACTATAAAATACACTTCGTTCTACAAGATTATGTGGTTAGGGGTTTGGGTTTAGGTAACGTCGGTGGTTATAGGTAATATCGAGAGAAATAATGATTCGGATGAGAGAAACCCCGAAGGGACCACCGAATGTACAATTTCTTATACGGATGTTACGTCCTCTACGTCCAAAGTAGGGACTCAGCCCTACTAGGGGACCTTTACCGTTGTGCGAGGTCATAAGAACGGACCTTTTAAGGTACCTGTCTTCTCGGACCGTCGGATCTCGGGTGCCCCAATATGTCAGACTGTGCCGACTCGTAGGTTCGTGGGTGTAGCTGAGAGAAACAATGATCACTTTACCGGGATCCGTTGACGATGGTTCCTTAGTGTCAATGAACTTTTGACTCTGGAGAACAGATACGGACGGGAGAGGTATCAAACAATTCTAATGGTCTTTTCCTCCTCTAAGGTTGTCCGTCTTCGACGGTCAACAAACAGTTCTACGTAAACGAGGAAGGAATCAGTTTCCACGTCTATCCTCAGGTCGGAGGGACCTTCCAAGACACCGGTGTGTTGATTTGAGACAGGTTACCCAACACTCGTCTTTCCTACGACGACAAGAGAACCTCTTTGTTTTCCCCTCGGGAAAAGGAGGAAGTGTGACCGACTCTACCTGAGTGCGTCGATGCGACGTGGGTCTCCGTTTTCCGTCCGAACCTCCTACCTAGGAGACTTAACAACTCAAGTTCCCCTTGTTCGAAGGTAGACCTGATCGGTGCCATAGACACTACAGGAGCGACATCAGGAACCGGACGTGGAGGTAGGTGGTCACGTACACCCTCCGTCCTCTTAGGGAAAGGAACGAGAAGGGCCTGGGGTACGTGAAACGATGAAGGGTAGTTGGGAGTTACTCAGGTTTCGAATTCTTTTATTTTGTACAAAAAAAGAATGCCTTTATAGATCCTAAATGACGAAACCTTACTTTGTGATTTTTCTTCACTCATCTTCGTTCTTTATTAAGGTCTGTTTTCCTTTTACGACTGGGGGTAGAATGGAAACTGAACTCACCAGATCTTCAAACTTCTTTCATGTCGGGGGCAACTGTTTTCTTATTCCTCGGGTTTGAGGGACTCAAGGACGTACTCCAAACAGAAAGGGTCTCTCGAAGTCTACTAAATAAAAAGCCTAATTTACCTCAGATTGGTCTTCTGTGAAAAATTACGTTCGGACACAGTATACTTGACAAAAGTAAGGACGAGTCCGTCAAAACAAATGTTTGGAAGTTCTGTTTAAAGACACGATAGCCTGTCATAATCACAGAGATTCAAAAGTAAGACTGTCTTATTTCTACTCAATCCCGACTTAAGTAACGAATAATTTTTTACTTGTAGAAAAATTTTTTTTAAGTGAATATAGGACGGATACAAACGGTCACAACAAAAAAAGATTCCCTTCCTTCGGGTCGTATAGATCTAATCCCACTTCTACCGAACGGGAAGTGTCCTCTACCTCCTCCTCCTTTTTACGGGGAAAAGATTCACACTTTCAAAAGGGAAACAGAACCCGTCAAAGAACCACTGTCTCCGTTGTTAGATATGTTTAAACGGTAAAAAGGATTGTGGACGAGAAACCTTTTGTTTAACGGGTGTAAAAGAATTCAGGTCCACCCTCCTTTTGTTCCCTCACTGAGACTCTGGTAGATAGTGTGACGACCCATAGGGGAGGTGTAGTACCGTCGGGGAGTGGAAGAACAGGTCTCCCAGGGTGACAAACGAGGAGGAAGGACGGTTACTGGACTACCACTGAATCCACCCTCTTTCGTAACGGTAGGTAGACCAGTTCGTGGTAGGAACAACTTACTCCCTTTCTCTTCAGTAACCAACCTCTGGGGGTTTCCGAGAAACCCGACTTATTCACTCTCCAAGGTTTTAGAACGGGTCTCAAACTGTCGACTCATCTCTCGAGTCTTTCAGTTATTTCACTGGATTCGGGGTTGGAAGTGTTTGTCAAGGGTTTCGGGTCGACTCTTCTTTCCCATCCACACCATAAACTGCCACTAAGAGAAACGGTGTTTTCTAGGACGAACAAAGTTCAATGTGACAAACTTCACATGAAAAGGACATGAAAATTAAACGTACATTCACGTTTGGAGGGAGCTTGTTCCTGAGGACACTGAACGAGGTACGGACATCGGAGAGGGAGGAGGTACGAGTAAGGATTGGGTCCGAAAGACCCTAGTAGAGAGTCCAGTTAATAACGTAAGTCTAGGAGGAGTTTCCGTGTGAAGACCCCGTCGGACTTGATTCTAAAGAGAGAGAGAATGTGTGTGTGTGTGTGTGTGTAAAATTGTTTTCAGTCCCGTGTTCAGGTATATCAGTTTCGATATCAAAAAGATCATCAATACATACCTAGTTGTCGACCTGGTGTTTCTTCCGACTTGTGACTTCTTAACTACGAAAACTTGACACCCCAACCTCTTCTGAGAATTTTGAGGGAACCTGTCGTTCCTCTAGTTGAGTCAGTTAGGATTTCCTTTAGTTGAGACTTATAAGTAACTTTTCTGACCACGACTTCGACTCCAAGGTTATAGAACCGATGAACTATACTTCTGGGTTGAGGGACCTTCTGAGACTACGACCCTTTCTAACTTCTGTCCTCCTCTTCCCCTACTGTCTCCTACTCTAGCAACCTACCGTAGTGGCTAAGTTACCTGAACTCAAACTCGTTTGAACCCCTCTACCACTTCCTGTCCCTTCGGACCACACGACGTCAGGTACTCCAGTGTTTTTCAACCGGTACTGAATCGGTGATTTGTTGTTGATGTTCCCGTGTTCTCTTCTACACACTTTTGTATTAAAAGAAATCAAAAGTACTTTTGAATTAATAATAAATGGGGGTAAGGTAAACCTTAGACTTCCTTTAACCTCACTTGGGTCGGAGGAGTAGGTACGAGAGGACACGAAACCCTCGAAGGTTGTGTCTCAGTCGTCACCCCAGACCCCCTACGAGTCAACACACCAGTAGAGATGGTGGACAACTTTGCAGGAAGGAGGGACCCAGGGGTCCCGAAGTAGGACCACGTAAAAGTCTAGGTGACAGAGTCACGCGGTACAGTCACGACAAGAATCCGAAGACGCCATGTCAGAAGACAAAGGTATGGTGTAACACACCTTCAAGTGTCGCTATCCATAAACCCCAAGGGACTTCGACTTTGACACTTCACACTCAGTAAGTCAGAACTAGATGAGAAACGTTGAGGTTCCTGACATCGGGTGGTTCGAGGAGACAGGTACCCTAAGAGGTCCGTTCTCATGACCTCACCCAAAGTAAAAGGAGGAGGTTCCTTAGAAGGACTGGGGGTACAGAGGACGTAACGTCCACCTAAGAAATGGTAGACTCGGTAGTCCTTCGGGAGGGACTTCCACTCACTCAGTCTTAAATTATAAACACTGACAACCTGTATATTAAGATTCTCAAACAAAGTCCCTAGTGTTTGATACAAAAATGGAGTGACGTATACTAAATAGGGAGACTCTTTGATTTTAATTCTACTAAAGAATTGTAACCACTTTGTTATGGTTGGGACTATCCCAAAAGACACGAACACAACTCGTCAAACCCTTCGTCCGTTTTGGTAGTTGGACGAGGTCCTTAAAAGACGAGGACCTTGTATTTACGGACTTGGTTGTTTTGCCAAATGATTAATTCTGATTGGGACTGAGAAGTTCCGGGAGCGGAACGACCCGGGGGTCCCTAGGATTTGACAAAGCAGTAGTTGGAAGGTCTAGGATTTTGGGGAATCCTTTGGGGAGTGGATGGGGTACTGAAGGGGTAACACACCGGATCGACTCCGAGAGTTCCGTCACGAGAGAGATACCGGTGGATCTTATTTGAAGTCAAACGAATCTACTGTCGAACAAAGTCTACGAGACGTTTTTAGGTACAACTTTCTTCACCCTCCAATAGTGCACCGTCGATGGTCGTTGTCGAAGGAAATCTTCATCTGAGTCAAGTCAAGTCAAGTCAAGTCAAGTCAACGAGTCAACATAGACTGAGAAACTCTGGGGTACCTGACGTCGTGTGGTCCGAAGGGACAGGTAGTGGTTGAGGACCTCGAACGAGTTTCAGTACAGATAGCTCAGCCACTACAGTAGGCTGATACAGTAGGAGACGGAGGAGAAAGAGAAGAACGGGAGTTAGAAAGGGTCGTAGTCCCAGAAAAGGTTACTCAGCCGAGAAGCGTACTCCTCCGGTTTCATAACCTCAAAGTCGAAGTCGTAGTCAGGAAGGTTACTTATAAGTCCTGACTAGAGGAAATCCTGACCAACCTATAGGAGTGTCAGGTTCCCTGAGAGTTCTCAGAAGAGGTTGAGGTGTCAAATTTTCGTAGTTAAGAAACCGTAAGTCGAAAGAAATGCCAGGTTGTGAGTGTAGGTATGTACTGATGACCCTTTTGGTATCGAAACTAATCTGTCTGAAACAGCCGTTTCATTACAGAGACGAAAAATTATACGACAGATCCAACCAGTATCAAAAAGAAGGTTTCTCGTTCGTAGAAAATCAAAGTACCGACGTCAGTGGTAGACGTCACCTCTACGTTCTTTAATTTCAGAGAGGGACAAAGAAAACAAAGGGGTAGATAAAGGGTACTTCACTACCCTGACCTACGGTACTAGAATCAAAAAACTTACAACTCAAAATTCGGTCGAAAAGTAAGAGGAGAAAGTGAAAGGAGTTTTGTGAGAAATCAAGGAGAAGCCATATGTATGACGACGACGACGATTCAGTGAAGTCAGTACAGACTGAGACACACTGGGGTATCTGTCGTCGGGTGGTCCTAGAGGGTAGGGACCCTAAGAGGTCCGTTCTTGTGACCTCACCCAACGGTAAAGGAAGAGGTTACGTACATTCACTTTTCACTTTCACTTCAGCGAGCCAGCACAGACTGAGAAACACTGGGGTACTTGACATCGGGTGGTACGGGGACGTATATACCCTAAAGGGTCCGTTCTCATGACCTCTCCCAACGGTAAAGGAAGAGGCTATATGTGTGATGAGGGGGCGGAGGTTAAGAATTTACAACCACCCGTCTTTTTAGTGTACTGCAAAGGTCGGAAGGTACCACCTCTAGACGAGTCACACAGACCTTACCCCGGGTCCTTAGACAAACAATTTGTCCAGTCCCTCAAGGTCCCCTCCTTGTGCGACTTCTAATTCCTGGTGCAAAGAGTAGTGTAGCTGGTACCCAGGGTCAAGACTGGGACCGACCGACATACTGAGTCCTGGTCATTGTATTTGACACTGGGAGAAGTACTCGTTTCACCTCTGGTATTACGGACGAAGAGTGTAATAAAACTCTGATGTTACTCGAACATTGTCTCGTCGTGAACACCGTAGGCACGCAAGTAGGACACACAAGAGGTAGTAAGTCTCGTGACCCGTTTAAGACTCTTCTCGACCCCGATGTTCCACCTCTCTCCCGGGACTACAGGGGTGTCCACGTCTATCGTTCGGGGTACCGAAACCCTCCTCTTGATTTTAGGAGACCGGAACTCCCAGTTGGGACGTAGAGTCCTTTTCACAGGTCGTAACACTTCAGTGACGACTTGGTAGTTGTAATCCTTAACCCGACCCTAGAAAAGGAACTGACTATGGAGTGTCCACGTCAGAAACAAGTCTAAGAACTTGTCGTTGTGAATTCGATTCACACGACGACCCTCCCTAACTTGTTCTTATGGACCGTACCCCATCACCCCTTGCCTGTCCCTTCCCTTCTTACGGGTCATCCCATACGGAAGACCACTTCAGGGTCGGAATCGGACGTGGGGGGGCCTCGAGACGTAACAGTTAATATGAAGTCTCCAAAAACCGGTTCCACCCACCTCCTAGTAGAGAGATACACATAGAAGTTCCTGTAAGGTCACGTCCATTTTCCCTAGGTTCCCCGAGACCGGTCCACGGTCCTGACCGGTAGGTGACATCTACAGTCGAGTCAAGAGTCTGTGTGGGTCCGGAATACGGGGTAGTGGTCGGAACCCAAGACTGAAGGTCTCACCTGTGTATCGAATTTCGGAAACTTTACCCCAGATACTACCCCTGGGATGGAGCATTCGAGTACATTTGTTTGTTTGTTTGTTTGTGAACATTTTTGACGATACTTAGTAGTAAAATAGTATGACATGGGTAAAAACTCAGTCACGTTAAGAGGGGTTCCCTCGTGTGCCGTACTAGTTCCCTTGTTGGGTTGAGTGCCCTCCCAACGACACACGGTCCGTCGAAAGGTCAACATAATGTAGTCAACTGTGTAAATTGGAAGTCTTTTTTGATACTGGATCATCATAGTGATCATCCATAGTATACTGTGGATCATTATAGTGTTACAGAGGACGACTCCTCTGTAACTGTTATTATTACTTTTGAACGAGTTCCAGTGTTTTGGTCACTCACGTCTCTGCCTTAAACTTGGGTTCAGACAGATAACTTGAACTAAGTCCGATGATGAATTACAGACCAATAAATACCCTGAGACACTGGGGGTTCTCTCCGTTGGAAAGGAGTAAGTGGGGTAGAAGAATTTGAGACCGTTTCTTTAATCTGTAAATATATATAAACGTCTTCCTTTTCTTATTAATAGTTTGTTTGAAATTTGTCAAACTAGATCTCAAATTTAACATGATCTTCCTCAAGTACCTGAAGGGACCATCGAGTCGACCGTTTCTTAGACGAACGTTACATCCTCTGTACCCAAACTAAGGACCCAACCCTTCTAGGGGACCTCCTCCCGTACCGTTAGGTGAGACCATAAGAACGGATCTCTTAGGGGTACCTGCCTCCTTAGACCGCCCGATGTCAGGTACCCCAGTGGTTCTCAACCTGTGCTGACTCGTCGATTCGTCTCGTGTCGTGTCCTCCTTGAGTTGTCGTTGTTTTTGACACTTTTAAGTCGGAATAATCAAGTCCGTCATTTTTACTTGGCCCCGGATCATGTACGGACCATAGGACGTTCGATGGTCCCCTTGTTACCACTTTAGTCTTTGAAAGAGAGGTTGGGTCTAATCCGAACTGTTTGTCTCGGTCCGACTGGTGAGGATTCGGGTGGGAGGTGGGGACGGAGGGACACCATAGGTCGGGCACCAGACGTCCCCAAGAGTACAACGTCCTAGTGTGAAGGAGAAGGTCGACAATTGGTACGTTTAGGTAGGAGACAAGAAAGGGGAGGGAAGGGGACGGAACATTGTCCATTTCCAGAGTTTCTCAATACCGTTCTTCTTTAACTCTACTCCCCTATTTCAAAGTCTTGCTTGGGACTCAGTGGTCTAGTCCAAAGATTTACAACTTTTAAGACACTTTTATAAGAGGATGGTGTCCCTTAATCTTAGTGAAGGACGTTGAGGATACATTAAGACGTTGGGCATTGGGAAGTGATACAGATCCCCTCTCCCAAAGAAACAAAAGGAAAGAGAGGTAGACGTAAAAGGTCACATAGTCCTTTTGGGATACAACGAAAAATTTTTTATAAAAATGTAAAGACGTTATAAAAATAACTTCCTATCAACTGAATGTCGTAACACAATTAAAAAAGACATGTCATTTTACTAAGTCAATATATGTGTGTGTGTGTGTATATATATAAGAAAAATTATATATGAGAAAAAGTAATACCAAATAGTATCCTATAACTGATATCAAAGGACACGATATGTCATTCTGGAACGACGAATAAGTAAGATATATATTTTCGTACCCCTAAAGGGACCCCCAGGTCACCAACCTTGAAGTGGAAGGTCACGTCTCCCACTCCCAAACTAGGGACCAGTCCCTCGATCCCCCGAAGGGACCATCGAATCGACCATTTCTTAGACGGAAGTTACGTCCTCTTGGGACAAGTTAAGGACCCAGTCCTTCTAGGGGACCTCTTCCCTATCTGATGGGTGAGGTCGTAAGAACCCGAAGAGACCACTGAGTCTACCATTTCTTATGTGGACGTTACGTACTTTGGAACCAAGGTAGAGACCCAACCTTTCTAAGGGACCTCCTCCCGTATCGTTGAGTGAGGTCATAACAACGGATCTCTTAGGGGTACCTGTCTCCTCGGACTACCCGATGTCAGGTACCCCAGCGTTTCTCAGCCTGTGTTGATTCACTGATTCGTGTCGTGTCGTCCTTCGATCCCAGGATGTATGGAGAGTCGGTTTTTTTGGTTTTGTAATCTGTTTTCGTTATTCATTGTTTAGAGTTATTTCTGTAATTTGTACCAGGTGTAGTTTTTTTTTTTAGAAATTTTTTTTTTTCGAAAGTAGACAATTGGGGTTGGAGGGTGAGGTAGGGAGGGGGTCGGAACCACAACGAAAAATTAATTTCTTCTTTAATACATGTTTTACAAGAAAAGACAGGAGAAGAGTCCAAACCACTCATTAACGTCACTACTCATTCAAAGTACGTTGCTACTCCTACATTTCCTATAAGTGGAACAGAAAGGGTGGAAGACGAAGGTGTCACCCCCCGTCACCACTCACTCCCAAAAGTCCTCAAGGTCCTCGTCTATCGTCCAAAGACGACGGTGTAGATCCCGTCTCCCTTAGCTGGGAGGTTGAGGCAGAGGGTTTACCTCCATAAAGACTCTCACTTTACACTATACATATATGTTGCCTTATAATAAGTCGGTACTTTTTCTTATCTTAACTTAGTCGACATCACTACACCTACTTAGATCTCGGATAGTATGTCGTACTTCATTCAGTCTTTCTCTTATTATTTATACCATATATTGTGTATATATACCTTAGATCTTTTTACCATGACTACTTGGATGAACGTCCTGTCCTTATCTCTGTGTCTGTAACTCTTGTCTGAACGCCTACACCCACCCCCTTCCCCTCCCACCCTACTCGACCCTTTCTTCGTAACTGTATATACGTGATGGTACACATCTTATCTATCGATTACCCTTCGACGACATATCGTGTCCCTTGAGTCGAGTCACGAGGCACTACTGAATCTCCCGACCCTACCTCCTCGCCACCCTCCCTCCCCACCCTCCCTCCCCCATATACATATGTATCTCGACTAAGTTAAACAACGTGTCGTCTTTGACGGTATTGTAACATTTCGTCAACATAGAGTTAAAAATTTCTTTCCCGTGACGATCTTAATGGAGCCTAGCCGATCTTCGACCTGACAGAATCCATTTGGAAAGACGCCACAGTGGTGTCAGGATCCCATGATACCTAGAGAGGAACGACTGTGTAGAATTTAATACCTTTAAACTCAGGATCAGACATAGGGAGTTTTCGGACTGAGACGACGAACTTGGTAGTGTTCGGTGGTCGGAAGTCGACGTTTTCTCTTTACTTGAGACGTCCCCTGTATAGGTTACGGCTAAATTTAAATTAGATACACCAGTTAATAAACATATTATCACCTCCTTTTATTTCTGATAAAGTGGTTTCAGTTGAGTCATTAAAATCTCGGAAATTCTGTAAACTTTTACGGAACACGTTAATACACCGCGAATTATGAGTCTATTATCTTGTTACTTTCTACATACAAACGTAAAACATTTTAATTTGACATACGTCAATAAATAGAAAATGGAATTAACAAACTCGAACAAAGATTACATTTGACAACATTAAAATTTATTTATATTATCTTTTTTGAAAGGATCCATAGTTCTTAGGTCTCATTTAAATGAAACGTTTATCCGAAACATCCATACAAAATACGACTCCTAGAATTTGACTGTGAAAGTAAGTTTTTATAAAACTTAATGAGTGACAAACGGAGAGACTCCAGTCTCCCTAAAACTTCTCTGAGCTAAAGTGTTACCTCAGACCCACTGAAGTAGAATAAAGTTTAGTACTCCATACCCTTTACATATTTTAGTTATACGATCTTCCACCCTTCATGTAAAACTCGATTGAACACAATTCTTACAACTTGCAACAAGAAAGTAAAAATACAGGAAGGAAGTAAGGACCAAGGTAACATGAACGGATTAAAGAAGAAGGAAGATCAATATGAAGAGGAGATGAGTTTTAGACAATCGAACTATATATTATTCTCCAAAGTCTATAGCCCCCCCTATTTCGTTCATTTCCATATACTTACATAAAGTCAAGTCAAGTCAAGTCAACGAGTCAGTACAGGTTGAGAAACACTGGAGCACCTGACGTCGTTCGGTCCGAAGGGACAGGTGGTGGTTGAGGGTCTTTAACGAGTTTGAGTACAGGTACCTCAGTCACTACGGTAAGTTGGTAGAGTAGGAGACAACAGGGGAAGGGGAGGTCGGAAGTTAGAAAGAGTCGTAGTCCCAGAAAAGATTACTCAGTCAAGAAGTATAGTCCACCGGTTTCATAACCTTGAAGTCGAAGTCGTAGTCAGGAAGGTTACTTATAAGTCCTGACTAAAGGAAATCCTAACTTACTAACCTAGAAGAAAATCAGATTCCTTGAGAGTTCTCATACTTACATAAACGATTATAAATTTAGGAGTTCTGTTCGGTTTGATAACAATTTAAGGTTACCATACTCAAAAAGATTATACTAGGAGTATGTGATGTCTATGAAGGTCCCACTTATTTTACGTTCCCCTTTCCTTTTTCTTGAAAAGGACCTAAAATTCCGTAACATCCTAACACGACGTAGTGTAAGTGAAAACGACCGACCGAATTAGCAATAAAGTAAGGAAGTCACAGTGTCTTCCTGTGTCCTTAGGGAGATAATAAAATTAATAAGAGGAGACAAAGATTCGTTAAGGAACGGATGTCGTCTAGGTCCGAACTTTGGGTCTACTTTAGTCTTTACTTCTGAAAGAGAAATTTCAATATGAATTTCCCCTATGTACGTTTGACATGTGTCTAAACCTCTTCCCAGAGGAAGGGTAACTAGGGATATAGGTACTTCCAACCCCCTGGGTAGACTGGTAGAAGAAATAACTTCAGATTAACCTTAGTGGGTCCCTCGAATCTTTTTTGTGTACAGAACAGTTTTGGGGTCCCTAAGACTCCCAGTCTTAGAGTACCCAGACGCATCTTGGGTCCTTCGATGTGAAAGGTTTTCGAATGTCCGGGACCTTGTAACTGTCAGATGTTCTAAACTCGGTTACGACGAACTTAAGAGATGGTTAGTCCCTATTGGAGTCACAATACGTCCACTCTGCCGAGGGGCGAGTAGACTTTAGACGGTCTCTTACTACAGGTCCACCCCGGTACTGTTCGGGTCTGGTAGTCCGTACCACTGGTTGTAAACCGTAGTACATAAGAGTCACACCCGAAGGGACCATCGAGTCGACCATTTGTCAGGTGGATGTTACCTCTGGGGACAAACTAAGGACCCAACCCTTCTAGATCTCTTCCCTATCCGATGGGTGACGTCATAAGAACCCGAAGGGATCACCGAGTGTGTCATTTCTTAGGTGGACGTTACGTCCTCTGGACCTAAGGTAGGGACTAAACCCTTCTATGGGACCTCCTCCTTTACCGTTGGGTGAGACCATAAGAACGGACCTCTTAGGGGTACCTGTCTCCTTGGACTACCCGATATGAGGTACCACAGTGTTTCTTAGTCTGTGTTGACTCGCTAATTCGTGTCGTGTCTCTGAACCTAGTCAAATCTCTTAATTGAGACTGGGATCTCTTAATTGGGTACGGGATCATCTTGACTGTTGATTTCCCACTCGTGGAGACATCGAAGACTCAAAGGGCTGCTACAGAACAGTAGGGTGGTTCTGTCTTTCTCCATCAACTGGGAACCTCCGTTACTTCCAGTGTTTCTTTACTACCACGGAACCAGGGTGTGTGACGGTCTTCTTAAAATACCAGTAACTATCTCTCGCCCTCCCCTGTGTTCACCCAACACACTATGTTTTGGTTACTGAGATAATTGACACACACTAAGTTCCTCACAAACCGAAAACTAGACACACTCCCACCCGTTTGGAGAAAGTTGTCTCTTCTTTATACCGAATTTTTTTACCCACATCCATACCGTACATTTGATACGATGGGTAAAACATTCTTTCCCTCTTTATTTTAAGATGTAAAATTACACGAAAACACACACAACTCCTTTTGTGACCCTTCAAATACATTCTTTGATTCTTTTTTCTAGAAGATCAGTTTCCACGTCCCGTCCTAGAACCGTCTGCCCACCTGTTCCTACTCTCTCGCTACAAAAAGAAGAAATAGAAAACTGTAAAAGACCCAAAACTTGGTACACTAAAAGAACGAATAAGTTTTTAAATCTTTCAAACTCCTGGATGTGGATTAC
The DNA here is from genome assembly GCA_006410555.1 of Capra ibex. NCBI lineage: Eukaryota > Metazoa > Chordata > Mammalia > Artiodactyla > Bovidae > Capra > Capra ibex. Next base: position 2,837,817 of record SJYO01048541.1, read on the forward strand.
GATCGAACAGAATAGGTAAATGACTTTTCTGTGGGTTTCTCCAAAGACACTTAAGTCGTTTTACAAGTATAGTTGACACAACATAGTCTGTATCATCATAAATACCCACAAACTTCGTCTCCGTACTCTAATGGTACATTCTACCTAATAAATGGCCCCGACACCGACTACGAGCCCCGTATCTACCTACGTCCCTGGGAACAGTACTGAGGAAGTGTCCGGTGTGGTACCCTTCGGGTCTGTAAGGACCTGGTAACAAAAGAGGAAATTCGATTCGTAACTTATTGAATTATAGAATAACAGGGACTACAAATATGGAATATTATCAAAATTTTCTCGAGGGTTGTAACCCAGGACGAAAGAGGGGTCGCGTACCGTCGGTCCATCGACGGGAAACGACATGGTGGGTGCAACCCTCTTCTACGAACTATAGGAAGTGAACACAACGACACAGGGGACGAAAGACGACATGACAATTATAAAGGTGTTTTTTGTGAAACATCAAGTCGTAAACCCCCCGGACATCGGGGTAGTCGTCGAGGAGTCCGGAGGAGAGCTCGGTGTTGTCAGGGAGGAAGAGACCAAAAAGTTTCTTGGTGGCGTCGTCGTCCACTCGGTTTACACTTCCGTCGGACAGGGGTGGACCTTACAGTGTCTGTCAAATCTCTTACTTTCTGATTTTTCAGGACGTTATTTCAATAGAGAACTCGAAACGTATCTGGTCGTAGAGAGTTTAAGTGACTGGATGATTTGAGAAAAAAGTTTCGTGTGGACATTCATAAGACTTTTAAGACAGGACTTAGAACGGTCGGAGGACCTCCCTTCGACCCAGAGGGCTAGAATGGACTGGGAAACTTAGAGTCCGAAAGAGAAACTACTTTTCGCAATAGAGGTTGAGATATTAACAAGAGAGGGGCAGAGGAGAGACTAAGTGAAACGTCGTACATCAACTAGTAGGAACTCATTGTACCTATCTCTGTTTGAAATTTCTGTTTCAAAGGGGACTTTTTTTAATCTCCTTCTTTGTTTTCAGAGTGAGGTCACCAGACATTAAATTTCTGTATACGTGGGTTTACAAGTTATCGGTTCTGTACCCTCGTTGGATTCACAGGTAGTGGTCGACTTACCTATTTCTTCTACGCCACACAAATACGTTACCTTACGATGTGTCAGTATTTTTTCTTACTTTATGATGGTAAAAGTCGTTGTACCTACCTGAATGTTTGACAGTATACTTCATTCAGTCTGGATCTTTCTGTTTACAGTATATCATAACGAATATGCACCTGAGATTTTTTACTATGATCATTGTATTCAATGTTTTGTCTTTATCTGAGTGTTTGCATCCTTTGTTTGTATACCAAAGGTTTCCCCTTTCTCCCTCTCTATTTAATCCTCAAATCCTAGTTTTATATGTATGAGGATATATGTTTTATTCATTGGTTGGATGACATCTTGTGTCCCTTGATATGAGTCATAGAACATTATTGGATATTGTCTTTTTTTAACATTTTTTCTTATGCGTATATACACATATAAACTTAGCGAAACGACATATGGACTTTGATTGTGTAACACTTAGTTGATATAAAACTAATTTTTAAATTCTTTTATTTCGTTTTCAGAGGTTTGTTGTAAAAAAAAAAGAGGAACTTCTTTTTCGAGTCCGAAAAACTTCTCAGATAAAGTCCAATTATTTGTAAAAGTTTCGTCTGGTGAAACGAAAACGGAGTTTAGTGGCGGTAGGAGCTGGACATTCTTCCCCTACGATGTGGGGAAGGAAGGAACCCGACTTGTCTGCCCTCTGTAAGGTCAGCTCACCGAACGGACCTGGAGGCTAGTCCGTCCGTCGCGACAGGGACAACGACGTCCTCCCGTCATCACTCTCGGGGTCTAACCGCCATAGCTCTACTGTGGTCCCTCGCCCTCTTCGGTCGTTCAGTCGTAAAATCTGGTAGAGACGGTTCCTCCTCTCCGAAGGAGGTGCACTCGCAGACGCCACACCGTTACGTCGGGAATTTACTGATTTTAATAAGTGCCGGGGACAAGGCCAGCATGTTTTACGGGAGGTAAGTGCCGTGGCGCGAGACACCACACGGTGGACCCCGAGGAGCCCGTGAAACCTCTACGATATGAATCGAAGTGTGGGGTGTAGGTAAGTCACGACAATTGGTCCAGAGGTCCCACACCCACCGGTGAGTTCCGTCGCAGAAAAGTGTAGATAATTATGGGGGAACCAGTGGTTCACCGTAAACAAAAGGTATATAAAGGTACTTTGTCCTGTCGTCCCCGGTTCAAAAGAGACCGAGTACTCTTCCCCGAGTAAGACGACTCTGTCAAACAGTTTCAATTTCACTTTTTGGGTTACCCAAAGAGTCGGGACGACAAGAGCGTGCTTAAAAACTACACGGTCCTCTAGTGTAAAATTTCCGTCCTTCCATCCACTTCACTCTTAAAATTGACCTGGAACAAATACACATACACACACACACACACATACACACACACACACACAAAGAGGTACAGACAAATTACCCATCCAAATGTACCCCTCCTCTTTCTACGATAATTTAGAAGATCCACTAAGACTAAATTTGGGCTATTCGTCAAGAAGACCCTTATCTGCAGTGCAATAGGGCAAGGGTTGGAGGATGAACATGTCCGTGACGTCAGGTCCCTCGTGTGTCCGAGCGAGACAGGGAACGGTTCACATGGTAAACCCCCGTTAAATAAAATGGAAAGATAAAGTGAGAGGAGTATACATGTTCACTCGGACGACCACCTGTGACTTGAAGCGTAACGTGTAGACTTTCGACTTATGAACCGGGTCATATTCGAACCGTGAGGAGAAGAGAGAGGACCGAAAGAGAGAAGTAACGGTAGGGGTGGGACGGGACATGTGGTGAGTGGAGATCGGAGGATGGGAGGGAGGGGCAAGTAGGGGAGACCCCGTGAAGAGACATCGGACAGGATACTCTTGATGTAGGATCCCTCCTCCCAAAGCCCCCGTCACCATAGTGGACGCGGGGACGGAATAGAGGTCACCTATCGGACGATATAGTCATTGTCGTCTTAAGTTAAGACAGAAAACTCAATTTTTAGGTTCACGTCTTTGGGTCGAGACGTCCCAGATTTTCCCCGACAGGCCGAACAGGGGAGGTGACTACGGTGAGCACACCGAAACGGTAGGAGGAAATCCACCGTGGGAAACTGACGACACGTCGGCGTGCTCAAGAGAACAGAGGGAGAAGTTAATCATAAGTAACACGTTTTTATTCTTTTAAGGAAGTAATACGGCGACGAGTCGCCGTTCGACTATTAATTCTGACACGGAGTCGTAAAGGTAATTTTTTGGGGTAAAGAGTGAGGTCCGACAGCGAATCGTTATTTTTGAACGACCACTCCAGAATTGGAATCCTGTAAAATTTTATTTGTAACGTAAATCGAAAAATGTCCCAGATAGAAGAAGGATTAATATATGTACCTCGGATCAGGTTCTTAAACCAAAAAAAAAGAGGAACACTGGTTTTTCCTTAACCTTGAAATAGATCCGAAGCCCAGTAGCGTCGTTCCATTAGTTAAACGTACCTTTATGTTACGTTCTACAGTTTCTATAAAGTTCTGGGTCAACTTTCCTTACATTAGAAAACTTAAAAGTCCAAACAAAGGGGGCGTGCACACACACGAAACAAAAAGACAGTCAGAAGAGAAAAAGAAAAAGAAAAGTAAAGAGAGAGAGAAAAAAAAAAAAAACAGAAAACAGCTTAGAGGGTGTTACTCCGTTTTGATTGAAGTCTCTGTCAGTGAGTCTTCTTGAAGTAGGTTTCACGTAAGGAACTCCTTAATGGATTTATTAGTCAAGTAAAGTAATAGGGTGTAAACGTCCTCTTTGAACTAGCTCCTTACGTCCGTCTCCGTCTCTGAAGTGGAATGGTTCAGAGGGTCGGGAGGTTCGGCCAGTGTCCAGAGACCCTGTCTGTGAACTGTCCATGACGTGCGTTCGTAGGAACATAAGGTGTCGCCAGGGACAACATTTGTTAGGTAGGGAAATAGTCCACATCGTCGTTTAGAACGTAGGACATTACCGGATAACCCCTTTTCTTAGATTTTTTTCTCACCTATATACATATACATATTCACTAAGTGAAACGACATACGGACTGTGATTGTGTTGTAACATTTCGTTGATAGAAGGTTATTTTTTACAGTTTTTATATAGACCAGTATTTTTAGAGACCAATCTTACCCCAAAGATCAGACAAAATGTTATGAACATATAAAAGTGTGGAACGGAGATACACTTGGTGGGTTTTGTTGTAGGGTTTGGTTACGACCGAAAGATAGTAGACATGTCTTCGAGGAAGGAAATTTTAGTTTTGTTACCTGTCAATGAATTTACAAAAGATGAATTGAGATCCTCTCTTGTGGCAATTTCAACCTAAAACACTTAATTGTATTGTATCACTTTAGTCTCCTAAATTAGTAACTGGTCTAAAGAGACGAGACATATACGAGACCTACTAGTCTTATTCTGCAGGATCCGTATGTACACTTGACTAAGCGTTTGTCACTACGTCCGACCAGTAGTGGTCGGAGGGGTCACAACTCTGAACACAATTTTCCGTTATGGAACGAAGTGACTTTTCTGACTCAAACCACACTTGTGTTCGGTCAGTGTCAATATTCTTCTACACAAAATCTTAAACACGGAATCTTCTCGGGACTACCCAAGTCTCTCCAGTATGTAGGGTCTCAACCTTGTTCTGGCCTTCTTTCGCACGCCTCAGGACCCCGAACAGAGTTCCGTGACCCTGGCTCTACGGGACCCCCTCCCCTGTCTCGACTACGTAGAGTGGACAGTGTTGCCCGACAGGGACTCAAAGTGGACAATGTAAAAGTGTAGAACCGTTTCTTGTGTAAACCTACACGAAAAAAAAAAAAAAAAAAAAATACAAAAATCAGAGTTTCATACCGGACCTAAACTTACCGTCTACTGAGTATTTCTTTCGACACCCACCACACCCCCACCCCCTTCGTGGGGATACTTACAGTCCTCCTGGGGTATAAGGACGTTCCCCTCGGTCTCCCAAACCCTGGGAGTCAACTCGTTCCTGCAACAGACACTGAGGTACCATAAATAAACTTCCTTTCCGATCCCAGAATGTGTGAGACGACGTTAGAATCCTGTATGATAACGGGTGTTCTGGGGGTTAGGGTCTGAGAGTCAAAAGGTACTATTCGTCTGCGACCCGAGGTAGTCTCTGAGATCGTGGGTCTCTTTTATTTACTAAACTTGCACTTGTAAGACCATCGTAACTAGGACGACGGGCGGTCTCGAGTCACTACCGGAACGGGGTAGACCCGTGGAAGGTGACCTACGTCCTTACTCGTCTCGGTCCCCACCTTCGTCCCCCACTTCCTGCTCGTCCTGAACGTGAGCGGAACAGTAGTGACGGTGAGGGACATTAACACTACGGTGATTTTACCCACTTGTCCACTCAGTGCCTTCCTCTCCCCTTAATGAAAACACATTGACTATGTTTACACCTTTTTGTGGCGGAAAGAGGGAGACCACAATCGACGTCTGGTGTTCGAGGTAAAAGGTTACGACCTTTTTTTTTTTTTTTTTTGGATCTTAAACTTTACCATTAAATTAACTGTCCGTTCTACCCACTGATCCTTCCAAGTAGATCCAATTCTGAGTGGGCTTCCCTCGACCGTTATCCTGTTATCTTGTTCTCGTCACAACACCACTACTTGCGACAGGTCTCCTTCGCTCCCAGGGAACCCATGTATGTCCGTCGGGAGGGTCTATGACTCCTAAACCAAGGTCTTGTGGTGTTATTTCGTTCTTAGTTGTATGTCGTTCAGAGTGGTTGAAAGACCAAAGGGTCACGTATATCTTGAATCCAAATGTAAGATGATATCAGATCGTTCACATTTTATCGTAATACAAACTTCTTAGTGACATGGATGGAATTAAAATTTTATGAGAAAACGATTTTTCATGATTGTTAGTAGACTCGGAAGTTGTTCGACGTCGGAAAAACGTTATCATTGCAGTTTCGAGTGACTAGTGTCTAGTGGTTGTGTTTTGATTATTGTTAGTTTTACAAACTTTAGAACGTTATTAATGGTTTTACACAGTGTCTCTGTCAGGTCAAGTCAAGTCAGGGAGTCAACACAGGTTGAAAGAAGTTAAGGCACCTGACGTCGTGTGGTCCGAAGGGACAGGTAGTGGTTGTGGGTCTCGAATGAGTCTGAGTACGGGTAGTTCAACCACTACGGTAGGTTGGTAGAGTAGGAGACAACAGGGGAAGAGGAGGGTGGAAGTTAGAAAGGGTCGTAGTCCCAGAAAAGGTTACTCAGTCAAAAAGTATAGTCCACCGGTCTCAAAACCTCAAAGTCGAAGTCGTAATCAGGAAAGTTACTTATAAGTCCTGACTAAAGAAAATCCTAACTGACCAACCTAGAGGAACGTCAGGTTTACTGAGAGTTCTCGGAAGAGATTGAGATGTCAAGTTTGTAGTTAAGAAGTCACGAGTCGAAAGAAATACCAGGTTGAGAGTATATGTATGTACTGATGACCATTTACAGGTAAACTAATCTACCTGTAAACAACCGTTTCATTACAGAGACGAAAAATTATACGACAGATCCAACCAGTATCGAAAAGATAGTTCCTCGTCCGTAGAAAATTAAAGTACCGACGTCAGTGGTAGACGTCACTAAAACCTCGGGGGGTTTTATTTTAAACAGTGGTAAAGGTAACAAAGGGGTAGATAAACGGTACTTCACTACCCTGGCCTACGGTACTAAGTAAAACTTACAACTTAAAATGCGGTCTAAAAAGGTGAGATGAGAAAGTGAAAGTGGTTCTCCGAGAAGTCAAGGAGAAGTGAAAGACGGTATTCCCACAACAGTAAAGATATAGACTCCAATGACTATAAAGAGGATCGTCAGAACTAAGGCCGAACACGAAGTAGGTCGGGTCGTAAAACGTACTACATGAGACGTACATTCAATTTAGTCTCTGTCCTTCACTCGTTTACCCTCAACCCTTTTACAACGGTTATCTGAACTAACATGTCCCAACGGAGTTTGGAAATTAAACACTTATGTGTTAGAGACACTTCCCGCAATTTCACTTTATGTCATTTTACACCATACTGATACTTTTTCTGTAACCCAGGTCCAACAAAGTGACGTCACTTACCGAGTCTCCTCGTCGGAGTGACTACCTAGTCAATCTCTTCAGGTCTCTCTCTCTCTCTCTCTCTCTCTTTGTTAACATAGAGATTCCTCTTCAAACCCCATTTGAGAATAAGACACTTCGTTCACCCTTGTCTTTGATCCTCTGGTTGACTGTAAAGTTTCAAATACATAGACACCCGTCCCAAGAAAAGTGGACCTTTGTAATTACACCTTTTCACCTTGACGACAACTTTTAATATAGTACCACTAAAGTATTGTTTTGTTACAGATATTGACTTAAATGGACATGGGAATTTAACTCATTTCTACTTTTTTTACTTAACACAAGTTGAAGTGTCATCTACTACCGAGGGTTTGACACCATCGTTTTCGTACATCAAGAGATTCGGGTTTTATCTAAACGAGGGGAAGAGACGGTCTGTTTGAGGATAAGTAGGAAATTCTGGGTTGAGATGTACAGGGTGAGGGAAACCCTTTCGAGTCAGTTAAGAAGAGAGTATGACTTAGAGAGAAAGTGCCACAAAGTAAGTATGGGGAAGACACACTTAAATGATGGTACCCTGTGAATGATCTAATCTTTCGACTAGAAGGACGGTCTGACTCCAGAAGACCTAGTCTAAAATAAGTATAAATAGAGGAGTCAAGGTCCGGGTTCACAACCGATTGTCTACCTATACATATCCGAGTCTACGACCGTTTCAAAACGAGAGACCGACCAGGAAATGTGAACTTACCCATACTTCTTTAGTGGTCACCGGTTTTCGGTCTTTCAAACGTGACGCCAACGGTGTCTGTGAAGACCGGACACAGGTGTGTCATTGGATCAAACTTGTATTACGGGTCTTTGGTTGGACACAGGGTCGTACTTACGGATTTTGCGGAATCTCGGCTCCCCACACCCCCTAGTCGGACCAACTCTATAAGTAAGGTAGTAATCGGGGTCCCCCGTACGACTGGGACGACGAGAACCTCCTTCTACTGACGAGTAAATACCCTTCACAAACCACCGACCTCTACGCCAGTCAGCCGTCACTCACCAAGTCTACGGACCGTCGGCAAAGGATCCTTTGGTGTGCAGTTCATGGACGACTTAGTACTCGAAGGCAACCTATTGTTGTTCGAAAAGAGACTGTTCTGCATCCTCCCGACTAGACCTCGTCCATGGACCGTGTGTGGACTCGACGGGCTAGACTCCGGCTTTCTTCCTTTTCTCTTTTACACACCGAACTGAGTGGTGGCTCCTACCTGAAAGTACCCACACCGAAGGTTCCCTTCTTACACAAGAGTCCCGTCTTACCCGGTAGTCTGGAAAGTGAAGTAAGTAAAAAGTACCCACAAGAGGGTGAGATATAAGAAAGAACAGTGACATACTCTAGTTGAGAGGAAATCAAGGACGACGAGTCTGTGGTGACCGCAAGAATACTCACCTGTCGTTTCCCTTGTGATGGAGAAGATTTACTCCCCGACGAAAGATTGTGAGACGTAATTTTCTTATTCGATTTCCCACTACCCTCTGTTTCTTATTCAGTACCTGATCAAAGTAATTTTGAGATCCTTTTACTTGTCGTAACGTCTCTTTTACCTAACCCTCTGACCGTTCCTATTTTGAAAGACCAACTTCCAATCTATATTTGAGTCTAAGATTCAGGAGAAGTAAGAGGAGAACTTTTTCTCGTCCTGGGCTACCAGGTAGAGTCAGTACGGGAGACGGACGGAAAACAGACACCTTTGTTAAAATCGATTCTTAGTCAATTTAATCTCTTGACTCTTTTACGTCTTTATTTCCTTTTGTCTCTTTTCTTTGATTTACGATTATCAAATCAGGACTTTGTTTCAGTTCCTGGAATCCAGGAAGAGTTCCCGATACCTAGTATGAGACTCGACAGAATATCTATAACGTCGAAGGTGGTCAAGGTTCTGAACCAGAGTTCCTTCACCCTTGTTTGACTGGAACCTTAATTTCTGATTGACATGACTTTTCTTAGTTCTACTGTGACTAGTCCGGTGGTTCCTGGGGAAAGTTCAGACAAGGACGTACATCGGGGGAGGGAGTCGGATGTTGTCGAAACAAGGGACCAACAGTCTACCCCCTCTACCGGAAACCTGTCCGCAGACGGGAGGGGTTGTAGGGTGGGGTCAATACCTGGAGGTTTAGTTTCGTTTGAAAGGAAGGTGGTTGGGACGGAGAAATAACCTAAAACTCGTCGTTCGTCCATCTGACATGAAAACCTATGTGTTACTTTATAGGTGCTATTAAAAGACACTTCGAACTTATTATAAATAATTTCGAGGTTCGTTTCGTAAACTCATTCATCGTCGTTCCTAAGACTCGGAGGATAATCTTAAACTGGATAATTTATTACGAATTCGTGAATGGACTTTAAGGTACAAAAATGTAGGATTTCACAGCTCCTGGTAAAACCAACCTCCACAAACTTTCCACCTTCTTTGGTCAACCGGTTACGTTTCCTCCTTTTCGTGTCTTCTGAGATGATCTTAAAACTAACAACCATCTTGACATGGACCATGTCCTGTTGGTCTAACCTTACTTTAGTGAATCCTCTTATTTCGATCAATCTTTGATATTGTGTCACCGAAAAAGTCTTTATCTAGAAATAGGTGGACAGGGTGAATCCCCGACAAACAGAAAGTAGAACCAACAAAGACGAAGAGCTTAGGTTTTACCGTCTTGAACGTACTTCAAGTGCCTTTTAGGTCCCTAGTCTCACGAGATCTCGTATCGTGAGAGTGAGGTGGAAGAGTCAAGAGACTGAGAATTGTGTTAACATCGCTAGACAACTGAGGAACACCCGTTCCCTAGATCTGCGCAATGTTTGCGTATCCTGTCGACGACAACTCTTCGGTTTGAGAAAGATAGTTTAATCTATCAAGAATTAAGTTATATTAAGATTTATATGTAATAAAAAAGGTACTTTAACCGACTACCACACTTTAACTAGAAACAAAAGGGTCGTTTAACTAACCTGGGACAACGGACAACATTGTATAATTCTATATTGTACATATCGTTGTCTCTATTAAATGTATATATTTCACCATTTCCAGTACAAAATTTTTTAATAAATTATGACCACTTTCTACGAATGTTACATAGTAAGGTCCTTGTTTCCTCTTTTGTTTTTTAGACGTATGTTACACTAGGATTTGTACATTTTACTATATAAATATAAAGTCTTACGATCGTCACACAGTAGAGTCGATATAAACATTTAATAGTATATAATGAACATATTTGACCTTTTTAGTTCTATTTGTTCCAAGGGGTTAATATTCTTCGATATATCTTTTAATACTGTATCTTCCGAAACTCCGAATCGAATATGATTTCCTAAAATTACCGAGTATCGAATCATTACAGGTTAATACTTATAAGTTGAACGACTTCATATAACGTCAAAACAGACACAAATTTTTATTCTTATTACTAAACAAAGTTGTGTATACCTACATTCTACTCTAGTGGACGTATTTTTCTATCTCCTTATTTTATCTTTCTTATATTATGTAAAACCCTTTAAAATTTTTATGCTAGGTAGGGGTTCTAAGTACGTCTTACATTTCAAAGTCTTTTCTAAACAAACAGTTCCTTCTTTTTGTAGTTGTATTTCAGGTTGGATAATCGGAAGAATTTAGTTTACCGACAGTCAGATATTCAAGGGTTTACGTCAGATTGGCATTTTACTTAGTGTGATACTATAAATTTTCAACTTTACAAAGAACTCTCGTAAGGTCAAAACGATACTTACTCTTCATCCTTAATAAAAAAAATTATTCAGAAGGTCCTCGGTACTGGAGGCACTGGGGTAAAGACGCCTTCTGCCAAAGTAGAAGGGGGTGGTGACTCAGGAGACATACTTTTGCGCTGGAAGGAGAACCGCTTATTTTGGAGTAAGCTTACCCACATGTGAGTGCGAGTGTAAAACGTTATACAAACGTATTCTTAAATAAATACCGACTTTTCCAAGTACTCTAAAAAGGGGGTGACATGAGAGAGACCCTAAACACGATACCAAGAACGTAACTAAGATAGTTTACTCGAGTATGAGGACGGACCCGGACTCAAAGAGCTCAAATGAAGGGGTGTACGTTTCACCAGTAGGACTGGGAGAGAGGGAGGGGTCTCTTTACCGTTGTTGTGCCGTTCTTCGGGTTCGTCATACCTTTGTAATAAGTGAACTGGACCATAAACGTCTAAATTGTAAAGGTTCACCGACACGTAAGTAACAAGTAAAACGTCTCCCTGTGTAAACTTATCCTGTTTAAGTCTCCCAACCACACGTCTTCGTTTGTGGATTTGATAACTAGTTCAACCGGTACATGGCTTGTAGGGGTGGACGGACCGGAGACCTGATAGACCCAAGTGTAAGGTTTTGAGGGACCTCCATCTTGTAACTGGAGTAGTCTTATCTGTTCCTTTATCCCAGAGACCAATGTCTCAATAATTACTTACTGACCCTTAATGGCAATAGATAACTCAATTTACCAAGATCTAACATTTCTTAACCCTCTGTAATAAACGATACCACCCTAAAAGTTCGGATCCCTATACACTGGCGGAGTCCTGTACATAGTTTGTCTCCATTTCCCGAGTCCAGGGTAGTGAAGCACCGTTTATCTACACCTTCGTCACTGTCAGAGATGAAAGAACCCGAGGTTTTAGTGACGTATACCACTGACGTCGGTATTTTAATTTTCTGCGAACGAGGAACTATCTTCTCGATACTGGTTGGATCTGTTGTATAATTTTTCGTCTCTCTAATGAAACGGTTGTTTACAGGTACATCAGGTTCGATACCAAAAAGGTCATCAGTGTATACTGACACTCCTTTGACCTGGTATTTCTTTCAACTCGTGACTTCTTAACTACTAAAACTTGACACCACGACCTCTTCTGAGAACTCTCAGGGAACCTGACTTTCCTCTAGTTTGGTCAGTTAGGATTTCCTTTAGTTGGGACTTATAAGTAACCTTCATGACTACGACTTCGACTTCGAGGTTATGAAACCGGTAGACTACACTTCTCGACTGAGTGGCCTTTTCTGGGACTACGACCCTTTCTAACTTCCACCCTCCTCTTCCCCTGTTGTCTCCTACTCTACCAAGTCACCGTAGTGGTAGAGTTACCTGTTCTCAAACTTGTTTGAGGTCCTCTACCACTTCCTGTCCCTCCAGACCGTACGACGTCAGACACCTCAGAGTTACTCAGCCTGTGTTGACTCGTTGACTTGCTGTCGGTTCCCGAGTCCTATTTACTGAGGTACTATACCTTTCCTTTGTGCACCCGAAAGAAGGGACTTCTGACGACGGATACGTCTCAAGATAGAACCCTTCGGACCGTACGAGGTCAGGGTACCCCAGTGTTTCTCAGTCTGTCCTGACTTACTGACTTGTTGTCGTAGTATCACCGGGATAGAAAACACTCTAGGGTTCTGAAGACGGTCAAATCCGACAAGTCGAAACACCTCGAGCACGTCAACCTACAATCCCGCTCGGACTGAAGAGGGTCGGAAGGACGTCGAGTAGGTAGGACCCTTTCGATTGGACTTTCTCTCACCCCTCGTAACTAGGGAAATTGTGCTCTATGTGTCCTTGTAGTCCCGTCGTTACCCCCGTAGCGATCTTTGATTGGTGTCACAGTGAAGTACTCCCAGAACGGTCAAAACCTAAAGGGACCACTTCCCCGAAGGGACCCGTGTTCCGACCTCCAGATCCAACCAGAACCCCTACAGACTAGTAACATAGGATTAGGACGAGAAGGTAAAAACCTGTTTACTTCCGTCTTATTAAGATGAGGGACCCGAAGGGAATATGGAGTCAACCATTTCTTAGGTGGACGGTACGTCCTCTGGGACCAAATTAAGGAACCAGACCTTTTAGGAGACCTCTTCCCTATCCGATGGGTGAGGTCCTAAGAACCCGAAGGTGACACCGAGTCGACCATTTCTTAGACGGACGTTACGTCCTCTGGACCCAAACTAGGGACCCAACCCTTATAGGGGACCTCTTCCCTTTCCGACGGATGAGGTCATAAGACCGGACCTCTTAAAGTAGCTGACATATCAAGTACCCCAGCGTTTCTCACCCTGGGCTGACTCACTGAAAGTGAAGTGAAGTTTTCCGTTGACATCCCTCCACCCACCCTTCTTAACCCTCTAACCCTAACTGTGTATTGTGATGACTATGATACATATTTTATATATTGATTACTCTTGCATGACATATCGAGTCCCTTGAACTGAATTATGTGACTTACCCTTCCTTTAGGTTTTCCCTCCCCCACATACATGTTCATATCGACATGTGAAACCACATGTGAAGTTAAACGACATGTCGTCTTTGATTGTGTTGCAACATTTTGTTGAGATGAGGTTATTCTAATTAAATTTTTTCTGTTGAGATTACTTACGCCAGGAGAAGGAGACGGAGGGACGGGGGGTAGGACCCGTCTTGAGTCGGTGTCCCTCCTGTCTCGAGTTTCGGGCTCCTCTAAACACTGCGACCCATCCTACGAGGTGGTGGACAGATTTACCTTACGAAGGTGGTCCGACCCCGCCTCTCTGTTGCGGAGGGTGAAGGCTCCACCCTTAGGGTGGGACCCAGTTCCCTGTCCCGAGTGACCACAACCCCTACATCTCTGACGGTCAGTCAAGTTCCTACCGGGGACCTCTCTACGACCGGAACTTCACGACGGAGGACCCCCGTAGGGGATGTCCGTCTTATTTGTTCCTCCCCGAAGACACACACCTGTCTATACCCGGTCGATCTCCCCCCGTGCACCCTCCGCGGTCGAGGGAAAGTAGGACCCACCCTACCTTCTGACCTTAGACTCTCTTTTCCTTATTCTAAGAGTACGAAGAGGTTTCCCATTTGTGGAAAGTCCGAGGAGGGGACTCCCGTCTGGTGGACACACGAAAGAATAGATCAGTTGAGGTAGGTAAGTAAGAAAGGTGGGTGTAAGGGACCCGTGGACCCCTTCTCGCGATCTACGAGAAGGTATCCTTCTTCTACTGTGTCGGCCGGAGCCCCTCGGTAAGGAGCGGAGGGGTTTAAATTGTTTAGTACGGGTGGGATGGGCCAAAAGAAAAGTATCCGACACTAAGGGTTCTCGAAGGGACCACCGAGTCTACCATTTCTTTGACGGACGTTAAGTCCTCTGGGTCCAAACTAGAGACCCAACCCTTCCACGGGACCTCGTTCCTTACCGTTGGGTGAGGTCACAGGACCGAACCTCTTAGGGTACCTGTCTCCTCGGACCACCCGACGTCAGGTACCCTAGTGTTTCTCATCCTGTTCTGACACGTTGATCGTGAATCCGATGAACCTACTAAGGGTTCGAGACCCGGTTGTCCCCTCTAACCTGCAACAATGGTTCGGTGTCCTTCGATCCTACCGTTTCTGGATTCTCTGTTAGACCGGGGTTTGGTCCCAGAGTTTTCCCCTGGGACTTTGGTTCCGTGTGTCCATCAAGTACTCCAGTCTACAATATCGAAGACTACCGGGTCGGTCGCGGGGTGGGTCCCGTGGGTCTCGGGAAGTGAGAAGAGAGGAGTAGGGTACCCCGACTTCTAAAATATATCTATACTTATGCCCCCTCAGTGAATAGTTGAAAGACAACGATGATGATGAACATTTCACCAAAACCTTCTGTGTCGGGTAGGGGAGATTGTCGAGTCGTCGATCACTTGACGACTTAGTTATAATCGACTCAGACGAAATACTGCTAGGGTGCACGGGACGTGTGCCGGTCATACTTCTAAGTAGAACTTTATCCAAAAAGGAGGACTCTGGTTTTTTATTTATACGAAGCCCAAAAAAAAAAAAAAAAGATTTCAGAAAGAAAGAAATTCTTCGTCCAGGAGACCGATGTCCCGTACAAGATTACTCCTAATAAGGTTTAATAAACAATCAATAAACCAACGATTCAGTGAGAAAACACTGGGGGACCTGACATCGGGTAGTCCGAGGAGACGACGACGATTCAACGAAGTCAGCACAGGTTGAGACACGCTGGGGTATCTGCCGTCGGGTGGTCCGAGGGGGCAGGGACCCTAAGAGGTCCGTTCTCATGACCTCACCCAACGGTAAAGGAAGAGGTTACGTACTTTCACTTTTCACTTTCACTTCAGCGAGTCAGCACAGTCTGAGAAACTCTGGGGTACCTGATGTCGGATGGTCCGAGGAGGTGGGTACCCTAAAAGGTCTGTTCGTATAACCTCACCCAACGGTAATCAATCACGACTTTTAATTTGGATCTTGAGAAAGAGAAGGTATGAGTAAGAAATTTTGTAACAACGTTTTAGACTCCAGAAGGAATGAGACAGTACCACCACCAAATCAGTGATTCAGTACGGGTGAGAACGTTGAGGTACCTGACATCGGACGGTCCGAGGAGACGGGTCCCTTAAGAGGTCCGTTCTTACGATCTCTCCCAAGGGTAAGGGAAGGGGTTCCCTAGGAAGGTTGGGTCCTCAGCTTGGACCCAGAGGACGTAACGTCCGTCTAAGAAATGACTGACTCGATACTCCCTTCGGGGTGAGACAGTATCCTTCCTGTTTAAGAAAGGAGTTGATGTTGTAAACTCTACCTTGAAATTCACGAAACTATGGTAAAGTGAGTACTAGATCCCCGTGAAGATATTCAGACCGGTTTATCCATAATATTGGAGTTAAAATCCATCCGTTGTATTTTCAACAATTCACTTACTTATAAAAATTTTAAAATCCCTTGAAGTATAGTCGGTAGTTTATCCGCCGTTACGGCTGTAATCCTGTTCTTTGAAGACTAAAAGTAAAGGTTCGAAACGACGGTCTGGTGTAATCTCCATAATAATAGTAGGACAATCAGAAGAGGAAACTTCTAATGACGACACACTTCGCCTATATAATAATATGGTCATATTGGGGTTATATTCTTATCTGTCCAATTACCTTGTCTTGTCTTTGAGTCCCTCATGTCGGACATATCTTTAGGTCCTACACTATTCTCATCGAAAGTTTTATTATACTTTCTCTCTCTCACTTTCGATCACTCCCTTAACCAATTTAGAGACCCCTCTTATATTTTTAATCTTGGGAAATATCATAGTATGTATGTGAGTGTATGTAAGATCTACTTAAAGTAAAGGATTTTCAATTTTCTATTAGTAACAGTACATTATCTTAATCTTATTTTTAGTCCCCCTTTCTCCTTGTCTACTAAAGTCTGATTCCTTCACAACATATTGGTCTTACTGTCTCTAGGGTAGTTCGTTTACTCACATATAAACCTATGTAGTTTCTAGTTTAAAGTTTTATGTACGTTTACGGTGTCACGTGCACCGTCTGTTCTGCTTATAGAAAGGATATATTTCTCTAAAATATTTCTTTATTCTTTCTATTTGAGTAGTTATCTAATCGTCTTTTAAATCGTTTTGTATATTTGAGTGACTTCTTACCGACCTACCGTAGTGGTTGAGCTACCTGTACTCAGACCCACGTGAGACCCTCAACCACTACCTGTCCCTTCGGACCGCACGACGTTATGTACCCCAACGTTTTTCAGCCTGTGTTGACTCACTAACTTGACTTGACTTTACTTCTTCTCTATTTTTACCCACTATTCATATACTTTTTACATAAAGTAAACATTAGTTTACAGTCATTAAAGTTGTTTGAATCGTGTACATACATGTATAAGTTGTAAGTAGACCATTTTGATTGATTAAAAAGAGAAAAATTACTTGTACGGGTCGTGAAGTATTTTCACGTTTTTTTTTTTTTTTCTCGTAAGTACAGTAGAGTTCCCTTATATTTAACCTTATTAGTAGGATTCCCTTTTAAGACGTTGTCAAACACAACGAAATTCAATGATTCTTTTTAGGTAAGGCACATTCCATCATATACGCTACAATTCTATAGTCCAATAGGATTCCTATATTCTCTAACCTCCTTTCTATAAATGATATCGTAACCAACGACGACGACGACGACAAATCAGTGATTCAGTATAGACTGTGGAAACAGTCTATCACACCTGACGTGGGATGGTCCGAGGAGACAGGTACCCTAAGAGGTCCGTTCTTACAACTTCACCGAACGGCAAAAGAAGAGGTCCTCTAGAACGAACTAGGTCCCTAGCTTGGGTACAGAAGACGTAACCGTCCACCTAAGAAATGGTGACTCGGTGGACCCTTCAGGACCAATGTTGACCTATTTTTTCCTTTGTTAGATTAATAAGTTATCAATTTTTTTTTTTCTTTTCCAGATTGGGTTGACTCCACAAACACGTGTCCTAGTCTTATTATACTTTGATTATTTTTAATACATCTGTTTGTGAATATTGATACCTTCATTAAACGTTACCTACCAAGTCCCCTGTCAATATTTCGTACATACGTAAGTAAATAGGTCTTACAACTCACTCTCCGAATTAATGTATTCATTATTATTGAATCCACATATACAATTTTTTCTACATTTATATTATCGTCATCAATGAAAATTCCCAACCCATAACATTTCTTCTATTACTTATAGTAAGTATTAGGGTGGTAACAAGTGAAGTTATTTGTGCACCTCGAGACCTTTAGCCTCTCATTATTACTTCAATAATCCACAGGACGAGAGTGTGCGGTGCAAGAAAAGTATACCTTCGAAATTACAGTACGGAAAGGGGGGGATTCAATTTTGTACAGTTCCGGAAAATAAAACGTTTTGAGGAAGAGACTTCTTGAATTACTATCTTCCTCTGCTATTTTATCGAGGTCGACTAAAAAATTTTATGAACGGGGCTCGATCAAATTCTCGAGACTACGTGTCGGTCGTGAAAGTTGGCAACGAAGGACCCACGACGTCCCCACCATTCCTCCTAAACGGAACCGGAGGACCAGAAGTCGGGGAGACAGACAGGGGTCTGAGAGGGTACAAAGAGATGGTGTCCCACGTAAACCCTGGATTCCCTCTTTTCGATGTGGTACTTCGGTCGACCAAGGTACTGAGACTCTACGAACCTTTGACAAAAGGGGGAAAAGGAAGATCTTTCTGTAAGACTTGACACACAAAAGGTATGATGTTCTCATCCCGGTAGGAAAGTTCGGTCATTTCTGGTCTTTATTTCTAAAAAGGGGGTCTCTACAGTACAAGACTATTTACGTCCCTGTTTCTTAACATCCTGCACCGACACACGCACGAACGCGCGAGTCAGTGAGTCAGCACAGGCGAAACGTTGGAGCTCCTCAGACGGTCCGAGGAGACAGGTACCTTAAAAGGTCCGTTCTTATGACCTCACCCAACGGTAGAGATCACTAAGTTCGAAATAAGGTGTGATCTCAATGTAATCTACAATGTCCCTACGTATTCCGTCCCAAGGACGCTGGTTTCCCAAACACACAGTCATAGAGAAGGGTTGGGTGGAGTCTTTCAGGACACTGGAGGACGGACGAGTTGACACTGAGGTGCTCCAAGGAAAAGTTCGGGGTGGTGGTGATTGAGTGAGAGAGATGACATAGAGAAAAGAAAGAAAACCGGTACACGGAACACCCTAGAGTCAAAGGACTGGTCCCTAACTTGGACGCGGGAACCGTCATTTTCGCACCTCAGAATTAGTGTTCTGGTGACTCCTTAAAGACGACAGAGAATGAAAGACTGGTCAGTCATATCAAAAGTGGGGTAAAAGGTACGTAATAGGAGACTTTCTCTAGAGGGTTTCGGTCGAGGGTGACTGTCGATACTCCGAGGGGCAGATTCAGAAGAGACTTTCTGGGAGAGACGGTAAGGGTCGGTCGACACCTTAGGACAAAGGTGAGGGAAAGGTCGGGGATTCTAAAAGTTTTGATGAACGCCAAGACGACGGTTGGTTCGGACAAAATAAAACGACGAACCAGAACGAGTACATTTTTACGTACCAAGAGAAGAGAGGTCGATGGAAGAGTTATACACAGAGACTTTAGACCCAGATATCGAGTGGAAAGAGGACTTACTCGTGTTTAACTTTGACCAGGAGTCGGGGGTGGTTCAGGTTCATGAGGTAGGGGTTCGGGCGACGGAAACGTGGCCTCAGGAACGGTAGTGGAGGATTGAACAGAGGGACAGAGACCGAAGTACAGGGGATTGGGGAAAAGACGTTAATGGGAAGATTTAGTCCATTCCAGTGATTTATCTTTGAACCCTGTGTACTCCTTATCGAGGATCGGGACTTTGAGATAACGGTAGAAGTCCTTTCAACAGGATCATTTATAAGGTTGGGTATTACACACACCTACACTTCACACGAGACGAGACCTGAACACGTCACGCGTGGGACGTACTGGCCTGTTTCCCCGAGGACAAGGGAACCATCCTGGGGTATCAATGGTGTAGTCTTAGTACTTCTACTTTCTTGTGTATTTCTAGTAAACTAGAGTTATTAAATCTAGGAGGTACAAAGGTTGTTTACCAGAAAACCGGGGACGCACTTGTAGAACGTATTGACCCTCGAGTGATAAAGACTTTCAGAGTGTGACAAGAAGAAGTAACTGATGTTTTTTATTTGAACGACGGTAACTTCGAAGACTTTAAACTGTATGAAACACTGATAAGTCTTGTTCTTTCATCTTATCCCATCACCAATTTCTGTATTCTCGATACAGCCTCCCTAAAAGGACACATGACTGACTGAAATCTGTCTACGGAAGTAAAGAAGTAGGGGACCGAAGGAGTAGGAGTACCCCCACTGTAGTAACGAATAGTGGAACAAGAATCCCGAGACTCCAAATTTGCTTCACCATGGGTCTCGTTCCCACTACGACGTGTAATCGGTAGTCCGTGGGAGAAGAGGACGGGTGGGCTTGTAAAGTTCAAAAGAAGTTGGAGAGCACTAACCGTCGAGGAGGGTACAGAACTGGTGTAAGAAGTTTACACGAGGAAGACGTGTCTCCACAGACCCGAACTTGTGACAGGAAACCTACGGAAGGTGCGGAGTCCCACCATTTGAGTGGGCGTAACACAAGTTCTGAGTGGTAATAAGTACGTTAGTTCTTAGAACTACCCTCCCTCCAAGTTCTCCCTCCCCTGTATACATATCGACACCGACTAAGTACGACTACGAACTGTCTTTTGCCGTTTTAATATATTTCGTTAATAGGAAGTTAATTTTTTATTTATTTAATTTTCTTTTTACTTAGAATGATCCGTGAACCGATACCAAATGTAAAAGGAGAAAGTAAGACCCGATACCCAAGTTCTGTGGAGAAGAGAGAGACACCAGATGGTCCGACCCTGTAGTGTCTACTTAGTACCACTGAATAGTACACATAAAAGCTGAGACTAAGATTGCGAGTGAGGGAAGCACCTCGTCCTTGTCAGACTCCTCCCTTACTACTGAAAATCTAGGTGTACCAAGAGAAACCTTCGAGTAAAAACCGAGATAGTCAAAAACGAAATAATAATAATCATCACCATCATTTATCTTCTCCAGTAACGACGAAATAAAAGATTTCGTTGAAATACCTCTATATTAAGTGTATGGAATTTCGAGTGGGTAGGCTTTCCGTGTCAAGTCACCGAAATCATATAAGTATCTAGACACGATGGTAGTGTCAGAGTAAAATCTTGTAAAATTAGTGGGGTCTTTCTTTGAAGTGTGGTAAAGTACAGTAAGGAGGAGTAAGGACGGAGGGTGGGGTTCGGGGACCGTTGGTCATCACAACGGATAACACCTGCAAAGTATCTGGACCTTAGTACGTAGTGCATCGGAAAACAGTGACTGAAGAGAATTGTAGGATAAAAGTTCTAAGTACCACACAGTCAAAAAGTAAGGAAAAAAAAAAAAAAGACGGTTCATTATGAGGAACGCACCGATCCGGCATAAAACAAATAGGCAATTCGTCGATCACTCGCAAACCCACCTAAGAAGGTACAGATCGCTAACGAAAGCCATAACACACCTAGAACAAATTGCTCTAGGACCCCCCCTGTCTATTTCCCACCAAAGGTTACGGTAGGACCACGTAGAACCCGTCTCCACCGGACACCGACCGTCCTCCAGAGGTCACGGAACTCGGTAGCGGGTGTAGGAGTAGACTCAATAAGTCTGGGGACACAAAACGACTAATAAGAAAGGACAGAGTCAATAAACCAGAATCTTAGTGGTTCAGGGTTATGAGACACACGACGTCCGTCTGAAACGAAAGACCTTCGGGACGTCGAGTCTAGGGTCCCGGCCCTTTCCTACCCGGACAGGTCAAGAACCCTGAGAAGGTCGGATCTCAGAGACAAGATACACAAAATATTGGAGAGGTCTTGGTACACGTTGTGAGCTCGCACGTCTTACATTTCACTCCGTAGTCTCCTCTCGAAGATTTGGGAGAGGAAAGGAGTTTGTATATGTTGGGTGGGGCGGTGACGGGGGCGGTGGGGGGTGTGTACGACAAAGGTCACATCTGTTGGACAGCCAAGGAAAGTTTGTGGTAAACTTTTTGAGCCGGTACCAGAACAATCATTACTCCTCGGAAAAGGAATGAATGTAATAATCAAGGAATTTAAGAATGGGTAATTTTTTTTTTTTTTAAGGATGGGGACATTCGGAGTTTTTGGATTCGAGACTGCCTTCCTTAACGATTGATACCAATCAATAAACATTTATTCTACGTCCGATATGAGTCTATACTTCAAGGACGCCCAGAAGACGATTTCAAGACAATAAGACACGACTAATATATAATAAGTAAACTTTTTATTAATAAAACACCCGATGTTTTCATTTGCGTATTTATACAAATTCTTATAAGAAACTAAAAAATTAATTTTGAAAAAGAAATAAATCCTATAAAGAGATGAAAAGTCCTTTTCGAGTTTAATTTTTATAGATGGTTGTCTATGTATGAACGTATACATGTATTAAGAGATCAAGGAATGATATTTAATACGGTAGTTGAAAGGAGGCCTTTCTCTTGTATTCGAGTAAAACGAGGAAGTAAAGGACGTTGTTTACATACCCACACTCTTTCACCTCCCTTTTAGGTCAACGGACGTTTGTAGACTTATAAAAAGACGTGTGAGTTTTCAAACTACAAGGAAGTGTGTGACTACTTACAACTGAATTGAAGTCTTATTTTGATTAATTTTCACATCTTTTACGTTCACACAACGAAGTCTGTCGAAAGTCTTCCTCCGTAGAAGGACGTCATATTTGACCGATACCTCACGACTTTCAAGGAGCTTTGTTAAAATAAAAGATCTTTGGTTTGTCTATCAGAATGAGAACAGAGGTTTACTAGTTTGTTTCGAAACTACTTCCGAATGAGACGGAATTTCCCAATTACGGCTAAAAATTTGAAAATACAAAAAAGTAAAAATCTACTTACTTTTACTTTTGATGACCGATTTTTCCTCCAAAATTAAGTACCACTAACTGTTTCTAAGTACTTCACCAAACAACAAAAAAAAAATTAAAAAATAGGAAAAAATAAGTGGTTGGGAAGTAAGGTCTTAAGGTAAACCTCAAATACTCTTGTTTTACGAAAGTCAAGACAAGAGAGACCGAAACAAACAACTCAAGGCGTCCCAAACGGGTGTTCAAGATGAGCTCATTTAGCATAAATCTGTTGGAGTATAAAGTAGACCCGGAAAACGTTACTGACCCGGTTCCAGTCAAAATATAAGAGGACTTTAGTATTTCACTGTGAACTCTATTTGTCTTACAAATGAGAGAGGTACACTCGACTCCGACTATACATTTAAATAGGAATAAGAAAGTAGTTTAAACGTAAATGGGAGAATCGGTTTGTGATGTCCCAAGGTTTAGTTTGTCAAAATTACTACCAGTTGAGAAATACTGGCTACCGGTATAGTCTCTTTTTCTTTGTCGTTAAATCTAATTTTACTTTTCGTGTCGGGACTGTCTTGGAGGAGAGGTCCAATCACCATTAACCTACTTGAAAGGTATGTTCTCCACAAAACTACGAAGCGACGAATTGACATTAATGGTGCCCGAAGGCCGAAACACACCGGACGAGACGGGGACAATAGACGGTGTTTGTGTGGTGTGAGTGGATCGTAGTGATAAAAAAAAGACCCCAGTTTATTTGGTTCATGGAAGTTTGTCTAAGAAATATAATTTTTTTCCTTTATTCTTTTCTCCCGTATTCTCTTCTGAACCAGGAGAAACGTTTAACTTATGAAAGTCCGATAGTGACCGTTTTTTTTTTTTTTTTCAATTTTTTGGTTTTTGTTTCGTTTTGTTTTTTGGGGGTGTTATTTGTACCTCGGATTCGTTTCACCGTGTATTTTCAGCTTGCAGATCTAAACACTCGGGTACAATAGAAGGACCCTCTTCTAAGATAAACGTTAAGATACACGTTAAGACGTTTCCACTTCCCTGGGACCCGTCCTCCGATACAAAGAGGGGTGGAGGGTCCACTCGTCCTTAGTGTGTCCATTCTTCGTGACCCATGGGTCATCGGAGGTCCAGGTACTGTTCGACAATGAGTTCCGAATTTAGAGAGAGGCGTCTCTTGTACTCCGTATTTTAATCATGGACACAAACGAGAGGTAAGAAAGACTTGTTTCCCTCGATAAAGACACAATACTCAAACACCTTGTGTCTCCCCTAATTCGTCTCCCTGGTGTGTGAACACCGAACCCCCCACCCCCGACCCCCCGTCCACCTTCTGTGGAGGGTCGGGGGACCTCCTCCGGCTAAAGGTGGGGGAGACGACCCAACAGTGAGGGAGAACGTTAGACCGGCCCCACCCGGAGTGAGTCACTCCTTAGTCTCGAGGTGCGGATGGGGCGACATTTCCGGAAGAACCCAGGACAAAACAAAGCCGTGGTCTACGCTACGGTCGTTCAAGTTTCGCGCCCCAGAGACTCTGCCGAACGTGTTTCTTCTTTTTTTCACTGTAAGAAAGCCCCCGAGGACCTAAGACGAAGGACACTCCTTATTTTTCACGTCGGACAACCGGGACCCGGAGCGATCCAATGGCTTCTCTGGGGTGAGCCTTACATCTTGTGTAGTCAAGTTGCCGAACTACGTCGGGGTCTTCACTGTATTAAGTCGGTAGCTGTGTGGTGCCGCTCACAGAGACGGGTTGAAGTCACGCGCTTCTTCTGCTGCTTCTTTTCCTTTCTTTCCTGGTCTATTTCGGCTCCCCCACACCCCCCTCCGCCCCCTGTGTCAAAGGAAAAGTCACACCGACAGTTTACCGCTAGATTAACACCGGCCCGACGGCCTCTCGTCTATCCAAAAGACTTCGGGCGTTCATAAAGACGGTAAGTGCCCCGGGTTCCTACGGTGTGTGTCAGACAAACAAGTTGTATTCGTTTGTCTAACATTTGACCGACTATTAAAAACATGACTGTTACAGTAAATGTCGACAGTCGGAAAGCAGACGGAACAAACGAAATAAGTTTATACTTGGTTCACCTGGAGGGAAGGTCTCGAAAGAAGACGTAATTTTAGTGTAGGTAAGGGAAGGTTCGACAGAATAGATTTTAAGTAACCTCCGGTTAGTCACCCGACTTACGAAACAACAAAGGTACCTCCGTTCTTCAGATCACACCTGAAAGCCCCTAATCCTTCAAAGTCTAAATATCGGAACTTCACGTGTAAAGAAAGTCGACCGAAGAAAACTAACGTGTCTCCGTCCTTTAAATTTATATTAAAATACAGCCTCGACCCTTCGTCACGAATTTTTACAGTAGCAATCGACGTACCACTGTCGAGAACCCGAGAGAAGAGGACCCAATCAGGAACCTTACTCCGAAGTCCCGTCCCGAGTATAGCCGTACACGGGGAGCTGGACCCAGTGGTGCCGACGGACCTTGGCGGTGTAGCGTGGAAAGGAAGCGACTCGGACCAAACCCATGGACGGACGGACCCCCGACACCCGTTTAGATCCGCGGAGGAGATAACAACCACTTCCAGTGTCATGAAAGGCAATTATTAAGTGTAGTCTGTCTGTCAGACCACTGTCTGTCTGTCAGTCGACACTGTCATAGTGACACGAGTCGTCTATGTTACGTAGGAATTTTTTTACAATCCGTTGTCGAACCAAGGGACGAAAAGACGTAGACCATGGTCGTCAACCGACAACTTACGAGAGGTAAGGTTCTTCGTAAGTCCAAAAACTCGATGCGGCAAAACAAAATTCTTGTTGTAACCCCAGAGGGACCGTCAGGTCATCAATTCTGCAGTGGAAGGTTACGTCCCCCAAACCCCAGTTAGGGACCAGTCCCTCGATTCTACGGAACATCAGGTTTTCGGTTTTTGTATTTTGTTATAAATATTGTTTAAGTTATTTCTGAAATTTTTTACCAAATTTGTTTGTTTGTTTTTTAGAGTTGTTCCTGTAGTATTTTTCTTGTCGTAGTTGGGTCCCTGTCAAAAGGGTCGTCTCTACTCCAACGATGGAAGAAACCCTTCCTCGCTAGGAAACCTTTTGGACACTAAGGATCAGAGAGGCAGGTGTTCAGTCTAGGGTTTATGGTAACAGTACATGACACGTGATGTGACGACTACGACCTTTGAAATTTGGTATTGTAGTGACCAACTACGTCGAGACTGTACTCAATACTGACACCGTTAAACAAGTTTGAAAGTGAAAGAGTCAGGAATTTTTATCCGTGTAACACAATTAGTTGAGGTCACTTACTTAGGGATCTTGTTTCCTAGCCATTGTTCTTTAAGTAGTACTTTTGAAAAGATATAGATTCTATTCATAATTTCAGGTAGGGTTGAGTCGAAACGTTAAAAAGTAAGTTTAGTTAATCTTGATCGTACTTTATGAACGAACCATGAATTCTTTGTTTTTAAGGTTGTCTACATGATTTGTGTGTACTTCAGTAAACTCCTCCCGAACATCTTTAGAACATCTTTCATGTTGTTTTTATTTCAAAGGATCTTTTCTCCAGAGTCATCACCGACGATTTATCCCTAATAAGTAAGATAGATAAATCTTTTATATTCTACGGATATCACACAAATTTCACTATTGGTAACTCTATTGGACTTTATCCAAACGAATAAATGACAATGTACTTTATTAAACAACATTCCCGACACCAGACCTTATGTCTAGACAGATAAGGAAATATGTTACAGTAATGGTCAGACCCCAGACCTACCGAAATTCATAGGACGATAAAATCTTCTGTTGATAGAAGTAATATTGACTCAAGGGTTAAGGGGAGCTGAAGTTTTCTGGGAAGAACACCTCTTTCTTTCATGGTCAGAAAGAAAAAAAAAAAAATTCTTTTTTGAAAACTAAAACATAGTCTCATATCGGTCAATTATTACGACACTATCAAAGTTCACCTACCGTTTCCCTGAGTCGGTGTGTTTATGTACATAGGTAAGAGGGGGTTTGAGGGGAGGGTAGGTTCGACGGTATATTGCGACTCGTCCGAACGAACACGATTCGTCATCCAGGAACAGATAGTAGGTGAAATTTATATCACCACACCTGTTCAACTAGGGTTTGAGGGATTGATAGGGAATAGGGAGTAAGAAGGGGGGACTCTGGTATTTCTTTTTCGATCAGAACGAAGTAGAAATTCTGAATTTAAGATGAGACCACACACACCCCCCCTATGAAGTCAAGTCAAGTCAGCGAATTAACACAGACTGAGAAACGCTGGGGTACCCGACGTCGTGCGGTCCGGAGGGACAGGTAGCGGTTGAGGGTCTCAAATGAGTTTGAGTACAGATAACTCAGCCACTACGACAGGTGGGTGGAGTAGAAGACAGCAGGGGAAGAGGAGGACGGAAGTTAGAAAGGGTCGTAGTCCCAGAAAAGATTACTCAGTCAAGAAGTATAGTACACCGGTTTCATAACCTCAAAATCGAAGTTGTAGTCAGGGAGGTTACTTATAAGTCCTGACTAAAGGAAATCCTACCTTACCAACCTAGAGGAACGTCAGGTTCACTGGGAGTTCTCAGAAGAGGTTGTGGTGTCAAGTTTTCGTAGTTAAGAAGGTACGAGTTGAAATACCAGGTTCAGAGTGTAGGTATGTACCGATGACCTTTTTGGTATCGGAACTGATCTGTCTGTAAACAACCGTTTCATTACAGACGAAAAATTGTACAACAGATCCAACCAGTATTGAAAAGAAGGTTCCTCATTCGCAGAAAATTAAAGTACCGACGTCAGTGGTAGACGTCACTAAAACCTCTGGGGGTTTGATTTCAGACAGTGACAAAGGTGACAGAGGGGTAGATAAACGGTACTTCACTACCCTGGTCTACGGTACTAGAAACAAAAAACTTATAACTCAAAATTCGGTTGATTGAGAGGACAAAATGAAAGTAGTTCTCCGAAAAATCAAGGAGAAGTGAAAGACGGTATTCCCACCACAGTAGACGTATAGACTCAAATAACTATAAAGAGGGCCGTTAGAACTAAGGTCGAACACGAAGAAGGTCGGGTCGCAAAGAGTACTAAATGAGAAGTATTGTCCTATAAAAGTTATAGGACTATAAATCCATGACGTCTCTAATAATCTTAAAAATTATGAAAAGTTCTTTTGTTTTGACTAGACAAACGATTTTAAAGGTACGATGTGTCTCCGGCATGTCAGCTGCGTAGTGATTTCGTAGTTAGATCGTGGATAAAACAGGTATAATTTTATATATACAAATAGAGGTGTTAAGTACTCTTTAAGGTTTTTCGTTCTTCGAGACCTATGATTTGAAAACTACGG
Source organism: Capra ibex (assembly GCA_006410555.1). Classification (NCBI taxonomy): domain Eukaryota; kingdom Metazoa; phylum Chordata; class Mammalia; order Artiodactyla; family Bovidae; genus Capra; species Capra ibex. The sequence continues at coordinate 2,865,707 of SJYO01048541.1, forward strand.
TTTAGAGTCAACCACTGACTCTCATAGCACTAGAGTGACCTCTTATACAGCTCAGGAACAAGTGAGACACTAGTAACCGACGTCTTTACAAACCCAAACGAAGACCCTAACGAGGGGTTCTGAAGTGACCCCTACGATAATTCATCCCATTATAAAACGTAGAATGGAAAATTTTTAGGACCTTAACGCCTATACCTTTGTGTAAACCTGGGTTCCTCAACCCTGTCGTGACACGCATGGACTGATTCTACACAAGGTACGCGAAGACACCACTGTGAGTCCGTCGGTTGCTTTGTACCCCGACTGTCCCGACACGAACCTTACCTGGTCTGTCCTTTCGTATCAATCTTTTCCTTCGACAAGGAGGTGAGTGTACGTTCCGACACCCCTCCACAGCTCCCGGGCTCACCGCCGACGTCACAGGTAGACCGGTCGACTACCGTGGTTGAGCTACAGGCCGTGTTGACCCACCTCTCTTCTCCTTCCCTTTTCCACTGTCTCGGTCACCTCACTTTGTCTGTGTCCCACCCCTGAAGGAACCGGTAGGTCCCCAATTCTAAAGAGAACCAACCTCTCGGTTCTAGGGTATACGGGGAACCGGGTTTTTTTTGTTTTACACTTTGTCTTTGTTATAACATCGATTAAGTCATTTCTGAATTTTCTTCTTTCTTTATCTGTGCCTCACTACACTTCTTTCCCACAAACGATAAAGAAAAAGAAAGTAAACGTACATTTAAATATTAATAGAGATCCCGAAGGGAACATCGAGTCTGCCATTTCGTAGACGGACGTTACACCCTCTGGACCCAAACTAGGGACCCATCCCTTCTGGGGGACCTCTTCCTTTACCGTTGGGTGAGGTCATACGAACGGACCTTTTAGGACACCCGACTCCCGGACCATCCGATGTCAGGTACCGCAGCGTTTCTCAGCCTGTACTGACTCACTGATTGTGTGAATATTAATAGAGATTTATTTTTTAATTTAATTTTTATTCTGTCTCTCTATTATAAACGTTGACAAAGACTGTTAAAGTTATATCGGTATAAAAATCCCGGAGGGTATTAAATTCATTGTTTTAATGAATAAAGGTCGTTTCAATTTCTTTTGATAAGGTGTTGAGACATCTGTCAAAGGATTATGACATACTCACGCATATGTCGACAGGGAGCCAGATACGGTCCCTAAACAAAGTCCTCAGAGTCGTCTATGGTTTTAGGTTCCTACGAGTTCAGGGAACATATTTTACTGTAGTATGTAACTCGAGAGGGATGGGTACCCAAGGTTTAGGACCCCAAATTGATTGAGACCTAACTTCAAGTTTGACACCCAGCAACTTAGATACCTACGTTTTGGACACCTACTCATCCCGGTTTATAACGAAAAATATTATATACATTGAAATAAAAAGAAAAACGATAAAGAAACAAGATAATGTCGTTACGAAGACATTCAAATTTCGATTTACGTTTATTCCGAAATTTTTCGGTTACTTCGGAGTTTTTTTTTTTTTTTTTTTTTCCTCACCGTTTCTTTCTCCTTTTTCTTCTTAGAACCAACTCTAAAGGAGGAGGGAGAAGAAAAGACCACCGACTTCAGTTTCACTCGTTTGTCTTCGTGTTGGTTTTCTCTCCTATTCTCTCAAACCTTCTCGTTTTCGTCTCTTCTCTCTCTTAGTACAGACTTTGAGAGTTCTCATCGGACGAGTTAGGAGGTTGGTCCTCCGGGTCCGTCGAAAGAAAAAAAATGAAAATAACTTCATACCTGTATGTCATAATAGATTCAATATCCACATGTTATGTCACTAAGTGTTAAAAATTTCTAATGTAAGGTAAATGTCAATAACATTTATAACCGATGTAAGGGGCACAACATATTATATAGGACATCGATCTTTTTAACAATCAGTGACTCAACACAGGCTCAGAAACACTGGATAGTCCGAGGAGACAGGTAGGAGGTCCGTTCTTATGACCTCACCCAACGGTAAAAGAAGATTTTCACTTTCACTTTCAACGAGTCAGTACAGGCTGAGAACCGTTGGGGTACGAGATATGTCAGGTACCTTGAGAGGTCCGGTCTTATGACCTCACCCACCGGAAAGGGAAGAGGTCCCCTAGAAGGGTTGGGTCCCTAGTTTTGGTCCAGAGGACGTAACGTCCGCCTAAGAAATGGTCGACTCGGTGTTCCCTTCGGGTTCTTAGGACCTCACCCATCGGACAGGGAAGAGGTCACCTAGAAGGACTGGGTCCTAGCTTGGGCCTAGAGGACTTAACGCCCACCTAAGACATGGTTGACTCGATAGTCCCTTCGGGAATGGGATTCGATATCCACATGTTATATCACTAAATGTTAAAAATTTCTAACGTAAGGTAAATATCAATAATATTTTATAACCGATATAAGGGGTACAACATGGTATCTAGGAGCATCGAATAGAATGTGGATTATTAAACACGGAGAAGGAGGGAGGGGAGAGATGACGGTGACCATTGGTGATCGATTAAGGGACACAGACACTCAACAAGCAAACAATATAAAGAATCAAACACCATAACAAAGATCTAAGGTGTGTATCTTCACTATAGTATGTCATAAACGGTATGTCTAAAGAATTAGACACAAGACGGAACCCTCACTGTCTCTCGGGTACTTACTCTGACGGTACTTCTGATTTGTGTTTCAAGTCTTGTACGCACCCTGCACCATGCGAAAGTTGTCTGTAGCGGCATACTCCGACGACGACACGGTCCCGACGATTCGACTCTACGTGTGAGTAATGGGCGAACGAAGAATGTCGTCGGGTCACCCTTCGGTCGAACGTCCCTCCGCTCGTCCAGTCGATCACGTAGGGAGGAAGGCAGGACGGTGGGGTCCATGACTACAAGCCTATTTACAGAGTGTTGACCGAGAGACCTTTTTTCATACACACAAACATTACATGTAAAGAAACGAATAATATTTAAAATGACTATATTTCTTTCTTATCGTGTACTAATACAGTTGTTATTATTTTACGTTAATCAAAGTTAAGGTACGTCAAACATGATTGTCCTACGAAAACGACCAAAAACGACTTACAAACATAAGTATCGGTTGGCTACCAACACTAAGTTGATACTAAAAACTTTTAACCTCGTGTTTAGAATGATGGTATAAGTGTTTCTGTAACGAGTAGAGTAATTACTTGTCCACATCAAGGTTATACCTACAACTGACTGTAAAAACGTCTACAATTTGACGTTTTTGTTTCCTCGTCGATACTTTTGGACAACTTTGAGGTATCCAAGTAGTCACCACACTCTCCGAAGAAACGACTTTACCTCTTATTAAAAGTTCATGACCTCTTATAAAGAAGTTTAGGTACTCGAAAGTCTCATATTATCGAGATTCGGGTCGTGTGTAAAAATGAAATTAGACGATAGAATTGTGGAAGAGATGCTGAAAGAATTTGGACCAGTTGTTTTACTAATTAGTTCGAGACTAACCACTCTAAACAGTTAAAGGCACCACAGTCATGAGAGTAGCCCGACTAAAGTTCGATAGTTCTACTACAGTAACTTGTGTCTACACCCTCTCTCCGGTCTCAATGGATGTTCTGAGTACCCCCTGCCCTGTAGACTAGAACTCCAAACTTCTTACCCATGTAAAAATATCCACTTCCACCTCCTTTCCCAAGAGGTCCATTTTCTATATAGAATCTAGTTTCGTTTTATCTCTTTGGTAAAACTGTGTCTCTGTGTCTTTCCGGATCCCTCCTGTGACTGTGCTGCATAAGAGGACTTTTCCTTTAGACCTCAGTCTGAACCTTCGTAAGATTTATGGAAAGAATAGAAAAAAAAAAAAAAATTAAAAAATAAAAAAAATTTAAAATTTTAGAAATTAAGAATGTACGCAAGGGTTTGTACTTGGGGGGAGGGTGGAGGGAGGGGTGTTGTAGAGAGACCCAGTAGGGGTACGTGGTCGGGGTTCGTTCGACGTGGGATGCAGTCTGTACCTGACCGCTAAGTTAAGAATGTACTGTCATATGTACAATCTTAAGGGTAAGAGGGTTTAGTAGGGTGGGAGAGGGAGAGGGAGACTCAGGTTT